>CM077223.1:10677500-11277500 GCA_039654775.1 Spinibarbus caldwelli
CTATCTTATTCACACACCCACATCAGGAAAACCAGTTTTAGGCAGCAAGGTTTAGACCTCACCTGGCAGACTAGTAACATTTACCTCAGAACGAAGAGTTGCTTTGGTACAATGGGGATTTTCCACAACGAGTGTGCCAACAACTCTTTCCCGCCCTTTTGCATACATAATTGTCAGTCATGTGTTGCAGCATTAACTTGGTGAATCTTTTTCTCCCTTTTCGTTCCTAAAGTTTGATGTGAAGTGAGGCTCGTGAAGAAGCAAGAATATATTTTCTGTACGACTTTGTCACAACGTAAACACTTTTGTGTGGCCGCACGCTTTCTCAAGATCTGTCCCTATCAAATGTGTAGTTTGTTTGTGTACATGCAAATAAAAGCCTACTTGTGCTTTTCTCCTGTATATTTTAGTTCGTAGGCATACGGTAAAGGCACGCACAGTGCAATGATCTTTTCAGCGTGTCTCTTTAAATGCATAAACTAGTACACAGGCATTTCACTGATGTGAAAAATGTATCTTGGATTCTAATAGGGAAGTTGTAAGTTTGCCAAGGTGCTTTCGTGTCCTCAGCTAACCCCGGCACTCATATGGTTTTCTACAAGTCTTAGTGAGATCACTGCCATTTCTAAAGGAAAATATCTGGAAATGGTTTGTAAAAGAGAGATGAAAAAATGAAACAGAGGTAGTCAAAGAGTTCTCTGTCAGAGTTGGGCCAAGTTTACTTCTTATTTGTTTACAACCGGGCTGTATAAAACGGGCCTGACGAAGGCAAGGGAGGGAGCTGCTTTGGAGCACAGCAGAGCACTCGGAGATAGAATGTCCTCCATTTTGGAGAAAAGGGCAGCTCCAAACGTGTTCACTGTTCCAATAGGAGAAGTATTAACCGACACATAGGCTAACAGAAACGGCGGCACAAATGCGGAATTGAGTAAAGGTTGTAACAACAAAGGCTGTTTAACACATTACCACTCCACACTGTTAACAAGTCTTTATTCTTACTGGCAAAGACTAGTTTTTGAAGACAATCAGTGGTGTGCTGCACAAAACAGAGGAGGATCCGGTGGGACAAATAAATAATGTATCATGTTTCTGGGAAGACAACAACTGTCATCGAATGCACACACACACACACACACACACACACACACACACACAGTATGTTAGCAATGTTTAATTCAGTCCAGAAAAAAATAATGCATAGATTTTTAAATCATGTAACATTCCAGATGCTAAAATGGAACTTCAGGAACTACAATATGTAGACTCGTCGTTGTAAAGCTCTCGATTGTGTATCTTTATGTAAATATTTTAAAGACTTATTCTTTCCCCTGAGACCCTGGCTTTAAACAGGATCAGTTTGTGTTGTGTGTGTGTGTGTGTGTGTGTTGCTATAGTTTGAGGACATTTGTCTGTGACTTGTGTCTGGTTCAGAGGCGAGGGAATAAGCCTCACGTTATTGCAGTGTCTCTATCCAGGTGTTGTTTATCCTACTCTGTATTATGTGGCCATTTTGGAAAGAGCACTTGACGTTTTTATGGGTATGTATGAACTGGGCCAGCTTAAAGAGGACAGCTGCAGAACTGAGGAAACATTTTCAACGTTTTGAAGTAGGAATGGCCTTGAAAACTGTGTGCATAGGTGTACATACCTGTTGCCAGGACGGCTATTGTTGCCAAGGCAATTTGGCAGAGGGGCAAGCGTGTGAATTGTTTGCTGGCCAGCCTAACACAATTTTTGAGATTTTTTAATCCACAATTTCCTCACTAATTGGCAAATGCAGAGAATATGGAATCATATTTTTATACTAAGAATCATTTTGTAGTGCAGTTACTGCCAATATTGTTGCTTATTTTGCCAACTGTAATTATATAGCATTATATATTTTTTAACCACCCAGGAAAATGTAAGGTATACCGTTTGTACCTTTGTGAATTTTGTGACATATAAGTAGATTTAATATATAAACATAATATATTTTTTCTTAAATATATAGGCCTACATGCATGTGTGTGTATTTATACATAATAAATATACACAGTACACACACATTATTATGTAAACAAAAACCTTTATTTTGGATGCAATTAAGCGTGATTAATCGTTTGACATCACTTATATATATATATATATATATATATATATATATATATATATATATATATATATACCTGTGTCCAGGACAGTTGTATTTGTCAAGACAGTCTGACTGAAGGACAAGTGTTGGAAGTGTGACTGACAACACAATCTGTAATCTATAAAAAGCAGAGATCAAAGAATGAAATATATATATATTGCCTACTATGAATCTTTTTTTTTTTTTTTTGATTAGGACTGCAACAATGAATTGATTGTAATCGATAGTAGTTGGGGTCACAGAGCAAGATACGGCAGGAAAAAAAATGTTCTTTAAAATGTTTATTGTAGATTGCTCTCATACACAAGTATGAGAGCAATCTACAATAAACATTTTAAAGAAGACTGCCGTGTCAAGTGCTTTGACAGAGCGCTTGAATTGTTTGTGATGTTTAATGCAGATGCAAGTTTTTTCACCAACTAACCATATCTATACACACACACACACACACGCACATTCCATTTTAAACCTGCAATATATATATTACACTGATTACAATACATGATAAATTAATATGATTATTGTAACGTGTTGCTATGTTCAGAGGAGTGAATGTGTGTGCAGAACATTTTCTATTTTACCACCACTTAACCATTTAACCACCTTTTAACAGTTTGTTTGTTATTTTGTTTTATATTTATTGTTTTTCTTTAGTATTTTAGTTGTATCTGCACTTTAATCTTTATATTGTAAAAAAAAGGCATATGTATAGTCTTTGCACATTGAGGATTATTGGGCTAGATGTGGATGTTGGCATAGCATGTGTTTTAAATATTATCAGATTAATCAAAGAAATATTCATCAGCATACTCACTTAGCAAAATAGCTACTGATGTTAGTGATAGTCATTCTGTAGAATTGCATTATTTAGTAACCTGCTGGGGAAAATGTAGTGTGTTACTTTTTTTTTTATTTTTTAAGCATACAATTGTATTGTTTCCTATGCTTTATGTATCTTGGTCAGTAGCTGCTTTCACACATACTGCCTTTTATCTACAGTTATTGACATTTTACAGTTTAGCGATCATATGTGATTAGGATCTGTTGAGAAATACTGTTAAAAGAGAAGCTGTAACATTACAGTTGTACAATTGCAAAAGTTGTAAAATTACTGTTTTGATACTTGTGTGAACAAAGCTATACATTTACTGGTATTGGCATGTACAAAGTGAGGACATGCTGACATGTGAAGTTGTTGTGGCTCACGCTAAGCCTCTCAAAGCCGGGGTTCCAGGTGTCAAAATTAGACTTTATTGGCAAAAAACAAAGCCGAGATGTCCAGCTGTACATCTAAAATCTTGAGTCTCAATGCTCTGTTTATACACCAATCTGTGAGTTTATTTTTTTTTTTTACCTCTAGCTGTCATCCACAATTATATTTTATACATCAAGACGTTGTTTTTTAATTGTGGCGAACAAGCCCCCTATTATATTTTGTAAAACCCCCCTTAACATATGAATCTCTATATGTTACCCTCGTGATTCTTCTTTCAATACATCTTTCAGGTTAACATATGACTCTCTATAACCATTGTATGACTGTACACTCAGCATAGGTTAAAAAAGTACATGCTCTACAGGTAACCAACGTCATATGACTTCCATTAACCACAGCTCTGAAAATACATCTTTCTCGTGATGCATCTTTCTTGTGATAGAGATAATATAGAGATATAGAAATATAGAAAACCACTATAAAGTCTGCTTTGAGCCATTCATAAAGTTTGGACAGAGATGACGCATTTACTTTGCGCTGTTTTCAAAAATGCCTGTCACTTGGAAGTAAAAAATTGGACAGATATTGTCTAAGTGAATGAAGAAAACAGTATAGTGTTTAAAGGTAATTTTTGATGATTGAAATCACAGATTTTACCGGTATTTGGTGCTGATGTGGTGTGAATAGTGTCTTTACAGTAAAGAAACAGAAAGCTGTTACTTATGTGAACAGCAGATGTGATACATTTATGGAAAAAATGCAATCCAGCAATTTTATAGTGTTTAGCAGGTTAGTTGTGTGAAAAGCATCTAATGATAAATTGTCCAAGAGTGTCCAATATAAAGAAATGGAAAAATTCTTACTGACCTTGACACACAGTCATGAGCTCTCCGCTCACTGATATCTTTTCCTGTTTTTATGTTGTTTTCCTGCATGTTTTTGCATGTTTGTTGAACCTCATAACATTGTTGGTCACACCACTAACTTAACTTCTGACTTTTTTTTTTTTCAAATATTTTACCAAAACTGCTTCACTTCTTTCTATGAAATAATAAAATATTTGTAATAACTACTTAATAATACTCTACTTTCAAGAATTTAATTCTTCCAGTGAGGCTTTTTTATTCTGACATCAGGACTTTTTACTTTATGCCCCAAAAATATCAAAATGAATTTTAATAGAGAAATTAAGAACATGTTCATCATAGAAGATGGCTTGAAAATCACTCCACTGAAGTCACTATATGTAAGCATTTTAATGTATTTTCATATAAATTAATAGATTTGAAGGAAAAAATTGTGCCATGTCAGTGACCCACTCTTAACACAAGTGAATTGTTTATAAGCAGTCTGACACAATTACACATTTTTTAATTCATTTGCATTACTGTATATTTTCTCAAACCAGTTAACAAGATTTTATATATTACTTATCATATTAATTATCAAAATAATCGTTATTTGCAGCCCTATGTTTTAACACATTTATAGTGGTGCTTATAATTCTATAGAATTATTTATCATACACACTTATAGAAAAAGTGTGCACCATTGTGTGAAGTTATACAAGCAGCACTTTTCTGGAAGGCATTAATAATATTTTATATATATATATATATATATATATATATATATATATATATATATATCTGTCTGTCAATATGGCCCTCATTATTGACACATTTAAACTTTTAATGCGTTTTATTGGATTAAAAAAAGCATCTATTGCAAAACTTTCTCTCTTTATTAATTTGGATTTTCCCATGTATGCTCCCTTAAATAATAATGTGCAGTGTGATGACTCCCATCAAAAGGATTGTTCAGATATTTTTTTTTTTTTTTTTTTTTTTTTTAATTCACACTTGCAATTAAGACACATCCTCATTTTCATTGATAAGGTGAAAAGCATTAATGAGATTTTGGCAGTTTCTGTGTAAGTCTTGTGAAATGGAAAATGGCTGTTTTAACACATTGCAATTACAACATGGTTATTAATCTGACGACGTAAGGTTTCTAAAGGCCTTATATTCTGACACTGGATATTTGGCAGACTGGGGATACTTTACTGGAAAAACAATACCATTGTTTAAGAAAGAAAGAAACGTTTCCTGTATACAGTCTAGTGTACTGACAGTGTATCCATTTTTTTGTATGTAAATATGTTGTCAATAAATATGTACACAGTTTTCAAGGGGGATCCTATTTGCTATCATTTCATTCAGGATTCTAACTTAATTTTGTCTGTATCTAGGTAATTTTCAGTGAAATTTTTTCATGCTTTACATCAAATATTTTTTTTTACTAACTGTAATACACGTAATTATGTCTGACGCTATGACTGTTGTGTTTTACTTTTGTGTTTGGCTTTGATCATTCCTTTTGAAACTTATATTACCTTTGTAGTGTTTATTTTTCTATTTATTATTCAGGCTGATTATTTGTCATTGTTTGCATAGCACATATCAATATTAAGGGTATCAAGAAATGACATCTAGTGCCTCTCACACATGAACGATTAGTCAGATACAAGGGTGGCCACAAAAAAAGAAATAAATAAAAAAACCTGTATTACATTAACTGCCAATAAATTACTGTATTATTGGCATTGTTTTTGAAATGCTGCATTACCTTCAAGAGTATTCTAAAACAAAGCCTAAATGGTTATCATTATTTTCCCTGCCTGTATAGCCTAGGTGACATCAGACAGAAAAGAAAATAATTTTAAAGGCAGAGCAGGTTTTGTTAAAAGGTTATGAAGAGAAACATTTTTGTTCAGAAAACACCAGGAATGTCTATTGAGAAAGTGAACGTGTCAATTTTGATTGCATGTTTACTTTGATGTTATAAATGAGGCTATTTACCCATTTTGGATCACCATACGTTGATTAGAAAATGTTGATTGCTATTGTTACAATAGGTCTGTAATGACACCCAGAAGACTGAGAAATATGGTGTCCATATAAAACTACAGTTTACAGTTAGCCCATCATAATGGAGACCAGCTTTGGTGAACTGCTTAATTCAGAGTCCATTTTCATAGGTTGAAGTGTGTTTGATGGTGGACTGATGTTGCAGATTGGGGGTCAAGTGTGATGTGTGGAGAAAGAACTGAATCACTAGTCGGTGCATCACTATCTGATCTTTTTAAGGATTCTCATGACTTCCTGTTTCTGCCGGCTATCCCCCTTTTGCTCATTCTATGATTTCTTTTCTTTTCTTTCTTTCTTTTTTTTTTTTTTTTTTAAATTTGGCAGTTGCCATGGACATCTGTACCAACATGATAAGACTGTAATTGTACCAATATCTGCTCCAGGGTTCAAATAATTTTGAAGACCGTCACATGAACAGTCAAATGGTCCATCTTGAAAATATCTTTGTGATATATTCAGTTAAATCAGCATAGAAAAACGGCTGTCACAAGGCTCTTTTTCACTCCCCCTTTTTTTCCTTTTACAATTTTACACCAAATATAATGCAATATGACTACAGCTAATAAAAATGACTGAAGAGTTGGTTAAAAATGGGAAAATATGCATAATGAGCAATATAAATTAACATAGGGATTTACACCTTAATGAAGGGGGCAAATGGTATGGAATTAGTTATTTCCCACGTGTGTGATGCTTGCAAAATTTATTCAAATTGATGTTTTCAAGTGTACTTAAAGTGTTATTTGGAAAATATGCGTCATATTTCATTAAATCATGTCAAGAAGCAAAATCTCAAGATACCAATATCACTAACATGTAAGAAGGACCTTTTGAATCAATTGTGCGATATCGTTTACAAAAATGGGAACATTATGCACAACATCAGCACAATTGAGGCCTTTTCACAGTGCACCAACAAATAAGGAGAAACAAAACATATGAGCATGCATGTTTGTGGAATTTCAATATAATACATTTGCACATGCAATTCTCATATATGCAGAGAATAATGGGAGTCTCATTTGAAAGCAGGCACCGAATGACAGAAAACATCAACAGAGCTATGTGATCTATGTTCATGGTGTACTCTGTTTTTTTTTATAGTAATGGTATTTAAAATAAAGCAAAATAAATTTATTACTGATGCAAAACCTACACTATCTGGACCTTTAGAGACCCTCTATGGGTGGTAATCATATAAGTCTACAACAGGTCTAAGCTGCTAATATGTGTTTATGGCATTTGATTGAATACCAGTAACTGGAAAGCCAATTAGCAGTAATTTGCACAAAAGCAGGAGAAATGTGATTGTTAATAAGCGGTGACTCAGAATTGCCATTTACCATCTGCAATATTCAGAAACAAAAATGTCAATGAACAAAATAAACCGAAAAATAAGATGACAAAAATAATAACCATCCACAGTATAAATCAGACGTATCCCAGACCGAACCTTAAAGTCTGAATAATGACAAATGGTAAAGTATATTATAATACAGAGGAGCAGGACTAATTTGACAGCAAAATAAGAACAAGAGCTTCACATAAAGCAGGAACATGCATAACTTTATGATTAGTTGGCAAAAGGCCATAAACACGCAATTTAAGCATCTCTCCGGAAGACTTTCTTGGCACTTTGCCTAAAGAGCGCGGGGTCGTTTCAGGTCAGGCCTGGCGTGTTGTAAAGGAAGTGCAGAGCATTCGACTCGCTGTATTTCACTTCCTTGTTTTTCACGTGCCGGAATCACATTTGAGAAATCAGACACTGAGAAGACGGCAAAGCAGTGAAAGGTTGAAGAGTATGTCAAAAAATTTTTGTAGGTTTTCATGCAGACATATTTTATGCATCTAAAATGCACAAGGAGTCGCCATGCACGCTCACTGAGGATCAGTCTGAACAGGTCAGGATGTTTAACATGGGTTGTTGTTTTTTCTTCACATTTGTTTATGCCATTATTTGTGTGCTTTAGAAACGAATGATATTTTTGTTTTGAAGGTCTATTTATGTAGGAATTCTGCTTCTCACGTTTTGCATTTGAATACTTTAAATACTTTCAGCTTGGTGTAAAAGCAAAAGACTTTTTCTGCATACAATCACAAACTCTTTTTAAAAAAAAAATGTTTTTCTCCATTAATGTGCATCCTGTACTCAATTTGTGCATTTGTTGCCTGTTAAAAGGGTTCCCAAAAGCAGTTGCTCTACATTTAGTGAAGCCGTCTATTCAACTCGAAATGAACGCTAGCTAAATAAATGAATAAATAAATGAATGATGAATGCCGTCAGGAGGACGGCACATATTTTGCCATCTCATTCGGCGACCGGTAACAGTCCGTTGTTTTAGCTTGCTGAGGAATGTTTGTATTGCACAAAATCATGACCAAAAAAAAAAAGAAAAAAGAAAGAAAGAAAGAAAAGACAAAAGTGATATTTTATTCATTAGGACTGTCTGTCTTTGTGTATTCTCATGCAGTCTGGTCTGCATTTATATGCTAACATAATTTACTCCTCTAACCTAAGGCAGAGTTTACCATCACCTCGATAGACCTCGACACAGTGTGTGTGTGTGTGCAGCTAGTGTTACTAATATCTCATGATGAATGTGTGTGTGTGTGTGTGTGTGTGTGTGTGCGTTGATTTGAGATTTACTAAGAAACATGGGGAGCCATTTCAAAATGTAGAGACATTTCTTTGCCTGTTGTTGGGATATAAATCTTTCTCCTGATTTAAATGTCACCTCTTTTTAACAATAAATATAAAAACTGATACAAAACAGTATTTCTTAATGTATGTAGTTATTATTTTCCACAAATGGAAACAGTTTTTTGCTTTTTACAACTCATGCTCTGTGTAGGTGTTTTTAATGCAAACCTGACTTTAGGGTTCACGCAATTGGAGCAAAGGTAATTAAATCCTGAGATTGATTGATCATTTAGTTATACTTTCATCAAGGATGTTTTGATGGCATATTATCATCTAATTTTAAATCGCGAGTATGTTGGGTTTTGCAGGGGTGTTTCGTGATATGAGTATTGTAATTCGTTGATTGGTTATACAGTAGCTTATACACTGTCAAAAAAATGTGGAAAAATTGTACCTTTAGGGCTACAAAAGCTTGTCACTCCGGCAGTACCTTAAAGGGACACCTTTGTACCTTATTTACCCCTAAAAGGTGCATATTAGTGCCTTATAGTAGTAATATTTACCCTTGAGATACCAGTATGCTGCTTTTAGGGGTAAATCAAGTACAAAGATGTCTCTTTAAGAGTATTTTCCCAGTGATGTTGTAGCCCTAGGTACAATTTTTCCACATTTTTTTTTACTGTTGACTTGACTAATGGTATGAATGGAGGATAAAGAATGAATGGGATTTTGTACTTGGTTATCTCGTTGGTTATATTTACAGGTGTTTGCATCAACCCTGTCAAACAAGTAGTGTTTGAACTATATGGGGTTTTTATGTCAAATACTTATAATTAGAGAGAAGGATGGACGATGACCAGTATGATGCGCTCGCACTCCAAATGAGTTCCAAATGTCTGACAGCACCAGTGAAACTGATTTTATTTATTTATTGTATTTTAATACACATGTTTTCATTACAAATGATATAGACTAACAATAACTTGAAATTCACAATTAATTTGTGTTTGGTGTGTACCCTCTTGTGCTTTAATGACAGCATGCAAAGCTGACGAGTTTGTGCAAAGTCTGACGATCCATGTTGTCATTGTCACAAACTGTAACCTAGTAATTAATGCAGAATCATTTCATGTCATAATCCTAAAACGTTTATTGCTGTTTATTTTCTTAATAGAAGATTTCCAATCTTACATTTTCTATGTGGTTTCTGAGTTTTGAACACCACTGTGTGGAGTACAATTTATTTACAGTTTATAAAATAGCTGAATTTGTATAAACACTTACTTTGCATAATGTTTAATTCACTGAAAATGAAGTAAATAATCAATAGAAAAGGCTATTGAACTGACAATAGGTCAAGCCAATGTAATTCTCACAAGATCGTCTGATTGATCAGTATGGTAATGATTTCTGCATTCAGTGGATTTCCTTTAGAGAGCAAACCACAAATTTTAGAAAATATCGACTGTTGCATGTGATTGGTTGCAGTGTGCATGTGTGTGGTAAGGACATTTTGTCATTTTGACCTTGGCTAAAACCTACGAGCAAGGAAAAATATGTCACAGCGACTATCAGTGATTCATTGGGTCTGAATTATTCTTGTCCACAAGTGCTGCCAAAATCTAGACAAGATAGACACTGTCAGTTTCATTTTTTTGCTTTGTTCCTTTCTTGCTTCCTTTAAGTTATTTTTTTGTGGTTTTTAAGCATACTTTCACTGAGAGCGATATGACGTTAGGACACTTGTGTTGCAGGCTATTAACACCTATAAACAAACCGTACGGACACCACAACATCAAAAAGCACTTAGTATTTGGACAGGAAAGCAGGTCAACGTACCATTCGGCATCATTAATATATTTATGTAGGTTTATACGAATATAGTTTGGTAGCGTTATAAATAAATTCTCGGCACCACCTCTCTCTCTTATTGTTTCTGCTGTGTGCCATTAAAGACCAGGCTCAGAGGCAAAGGACAATGTGTGAATGCCGAGCATTGTAAGTCACATTTGCATATTTGAGATTTATATTATTCAGATGCTTGACATCCTTTCCCAGAACCCCCCCTCCCTCCCTCCTTCTCTCTGCCCGACACCCCACCCTCACCTTTTTCTTGCCTTGCCTCTCTGTCTTTGTTTTCCCCCCTTCTCCCCCCATCCCTGATAAAAATGATTTCCAGTCACCGCACGGCATGCTGTATGAGATGGCCGCCTCATTAAAAAGCGTCTCTGATTAACCTGAATTTCGGCTCCTTTCTTACTTTTCCTCTCTGCCTGTCTGTCATCCACGTTATTATTCTTTTCTTTCGTCTCCGTTGCCCTGTGCTCTTTGTCACTGCAGCAGGGCACAGCCGTCTGAGCGTCTTCCAGACAAACTGACCTCTAGGGACGTATTGACAGTTTGTGTTACTGAGTGACAGACATATAGAGCCACAGAGCAACAGTGAAGGAACACACAGAAAACCGTTCCATTAGTCTCCCGGCAGTCGTTTTTCTTTTTTCTTTTTTTTTTTCATAAAACTCAGAAGATTCCCTTCTAAGATTAGAGATTTTTGGGAGAGGGAAAACAAGGATGGTGAAGGGGTGGAGGGGGGTGGTTATGTGGAGTTTTTTTCCGGAAAAAGGGGGTGGGGAGGGATCTAATTAATTTTGAAGGATCATCGGCCCCTTTCGTCCAAGGCAGAGAAAGAGGCAGGGCGGAAGACGGAGGGGTGAGCGAGTGGGTGGAGCGAGTCTGAGGGAGAGAATAAGTGAGACAGGGGAAGGCGGGGGGGACAGACAGACCCCTGGACTGATTAGAATTCTGGGCAGGTAGCAGGCGGCTGCTGTGCACCCACTGTGGCCAGGCAGAAAGGAGGGGAATGGCTGCCCGCCCGCCTGCCCGCCCACCCGTGTGTGTGTGTTGGGGGGGTGATCTCTGGGAGCAATTCTTGACGTTCAGGTTTCTTGCACTTTTGTTACCTAATTTCCCATCTGATCACCCTGATATTTCAGCAGTGTTTATGAGAGAAACTACAAAACTCATCTCAGATTTCCAGTATGTCCCAGAATTATAGAAACGGTGTCACTGCATCAATATAGCACAACAGTAGGTTCCCAAAGTAAAGTCCCATTCATTTTAAAATGTCTTTAAAATACTTTCTTCTCTCCGTTCTTAATATGCAGAGACAACTACAAACGCTGTGGCTCTGTGATGCCTTTAAAACATTGTTTTGTTTGTTTGAATCACCCTACCTGTCTGGCGTAGCTACATGGCACATCCAGTGGCACGAGTTTATAAGACTGAACTCTTTTGGCAGACAGGGGGCTTGTTCAGGAAACCTGTAAGAAAACAGTCATTATTTTTGAAGCTCTGTTTTTTGTATGTATCGAAATATTCTGTTATACCCTTGCGAAAAAGTACACTTTAGCATACTTCTAAAAAGAGTACTTATTACTAATTCATAAGATAATAATATACTTAAAGGAAATAATATACTTTAAAAGAATATACTTAAGCACACACTGAATGTAATGTTTTTGGACACTTAACTGCATGTTTATTGCATTTAAATGAAACTGTGCTATAGTTTAAACCGAACTTACTTTTTTCACCCACTTAGGTAGTACATTGTCATATAACATTTTGATAATTACTTCTATAGTCTTTGAAATATGGTTAAAGTGAACTGCTGAATGTACTGACAGGCATTTATGGTAAACTAAAATATACTTTCAAGGTTCAAGGTTCTTTATTTGTCACATGCATTTAGTAGTGAAATGTTTAGCTTAGTTTCTCATCGCACAGTGCAACAACAAACAGAACCAACAACAAATTAAGGACATACACATCCACAATAAAATGAGAATACAGAATATATCAAGAAATATGTTGTAAATAAAAAGAAACATACAAAGACAGACTATAGTAGAGAGAAAGAAAGTGTAAATGATTCTTTTCCCCAAATATACAAAAATGATACAATGTATACAGAAGATGTAGACCATTGTATGTATTTAGTGCCATTTCTGCATGTCTGTGTGTGAGGTAGGAAAATGCAGACTCTCTCAGGTGACTTTAATTCTTTTGAAACGTGTATCACTGTAAAACATAAATCTGTAAAATAACAGAAAAAGTACTGGCAGCTTATTACACAGAACATTATCCATTAATTTTACAGACATTTCTGTTAACCCTAAAACACAACGCAATGCAGTGTAAAATATAAAAAATACTGGTAAAACATCTGTAAAAATAAATACGGAACATTTCCTTCAAATTATACAGTACATTGTGCCCTATTTTTGCAGATTTTTTTTTTTAGAGTGTATGTTGTGTATGTAAATATATTTTTAATTACACATTTGTAATGATGAAGCTGCAATTTAGTGCATTTAAATTCAATTTAATTGTAATATCAAAATAACACATTACAGTTAAAACTGCAATCAAGTACAACATGTGCTCATAAAAATAAGTGTACTTCATTAAAGCATGGCAAACAGTTAGCAAAACAATGATTTCAAATGAACTTTAAAATAAAACTTGCAATGCATAATTTTTAATGTACATGTGTGTTAGGAAACAGTCATAAAAAGCAAATTAAGTGCACTTAAGTGGCTTTTCATTTCATTAATATATTATCTGAAAGTATTATTTTTCAGTATCCTTTAAGGATTTGAAGTACATTACAAGTGCACATACAATTAAGTACAATTAATACAACTAAGTACTCTTTTTAAATGAGGAAAATTTACAGAAATATTAAATTAACTAATATAATTTTTTATTCTCATAAACAATGACTATAAATCAAGCATTTTATATTGTACTGTCATCTTTGATTCAATTATGTCATTCACAATGCTTCATGGGATATATAGTTAATTTTCTTATAAAATAAAATATGCTGTTATGTCTTTTGTTATTATTTTCATACTTTTTTGCTTCAAATCATAGTTGGTCATGTTGTGATTCATTTCAGAGCTGGATGATTTGGTTCAAGGCCTAGGGCTCTTTTCTGAAGAATTTTTTGAAATCCAGAAAAATACTTGTAAAATCAAGGCCACCAAAAAAGTGGGCGGCCACTTAGTATGTAATGTTACGCTTCACGAAATATATGAAATATTTGAGAGGCTAATGGAGTGTTTTGTGAAGCTTTTATGTCTGTTACATCTAATGTACCCCTAAAAAGCTTTTGAAAGATCTTCATACTGCGTGCCCTAATGAGCTCCTTTTATTAAAGTCTCTCTGCACGCACGTGTGTGTGTGTTTATCAGGAAACGTTTACCTCCTCTACCCGTATCAATATGCATGAAGTATTCATTGTCTGTACTGTTTGTCATGCTGCATGGTATAGACAAAGCACCTTTTCTTTTTGTTTATACCGAGAACATGGCTTTGATCATGGCCTCTGTTCTCTGCCATTTATATTCACATGCATATATTCTGGCAGCGTGGATGGTGATCAAAAGGATGCGCGCACAATATATGCAGTACAGTATGTATCTTGGACTACATTAGCGTTAATTCATCACCTTTTGGGGTCTTGTTACCGTGCTGTTGTTAATTAATGAGTATTCTGATGGTGATGATATGAATAACAACATTACAGCTACAGTGTCTGCAAAATAGCACATGGCAATGTTGGACTGCTTGCTAAGGAAAGCACAAATATGATCATTGTGTAAATCTTCTAGATAAATGGTATCATATATGCATCATATATTCTATGAACATGATTGAATGTGCGGCTTGTTAACGAGAAGAACGATACTACTTGTTTAAGTGGTTGGACTTACTCAAATGATTTCATGTGAATAAGAAGTGCGCTTAATTTTATTAAATGTCCACTTGTAGTGCACTTCAGATCTTAAAAGTATATTTTTTAAAAACTGTACTCACATATATTAATGTAATAAAAGGCCACTTAATAGTACACTGTGTAACTTTCGTTCGAAATGAATTAACAAAATTTAAATAATGAGTACAAAATGAAACCATCTTCCAAACCGTGTTTTTTACTATGGTAAGCCTATAATATTATTTATATTTTAGCGCTGCTGGGATAGTTTTCTCAGGAATCTGCATACTTGCATCATTTGTTCGCACTTGTTTATGTCATATCTGTAACTGAAGAAAAAAACATCAGGCTACAACTATATATTAACAAAAAAAAAAAAAAAATCAAGCAAAATGAAGGTGACTGTGTCAGTAATAAAACACAAATCAACATAGTTTGTATAGCATCACATATGCACAAAACAGTGTTCACGCTGGTAGGAATGCCAATTTCTAAACCGGTTAGTGCTTTTGGTCTGATTATAAATAGACTTGGCAAGTTATAATAGTTTTCTACCATTTTACTTTATATGATATCAATAGCAATCATTACATCTAATGTCAGTGTGGCCAAACTTTTGTAATGTTATTTTAAAACAAGTCAAAAAAACAGCAGCGTATTAGCTACTTACCTGCTCATTAGGGCTGAAATGATTAGTCGACATTATCGACAACGTCGACAATAAAAAATTGTCGACAAATATTTTTGTTGTCGAGTAGTCGTTTGATCTCATATGACCTAATGCAAGAGCCTGTGGTTTGACCAGTGTGGTGCTGTAGCGCAAGAATGTAATTCAGCCCTCCTGGATGCAATTCAAGAGAAGACGACACACACACAGCGCTTCAGAGCAAATGCAGCTGAACCTGAGCGGCGTTTGGATGAATATGTAAATATATATTGCGCGCTTTCCTCTCAGTAACGAAATAAACACAACTAAAACTGACTAGTGATGGATCATTTCGGACCTTTGAGTCTCATTCAGCAAAATTAACAAATATTTTTTCGAGTCATTTCGTTCATTTCAGCAAAATATAATTAAAATGTTACGTGTTACTTCCCTAACACGTCTACTACTTACGCAAACATTGATCACACTACAAACAATACAAAACTATAATGCTATAAGAAACAGAAAAGATTAATTCATTGTTTACCTAGGTCTTCAGTCTATGATTAGCTCACCTCACCTCTTATCTGACAAGTCTTCGGGTTTGAGTCGTTCGTTCATCACGTGACAGCCTCATAAGCTTTAACCTATGCAGTCTGAGCCGGAAAGAGAATTGATTAGCTCATCTCTCGAGTCTTCGGGTTTGAGTCGACTCGAGAGATGAGCTAATCAATTCTCTTTCCGGCTCAGACTGCATAGGTTTAGCTTATGGGGCTGTCACGTGATGAACAAACGACTCGGAAAAACCCGAAGATTCGAGAGATGAACTAACCAATTCTCTTTCTGGCTCAGACTGCATTGGTTAAGCTTATGGAGCTGTCACGTGATGAATGAACAACTCGGAAAAACCCGAAGACTCGAAACAGGTGAACTGCTTGACTAATTCCAGTACAGAACCTATAGGATTTTGTGCATGCGCGACTGAACGAATCACTCCCCGAGACGACTCGTTCTTCCCGAGTCACATTAAAGATTTGTTCAAAAAGAATGAATTGACACTGACTGCAGTGTGAAAGCAGCAGTTAAAAATGCATCTGATTACAAAGATGTGGAAGTTTGCATGAGCTCTGCAGTTCAGTAACTTACTCCAGTAAAGTCAGGTCACATCATGTTTATTTATATAGTACTTTATGCAATAGATAGCCTTAATTCAAGCAGCTTTACGGTATTAAACATGAAAAACCAGAGTCAGTGTTGCTTTCAGTTACAATTACAACTTGATTTTCTGTTATAAAGCAGCTCTCCAGTGTGGAGCTAGCTAATGATAAAATATTTTTATTAGTGGGAAAAAAAATATTTCATTAAAGTGATAGTTTGGTTTACAGAGATCAAAACTTGATCTAGCTCAGGACTGTTTTGGTTATCATAACCCTATAAGGTATTTTAAGACATTGTTGTGAATAAAATAGTTTTTTCAAAGTCTTATCACTTACCTTTATTTTGTTTCTTATCCATATGACTTACAAAAGGAGATGTTAGGCAGAATGATGTGTCATTCAGTTACTTTTTCATGTAGCTAATTAAATGGTGAGAGAGTGTCTCTGTCTGTCATCTCATTTTGTGTGCCAAATACATCTATTTGTATAATGAATTGGTAACACTTTACAATAAGGTATCATTTGTTAACATTAGTTAATGTATTAATTAACATGAATGAAAAATGAACAATACATTTATTACATGTATGTATTAATCTTTGTTAATGTTGGTTAATAAAAATACAGTTGTTCATTGTTTATTCATGTTAGTTCACAGTGCATTTACCAATATTAAAAAACACAACTTTTGATTTTTATAAATGCATTAGTAAATGCTGAAATTAACATTAACTAAGATTAATAAATACTGTAGAAGTATTGTTCATTCTTAGTTCATGTTAACTAATGTTAACTAATGAACCTTACTGTAAAGTGTTACCAATTAATTGTATAATAATTGTAATTACATAATATGCTTTTCTAAAGCTGAAGTGACCTTTATTTGTTAGAATATTTATAACTTAATATTTTAACTAATTGCAAAAGCTGAATAATCAATCAAAGTCTACTGATTAATCAGTGAAATAATCAACGATTAGTCGATTAATCGTTCCAATAATCGTTAGATTAATCGATTATCAAATCGAAAACTTTTTTTTTTGGATATCTGTCTTTTTCATTATTGGGGGAGTTTTGATGTTGTTAGTGAGATTCACACTGATAAGGCAATCATCTGTAACCATAGGCACAGCACTTATGTTTCTCCGCCAGTATTTTTATGCCTCATCTGCTAATGGGCCAAAAGTTACAAAGCATAGCTTCAAGTGTACTAAAAGAGTGTTTCTTAACACACTTTAATACACGTTTGAAAAGTGCACTTTGTAATGTCAAATGAAATAATTTAATTTAAAATACATTTTAAATCATTGTTTTAAAAATCTTGTGTCGTGCTTTAATAAAGTAGATATTTTGATGAGCACATGTAAAGAATATAATTATAATTTTAACTGTAGTGTGTTATTATATATTATGTATAAAATTATTTTTTGAATGTACTAAATTGCAACCTTATTATTATAATTAGAAATACATTTTAACACATGACATACAAGTTTCAATAGAAATGGCATTAAAGTATATTTTAGTTTATTATAAATGCATGTTAGTATATTCATCAATACAGTTTAACCATATTTTAAAGACAATCGAAGTAATTATGAAATCACAAAGATGTAGTCCTACTTAAGTGGATCAAAAAAAGTTCAGCTAATTGCATTTAATTCAAATTTATACTATAATAATTTATATTGAATTTCATTTAACATGCAATAAAGTGTCTGAAATCATTATATTCAGTCTGAGCCTTATCTAGAGACCAGAATATCGTAGATGTGGCTGAGCTCTTTTAGCAGTAAGCAACTACACAAAACACCTTAGCAACTGCATAGCAGCGTGCTAAAACCTAGTTTGCACAAGCAGTCACCATTTATATTTTTCTTCAGAAAACGTAAAATATACAGTAAGCTGACAAGTCAGATATTTTTAGCTTTTGGTAGAAGTTACAGAACAACAAAACGCTGTTTTCTCACAAGGTAATTTTATTGCAAGAAAATTTTTTGTGCTTTGTGAATGGAACTAGCGTCACATGCGCGTTGGCGTCTTTGCCATCTGCATCATAAATTTAATAATTGCTCAGTGTAGAGATGAAGACGTCACGGACCCTCAAGTTGGCGGGCAATAAAACTGATTACACATTCAGGGTCCCTGTATTGTCTTTGACGATAGTTCTGACAGGCTTTTTCTCAAGTGTCGGACACTAATGTGGAAGTTGTCAATCACTGACAGACATAGAGCTGTTTCAGCTGGAGTACATCTCTGATCAAAGTAAAAATTTATTTGTTCATCTGTGATGCTGAAGAATTGTGATAAGCTTTTGCAGCCTCCAGAACAATAAAAACAGTTGTTGAGTAAATGTTGAGAACACAGAAAATTAAGTCATGATCACAAGAAAACACCTTTAATGCCGATATCACATCGAAAGGTCCCACTTTATATTAGGTGGCCTTAACTACTATGTACTTACATTTAAATTAAGCATTTGATATAATGCACTTATTGTGTACATACATACATGTTTTTATATTGTACTTATATTTTAAAAAATACTAGCATGTAATTACATCTGTAATAATTTCTGTAATTTAGTTACACTGTTCACCCATCCATTACACCTTAACCCACCCTTAAACCTACCCATACCACCAAATCTGTCCCTAACCTTACCCATATCCCACCTCAATAGCAGCAAAAGTGTTTTGCAATACAATATGAACACAGTAAGTACTTATTTTTTGATGTAAGTACATAGTAGTTAAGGCCACTTAATATAAAGTGGGACCAAATTTTTTTATCTAAAATTTTGATCATGAGACAATCAGTCAATCAATCAATCAATCAATAATGCATGGCCTCTTAAGACTTCAGTAAAAAGCCTTGTGCAAGCATAACCTCTTTTACCTGGGACAGCTGCGGTAATGTTAATATCAGGCTGATCTACGTTGCCTATCAAAATTAGTTTCTGTCAAATTACTGTCTTTTAACATCAGCATCTGGCTGGAATGATGGTGGATGGAATGGGGTCACTGTCATGAGTACTTGATGTTTTGTCAAACAATCCGCTGGATAGATCTAATGTATTTATAAAGTAGCCTGTTTTATTATTTAATTAGTTATATTTTATAGTCAACATTAAGAGGTACAATATCAAAAATGTAGCGAAAATCAAGCACTACAATGTATTAATATTATCATAAACTGCACTGGTCAACAATTTGCTAAATTATCCATGTGACGTAGACTAAATTATAAATTTTGCAATTTGGTTTCTAAATGTCTACATTGTCTCCCAGCAGCCAACAGTGCGCCACACAAAACAGTACATTTTTATGGTTTGTCCATATTTATTCTTGCTATTTAAAGAAATTTTCTGGGTTTACTGCAAATTAAGCTCAATCGCCAAATGTTGGTTACTTTTATTAAATTATAAACTGCACATTTCTGCTTTGAAATGCTCCAAAATTGGGCCCCATTCACATTTTTTAAGTGCCTGTTTTGTTTTGTTTTGTTTTGTTTTTTTGTTTTGTGATGATCAACATTATGTCACAAATACTCAAATTGTATTATAGTCTTGGCCGTATTTTCATTTACCTTGCATAGGTTCATTTATGGTTTACACAATCACCCTGTGTTGGCATCTGCCTAAAATGTCTAGCTTCTTCCTAGTAGCACCAAAATTAGCACCATGGTCTGAATGGATTTTTTAGCCTTTAACACTAACAACGATAAGTGTTGTGAACATCTGTTTATTTTCCTATCCTACCTCTGCTCAGTACTAAGGTTTGTTCGTTTTAAAACCACTGTTACATAGCATTGTTTTCTTTTTCCCTATCAGAATAAACCGACAACACATTTTTGGGTCATGACCAAACAGCCGAAAACCACTGCCATACCATAAAATTAGTCATCTGCTTATTTTTATACATTGAGAATTTTTTTTTTTTTACGTTCAGCAGTGGTGTAACTTGCATTAAATGTCTAGTCATAACAGGTCATAGGCATCGGTTGCACCAAAATTTAGCCAACACTGCAGAGTAGGTTGGGCAAAATGCACCATGTTGATATGTACAACATTCACAGCATTGCAAGGCAGTATAATGGATGACAAATTAACCCTCATTTATTTATTTATCTTGATTTCTGGTAGTATATTAAGCTTGAATGTGATGATGTATCACTGCATGAAGGGTTAATTCGAGGCATATCTGGGTTATGTTACCGACTTCTGACGTTCATGGGCATTTTGTAATCTCATCTTACACAATGACTGTGCCATTGCAGCAATATGGGGAGGATTACTTTTGTCATTGTAATGCAAGGGCACAAACTCCAATAAAGCATAGACTGGTATTTCAAAGGTGTAACAATCAGAAATAACAACCTTGTTGATCAGAACACAGGAGAATGAGCGACTAATACTGTATGTCAGAGTGTGTATTGTACGTCTCATTAATAAACAAATGCACTGTAATAGGATAAATCTGTGAGGTTTGGTAATGCATTAAGTGGTAAGACAATCATAAAACCCAAGGTCAGTGAAGCTTTGATCTACTGAACACTTTTTTTAGTGGTCATGTTTATTCATTTCCTTTAGTGCAGTGTTGCAGGAAGATATAAAATACTATAATGTGTGTTGATTGTTTATGACTTTGCTGTTGTGAGATGTGACTGTAATTTTAGCATGCAGGCACTCTAGTTAAACAGGTCTTAAGGGGGTTCATACTGTCAGTGATTCACCAAGTGACAGAACTTCATTTATTTTCAATAAGAGTTGGCGATTTTTGGTGATATGAGCGGCAGCGACTATTGGTGATTCACCAGAGTTAGCAAAGTAGAATGGAACTGAACGCAGGGACCGATTTTAATAGTTTTTATGCATACTGTGTTCTCTTACATGGCTGTGATAGTAACAAATTCAGTGTCTCTAGGGTGTGATAATGTCAGCTATAGGGAATGCAACACATACATGCATTGCATTTTGAATTGCGGTCTGTCACATTTTGAAATGCAACAAATGTGAGTTTGCATGCATGTGCTTGCATGAAGTATGGGCCTTACACAAGGATACATTTGTTAAATTGTCATATGTAGCACTGCTTGTCACATAACTATGTTAAACCATCCTACAAAACAAAGTGTAAAAATAGTGACTAATATTACTTGTGATTCATTTGTCACACTGCACATGGAATGTCAAGTTGATACAAATTGTGGGATACAGTATAATGTAGAGTGTGCTCTTTTGTTTACTGCACATTTTGACAAATGTAGTATATTGCATATAACGTGCATACTGCACTTACGGAAATGGCACAAGTACAATGAAAAGCAAAGCACTGTTATGACAAACGTAGCCCATCAATTTAAAACTAGATTAAAAACAAACAAGTTATACAGGTTTTAAATTCTTTAGAATTCTAGTCAGGAAAATAACAAACAACATTGTCTGAGATTTCTCAGTTTTGGTGCAGAGCATAATTGATCTTAATCATGTTTTTTCACACGAGAATATAATAAATTCTAGTTGTTGGTAAGGCTGATTAGCAAGCGAGTTTGGTGAGTAAGGGGGAGGTTTGGCACCTGGCATGTGTTGACGGTTACTGGTTACTCTCCACACAGACACACTCGGCTATCAGGCAAATATGGTGTGGTCTGGCAAAGAGAACAACTTGTACATTCCAACTTGAATGGTTATCACAGACAAGGCTTATGACATTGTATAAGGCCTTTCATCTTGAGGTTTTTTTTTTTCAACATTTTAACCATCTACTTTTTGTATTTTCGGTCATATGAAAGAGACCAATAAAAAGATCTAGAAAATAGTCTTGTCTTATGGGCACATGAAAAATTGATGAGATTTTGAGAATTCAAAGACTGCATTGTTTGTGGAAAGGTTATCTGTGAAATTCAGTGTTGCATCTCTGAAGGAAAAAAAAAAACATTTTTAATTGCATGCATCTGTGCTGTCTGCTAGAGGCGTGCAAATACAATGGAAAATATGCATGGGTAAATAAAACCAGTATTTGAAGAAACAAACATCAACCTTTTCTACAAATATCAACCTTTTCTGAGGACACTGTGAAATATTAAAAGAAAATGTAGATACCTAAAATGACTGTACACAAATTGTCATATGCCATGTCTGATTTTTCCCTGGCAACAAATTCATCTTTTAATTTGTATGTTGTGGGAAATTACTGTTTGTCACAGTTCAATTATAAGCTATCCATTGGAATAACATGAAGAGCTTTTTAAAAGATTGATTAAAGCAATAAGCCGACCCACTTTACATTTAGTGTTGTTAAATACTATGTACTAATATTTAAATTAATCTTTTTATACAATGTACTTAATATTATACAATACTTATATTTTTCAAATATCTGCATTTAATTACATGTGTAATTATTTTCTAATCTAATTTCTGTAATTACACTGTTGACTCTTTATCTACCTCTTAACCCAGCCTTAAACCTAACCATGCCACCAAACCTGTCCCTAACCTAAACCATATTTTTTGCCGCATTCCAGACGAGGTTGGAAGTGGGAACATCCGAGTGGAAATATCCCACTTCAGACCTCAGTGAGTCAATCACCTTTCACAATAGAGCATTTTGGTGTTTTTGTGACAATTATGGCAAATACAGAAACACAAAAAGCAAAAATTAAGGAACCATTTTATAAGGTTAATATGTAATGTTTTTAAGTTTGAGACAAGGTTACTACACAATATGCTCGTTGGATGCAGTGACGTCAAATGACGCATCTCGCTGAAGTCAGGGTTGATCGAGTCCCAAGTTCACAGGTCAGATTTCTGACTTCAAGCAGCATTCTAGACGTTATTTCCAAGTAGGAGGTGGGAAAAAAATGAATTTCGAGTTGTCTGGAACACAGCATTTTTCCTTAGCCTCATTTTGACATAGTCTTCTAAAGCCATATAGGTGTTTGTGGACAGACTACATATGATAAAACTGTTGCTGTCAAACATTCAAACTGTCATTATATGGCAAAGAACTGTGTGAATGTACTTAAAAACACATGTACTATATATATATATATATATATATATATATATATATATATATATATATATATACTTAAAAATATAAAATGTACTTAAACACACACACACACACACACACACACATATATATGTATATATATATTCATGGCCAAAAATATTGGCACCCTTGATAAATATGATCAAAGAAGGCTGTGAAAATTAATCTGCATTGTTAATCCTTTTGATCTTTTATTTTAAAAAAAAATCACAAAAATCTAACCGATCATTGGATAATAAGAATTTAAAATGGGGGGAAATATCATTATGAAATAAATGTTTTTCTCTAATACACGTTGGACACAATTATTGGTACCCCTAGAAATTCTTATTAGTAAAATATCTCTGAAGTATATTCCCATTCATATTCACAATTTTGAGCACTCCAGGGTGATTATGAACATGAAATTATTCAGCCATGGCTTCCTGTTTCACAGAAATATAAATAGGAGGGAAAACAAAGCCCAAATTCCCTTAATCATCCATCACAATGAGAAAAACCAAAGAATATATTTCTGATGTGCAGCAAAAGATAATTGAGCTTCACAAATTAGTGAAGTGGCTTTAAGAAAAGAGCTAGAGCAATGAAAATTCCCATTTCCACCATCAGGGCAATAATTAAGAATTTCCAATCAACATAAAATGTTACGAAACTGCCTGGAAGAAGACGTGTGTCTATATCGTCCTAATGCACGGTGAGAAGGAGAGTTTGAGTGGCTAAAGACTCTCCAAGGACCACAGCTGAAGAATTGCAGAAAATAGTTGTGTCTCGGGGTCAGAAAACCTTAAAAAAAAAAAAAATTGTCAAACAGCACCTACATCACCACATGTTGTTTGGGAGGGTTTCAAGAAAAATTCTCCTAGCTCATCCAAAAACAAACTCCAGCATATTCAGTTATCAGACACGACTGGAACTTCAACTGGGACTGGCTTCTATGGTCAGATGAAACTAAAAAATTAGATTTTTAGCAGCAAACACTCAAGATGGGTTTGGTGAACACAGGGATAAAAAGTACCCCATTTGTACGATGAAATATACTGCTGTATTTTTGATGTTGTGGGCCGATATTTCTGCTGGAGGTCCTGGACATCTTGTTTAGACACATGGCATCATGGATTCTATCAAATACCAACAGATAAAAAAATCAATAAGTGACTGACTCTGTTAGAAATATTATAATGGGCCATGTTTGGATCTTCCAACCGTACAATAATCCAAACACAAACCTCAAAAAAAAAAAAAAAAAAAAGAGTCATTGAGCACAAAACCAAGACATTCCAGTCCTCTGACCTGAACCCTATAGAAAATGAGTGGGGTGAACTGAAGAGAAGAAGCACCAACATGGAGCTGAGAATCTAAAGGGTCTGGAGTGATTCTGGATGAAGGAATGGTCTCTGATCTCTTGTCAGGTGTTCTCTAAACTCATCAGGCATTATAGGAGAAAATTTAGAGCTGTTAAACTGGCAAATGGAGGTTTCAAAAAGTATTGAATAAAAGGATGCCGTTAATTTTGGCCAGTGTGTATTAGAAAAAAACATTTATTTCATAATGATATTTCCCCCCATTTTAAATTCTTATTGTCCAATGAAAGGTTAGATTTTTGTGATTTTTTTAAAATAAAAGATCAAAAGGATTAACAGTGCAGATTAATTTTCACAGCCTTCTTTGATCATATTTATCAAGGGTGCCGATATTTTTTGCCATGACTGTATATGTATATGTATATGTGTATATATATATATATATATATGTGTGTGTGTATATATATATATATATATATATATATATATATATACACTATATGGACAAATGTATTGGGACACCCCCTTCTTTAGAACAGCAAAAGGCACTTCCAAAACTGTGGCAACAAAAATGGAAACATAATTCATATATTTAAAAACTGTATTTCCATCTCTGTTGCAACAGTTTTGGAAGTGTCTAAAATTACTGTACCCATATGTACAAGTCATTGGTGTTTGGTAAAGAGTTTTTGGCTCAAGGTCTGCATTTAAAGTCACACCAGAGGTGTTCAGCTTGGATTAGGACTAGGCTTTCTGCAGACAGGTCAAGTTCTTCCACACTGACTAAATCAATCATTTCTTTTTGAACCTTGCCTTATACACAGAGGCATTGTTATGTTAGAATAGAAAAGGGTCCTATCCAAACTGTTGCTATAAAATTAGAAGCACACAATTCTCTAGAATATCATTATATGCTTAAACATTAAGATTTGTACTCATGGAAATTAATAAAGTAGTCAAACCTGTTCATTAGAAGGGGGTGACCCAATACTTTTGGCAATATAGTGTATATATATTTATACATTCATACAAATGCTGTTGATATGTGCAATATGGACCCCATTAAATCAAGGTCTAGTAGCTTGATTTAGTGTATATGATGGCTCAAAAATAAACTTTTTAAATAAAATTTCAAATGGACTCATTTTGTTTACAGGACAATATAAAATATGTACAATAAAATGCTCTCTTTAATGAGAATGTTCTCTCCCCATAATGCCACCTGAAATTGACTAGCAATAGCAAGTAGCAAATACATGTTTTTGAGTGTTTAAAAAAAGCACAATCCCTTTATACATTAAAACATGAGATGAAAAAAAAAACATGACATGACTGCAATGATGCAAGACATATGAATGAGGTAATGTGTGTTAGGACTGGGCGATAAAATGATAACGATAATTATTGTGATATAATTTTCCTCCATAAAACAATAACAAGTGTCCGATAAATGTTCGATGTAATATTTCTCGTGAATGTGCAGTGGAGAATGACATGAAAGAGAAGAAATTGATGAATAAAGTCATTTTTGTTTTCTTTGTGCACAAAACGTATTCTTATACCTTACTAAAATTACAGTTGAACCACTGATGTCACATGGACTATTTAAACAATGTCCTTACTACCTTTCTGGGCCTTGAACGTGGTAGTTCCGTTGCTGTCTATGCAGGATCAGAAATCTCTCGGATTTCATCAAAAATATCTTAATTTGTGTTCCGAAGATGAAGGTCGTACATGAGGGCAGTGGCGCCTGCAGGTGTATGGCTGTATGCACTCTGCGTACCATGAGCGCTCAGACTGACCTGAGATTTGCCCCGCAAACCTTTCAGCACTAAATTATAGGCCCGTGTGTCCCGTATTTCTGTCGACTGAACCAGCCATGTCATTAATTGTGAATTTACACAAAATTTTCTTTTGCACGCCAAAGTCAATTTCTGCGTATAAACATTACATCAAATAGAAACAGGTAGAAGCATATTAGAAATGCAAAGTCGGCAACACCAAAGCTCCAAAAGTATCAAACAATTTATTTAAAAAACTTTCGCATAGTATGTTACGTTTCGAGCATGCAGGCTCTTCATCAGACAGAAAAAGAAAATTGTGCTGTACGCATTTCATGAAATCGGGTTAGACTACAACAATTAATTTGTAGCCTATTTTACAAATGGGAATACAACGAATTCATGACAATGTTTTACATTCAAGCTACCCATAAAATTTATAGTGAAAAGTTCTTTAAAATCATCTGGAATGCAATAAAGTAATTTTTAAAGCTGTTTTTAAAGCATTTGCTGCATGGATTAAAAAAAAAAATAGGCCAATAAATAATTCACATATCAGACAAAATTGCATTACAGTAAATCCTTTAAATTTTAAGGTATTCAGAGCAGAGCAACATAAAAATAATAAAAAAATATAATCAGGCCTGTTTTAGGCTTTTCCTTATTTTTATATTTTAGAAGGTGATGAAAAAGTGACTCACCATCTCCTCATTGGACGTGCTTTTAGAGAGAAATGCATCTTTACGGATTACATAATAAAAGAGTTTTTGTTTTCGATTAGAATTATTTTGGTTTAAAGTAGTAATTTAATGCTTTCTATAGATATAATTATCATATCTGTGACTCAATTCGTTGAGTTTCGGTTCATTGTGAAGCGCTCCTGTTCAAGACGAGATGGCAAGCGCATTCTCTGTTTTCCTATTTATTTTATAAAATCACAACGTTTTGTTGATATTGTGAATGCACACAAATAAAAGTAGACCCTTTACAGTTCTGTATGATGTATTACTCTTACCTTTATGAGCAAAAATTATGGCCTATTTTAAGTTTTTTCCACTATCAAGAAAAAAATGCAAGTGACCGCGCTGGTGCCTCCATGTCCTGCAAAGTGCGCTTCAGCTTCCACAATTCACACAAACGATTAGATATGCGCCTAATAGCACAAATTTATATAGTTTAAACATTTAAACTAACATTGTGATATGCTTGAACTGTTTTATATCTATAGATTTTATTTTAGGCAAGTCGTGATTATTTGAGAAGGCTAAATTGATCAAACATAAGCTATGATCAGCTCACTGTCTGCCACTGGCCGCTTGATTGTTAAAAAACAAACAAAAAAAAAAACAAAACAAAACAAAAAAAAAACTTACATTTAACAAACAAAAAATGCTTTTAAAAATTTTTTAACTTTATAAAAAACAAAACGATAACGAAACTATAAAATATAATCACTTTACCATTACAAACCCCCCCCCCCCCAAATAAAAATTAAAAAAAACCCTCGGAAGAAATCCTGCAGGCGCCCCTGCATGAGGGTGAATAATTAATGACAGAATTTTCATTTTTGGGTGAACTATCCCTTTAATGTAGACATGTATCAAATGTATTAAAGGAGTAATGGAATTTAATTAGTATTTTTTTGTGATTAAGCTATAGTTTTTGTGCATTTAGACTACTGTTTTTCATACAAATATCTAGAAACCATATATTTATATTTTTACCATGGTATTGATGTGCTAGATGTGTGATTTTAACTGTGGTTATCATGATCTAAATGGAAGATCAATGGTGCATTTTAATAAAACTCAAATAGTCAGAATAATTACATTTCACCATATAAAAATGAGGTTGTTACAATTTTTACAGATATTACTGTTTTTGATAATGAACAAATTTACGTCTGCATCCTAACCCAAGCTACTGCTACTACTGTCAACTCAAGATACTGTCAAATATGCATTTCTAAGAGACAAAAAAATTTAATATTACTAATATTGCAGCCTGCACTGCAAACTGTGCTGAAGATATGCGTCATCAAAGTCAGGCAATACAATCCTGTTTCATGATTTGAAACAATATGACTCATTAGAACACGCAGAAACTAAGAAATTCATTTTTAAATTAAGATATTTATTTTGTTAAGGAAAATGACTGGAAAAGTGTAAAGAATTAAAAAAGTGAAGTGTTTGTCATGTTCTGACCATAAAGAGTAGTTTAAAACCAAATGGTCTGGTTTCTACAACTTTCAATTAAGCACAAAAATCTGCCTTTAAACTTGAAAGAAACAAAAATTTATCATGATAATTATCGATATTGACTGATATGAAAAATTCTGTTGTGATAATTTTTTGGCCATATCGCTCAGCCCTACTGTAAACTTATGTTGCTTACTGAAGTATGAACTTTTTTTTTTTTTTTTTTTGGTTAATGGTGATATTAACCAAAAAAGTCATACTACACTGCTTGTCATATCACTGATTATATGCGCATGTTTAATTTAGTCATTTAGCATTTTGTATAAACCTATCAAAAAAGTAAAAATTGATTTATTGTATTAATGAAAGTGTGCTGTTTTATACATTGCACATCAGTTAAAAAAAATGTGCAGGTGGAATGCAATAATGTAGGCTGTTTATGGTTGCCAAGCAACAAAGCAACGTGCCACATTAATATAGAATTTGACTGATGTGTGGTCACAGGTGTGCGAATATCGGTGTGCGAATTTTACAGCGTCTTTGGAGTGTGGCTCATCCAGAGTTGGATCTATCTATTTAACCACATGTTCCACATTATGTCAGCATCTAAGATGTTTTTTGCTTTCAATGACAAAATTATTGTCTTTTGTCATCGTGTAGAATAAACTCTTGAGGATACAGAAAGAATAAGAAAGAGAGAGAGGGAATAGGGATTGCGAGGATAGCACCACAGCTGCTGTTTTGACTCGATGGATGATGACTGTGACCTACTGATGCTGGAGCCATTCACAGAGCCAGAACATGGGAATGACACACTGGTCTAGACAAAGACTAAATCGAATCTCAGGCTAACCACTTCAACGCATAAACGGGGATGAGAGAGGGAAAGGAGAAGCAGTAGAGTTAAGGCAATGTAAAGGGTCATCAAATCTCCAAGGATTGTGTCTTTTTTAGGGCTTTTAGTCACGTTTGAAATGCTGCGATCTGACAGTGTCACACTGTGCCTGTCCTCTTCCTTATTTTGAATGTAGGTTAAGCTTTCAAAATAAATCAAAATGTATACTAAGCTCTTCTTGTGGAAGCGCATGCCCTGTAAAGTGCTTGAAGTCTGTGCATGATGGTAAGGCAGCATCAGTGTTTCTGCATCACTAACCAGAACTGCAATAATTTGGACATAAGATCTTTTGTGAATAACAATTTCATGTTTGGTCTATTGGAATGGCAAGTTTGACTTCAAAAGACTTAAAATCAGGTCCCAAAATTTTTACAAATGTGAGTAAAAACTTGCATCGGAGAGTATATGAGACAGTATTTTTTTGTTAATTCTAACAATGCCTGAGGATGAGATATGGTTTAGCGCGATTGTCAAATTGTAAAGACTGCGTTGTAATTATATAAATATGTGATGCCCTGCACTGTGATCTTTTCACGTGAGCTGCTCATAGTAAAAGTGTTTTCAGTGTCTCAGAGTGTTGCTCCACAGAGAAAAAAAAAGTACTTTGAATTTACTTAATTTTAATGTGTGCATCTGTTGCACATGATCAGAATGTGTTCAACTGACATAATTGTCCTCTTTTTCTCAATGACTTATTGCTTGCCAAACCAAAATATTCCATTCACGTTAAGACTACTTAAAATAATCATGTTAATTCAAGACATTATTTGTCATTACTGATTGCCATTACACAAATGTATTGTGTACTGTTAAAGTGATTTCATTGTGTCAAGGGTACCAACTTGATTTCTTAATGCTAATCTTAATATTAATCAAAGGTATTTATTATCAGGTATTTATTATAAAGGCAATTATTAGCAAAAAAAAAAAAAAAAAATTGTAATTTCATTATGTCTCTGGTACCAGAGTTATGTAAACCTAACTTGCTATACGTAAACTCTACATGTACTATAGACGTGCAAATGTGTGAATACAAAATCATTAATCTAAAACTGCATACTGGTATTGACAACAATAAAGGCAAAAAGCAAGAGTTGGTACTTAAATTTTGTTGTATTGAGTTGTCAAACTTTGCAAATATGGAGGACTGAGCACAGCTGCCATTAATTCATTAAACAGAAGAATCAAAACAAAAACACTTTAAAGGATGTATCAGCAGCATATTCAAACACATACATAATGTATCCTCAAAGTGGATTAAGAACGACAAGACATTTATAAACCTACTTAACTGTTGTCACTGTCGATTAAGAACAGCAAAGACATTTGTAAAAAAAAATATTAACTGTCACAGTACACTTAAAAGTGCATATACAAACTAGGAAACTGTTAGAACAAACAGTGCATTCTGAAGAAACACAAAACACTTTTATTCAAGTTATCCAAACATAGCACAAAATGAATACGTTGAAATAGAGCAAGAGCTTCTTACAGTTCACTGCCAAGGTTAACCATGCATCTTATAGGAATAGTTCACCCAAAAATGAAAATTCTGTCTTTAATTATTCACCCTTCATGTTGTTCCAAACCCGTAAGACCTTCGTTCATCTTTGGAACACAAATTAAGATGTTTTTGATGAAATCCGCAAGCTTTCTGACCCTCCGTAGAGAGCAATGCAACAGAAATGTCCCCAGACCCAGAAACATATAAGGACTTTGGTAAAATAGTCCATGTGACATCAGTGGTTCAACTGTAATTTTATTACAGTTCTCTGGTTCATCAGAAGCATGTTGTTTGAGAACATAAATCCAAACAGTGGTGTCTTCAATGGCCTCATTGATGCAGGCTTCATTCATGCCCTGCACAAAACAAACAAATGTAGGTAAATGTATGAAAATAAGTCCTATTAACAAAGGTCTACTGAGAAAAATCTAACACATTAAAAAGCAAAAAAAAACAAAAAAAAAAAAACTAAGAACTGTTTTTAATTATGATATTTAAGATTTATTTGGAATGACAAAATTTATAATGCAAGTGTATATTTTGAATTATGTAAAACTTAGTCACAGAAAAAAAGATTTAGGTCTTTAGGAGCAATACAAAAGCAAATTAAAAGGCTTACCCATTTAAAGCTTGAGTGTGTGCGCAAAGATGGACCTGTAAAATATTTTTTTTTTATAATCAGTCAATAATTGAAAGACAACATACAAATTCACAAAGTAAAGATGAACAGACTTGTTTAAGTGTTTTGTCATAGGGCAATGAAAACGCAAAACAAAACGAAAACAGACTAAATCTAATGTTCAGAACACTGCTTCATTTTTTTAATTATTGTGAGAGACAGCGAATAAGCCAAATTAGCCAGCTGACATGATAACAGGGCTTTTCTGCTCAGTGCATCCAGAAAGGTGCAGTTGTTCGGTTAGTTATAGACGGTGGAAACGGCTCGCGGCTGCAGCTTTCTCTCGCAGCAGAAGCGTTTCTACAGTCGACTCTGACTGGTTGTTAATACTAGGTTCAGTAACTAGTTGAAACCGACGTGACTGCCACTAACAGAAACACTATATTGTAAATTAAGTATTTTATATTATATTTATATCTATTTTCAATATATTATAAATATTTTATCCGTGAAGAGCCATGCTTGTGAAAGCCGGGTGCACGAGAACCGCTTTCCGTATCTACGCCGCCTGCAGCGAAATCGCCCGCGCTTTGCCTCTCTCTATCGTTAAATATACGTTATCTCATTGAAAATGAGCTAGAAAAAATGAGCTAAGTTAAGTTAGACACTCGTGACTGGCGCGTCCCGTGTGGAAGGGCAATTGACACTGTCAGCAAAGTTTCAATGTACAGACAAACTGTGGAAAATAGAGCCACAATATTTACTTTTATGAAAAATACCCCTGTTTAAAAAAAGGCCTACTGACTGTTGGCCACCGGTTGTTGACGCTTAATGATACACAGAGAGTGTTAAAGTGTTGGTCATTGTAATTGTTATACACTACGAAAACTGTTATCTAATGGAAATATCGCCTACTTGAAAACAAATATAAAAGATTTTGCTGAACTTAATTTTCAGTAAATCGGTGTTCGTCTGAGATGAGGCGACTGTTGGCTCAACTGCTGAATCTTTCACAGTTTTTGGCACTTGATTCAATTTCTTCTTTTACGGCAGTTTGTCATCCCTCTCACTGATGCAATACCGCCACCATCTGCTCTGGAGTGCCCCGGTTGTGTCAAAACTCAATTAGATTGATTTCCGTTTTAGATTCAATCAATTTCAATCAACGTGATAGAAATGTGTACATTCAACACTCAATATGAACAATTGGAATCTACTTGATTAAAACACAACAGAAACATAAATGAATTGTGTTGTACATACATGTTTTATTTTTGTAATTTCAAAGACCTGCTATGTTAATTTTTTTCAGTTCACACAAACTCTATCCAGGGCTGTGTGATTAATCGAAATCGTCATAAAATCACAATTTGTGAGTCCGCGATTTCTAAATCTCTTTATAGCGTGATTTTTCCCCCCGCAGTATGCTATCCGAATCAATCAGAATGAGGCGCGCATAAATGGAGTGCGAGAACAGAACAGACCAGGCATACAGACGTAATGCCAGGTTCACACATACTCCGTCTGTAGTGCAATGCGTATTTTTTCTGCGCCTATGTTAACGGATCAGCGTGTTCATACTGTACGAGGTTGCGGTCCAGCAGTGCGCTCCAGGAGCGGTGTGTCTGCAGCAGTGTAGAGATTGTTTCTGCACCGAGTCTATTTTTTCTGTGCTGAATGCGCTGTATTAATGTGACAGCGTATTGTTCGTGGTAAAAATGAACATGGATTGACATGGAAATGAAAAATGCATATAATTAAAGTCTACTGTTTCACAGTTAACACATGGCTTTTTGGCTAGATGTAAAACAAGGAAAAGTGCACTATTAGATAAACAAGGCAATAATAGATGGTACGTGGAGGTAGGAAAACAAAGTTATATTTATTGAATTTCAACGTGAATATGTCTGTGAAAGATTGTATAACTGTATTGTGATGAAAGAGAATCACGATGCTGAAAAAGCATTTTCAGTAACAACGTTTGGATTTAAAATCAAAATAATGGATAAATGTTGTGTTTGTGGTAAATAGCTGCAGATCAGGAGCGGACGCGAACGCATCCTGGCTGTGCGAAAGCAAAATGGGTCCGTGCTGCTTCTGCACCGTATACACATACTGTATACGCACTGCAGACGGAGTACGTGTGGACCTGGCACAACAAATCTATTTCAACACCTGAGGCAGCGCCACAAAGAGCTCTATGACCAATGCATGGGATTTTAATTTTTTTTATTTTTATATGTCTGTTCTAGAGACATTTTGTTACGCCTTTACTTAGTGATGTCTGTTCTAGAGACATGTTACACCTTTTTGATAAAGCTCTAATTAGTTTCATTTTGGAAATATGTTTCAATTTCACACTGAATGCGTTTATAACTGTAAAGCATGTCTGTGTGTGTCAAAATCGTGATTAAAATCGCAAAATCGATCAAAGAAATCGCAATAGTTTTTTTTTTTTTTTTTTGTCCATATCGCACAGTCCTAACTCCATCTGTGCAATTGCTGTGAGTTTGGGTCACTTATAATGTGCATTTGAAAATGTGACATGCACCAAACATCTTCCCAAACTTGTGATGAGAAGCATTTACAAATCTGTAGTTTTTCACCAAAATAAAAGCCTTATGGTTTAACATTTAAAAGCATAAAAAACACCTATAAATATTATTATTGTAATTTTACTGTTGCTATATAAAATAATAATAATAATAATAATAATGATAATGATAATAATAATAATATAAATTAAAATTATTATGAAATACTTCATCAGTAGTATAGTGATAATTCTTTATCGATTTGTTTAATTTGTACAGTGTGAATAATAATTATCTTTGAAACATTACTCATTGCAGTTGCATGTAAAAGAGTGACTAGTACAACTCTTTAAAATCCTACCCATTTGTGTACCAAGGAAGAACAGGTTTGGAATATGAGGGTAAGTAAATATTGACAGAATGTTCATTTTTGGGTAAACCAATCCTTTAATATAGAGTGTGGTACAAGAATGTGCAGCTGTGGAGAGAGGAGGAGAGAAGAAGCCTGTGTTCAGAATAGAATACTAGTGTATTTCATGCTTTCATGATTTCTTTAATTGGTCATCTTGTAAATATGATTGTTTCGACACTAGTGTGCTGGTGTGCTTTGTCAAATGACCTAACTATATTGCTTGTTTAATTCAGCAAGCGGCACTCAGTTATCTTCTCGGAAGTGAATGCAAAAATTTTAATCTGTGTGTAAAGATGTCTTAATAGGTTACAGTGCAATCCAATAATGCATCAAAAAAAAAAAAAAAGATGTTAAAATAATATTGATTTAAGATCTCAATTTTTTTCACAAGGTTTATTTTTTATTTTTTTTTTATCACATATGACGCAAAATCTCATCTTGACACATTTGATGAGGTGCTATGCTATCTTTTTGTCATTTTATCCGAATATCAAAATTTATAACATTTAGTAAGTCAAAACAGTTTTGAGGTTAATTGTTCTCATTTTGCATCTGTGGAAAGTAGTTATCTGTGACATTGTGTTAAGTTTAATATCAACTTTTTTGGTGTCTGTTTGTTAATGAGGGATTTGTGGGCTAAAAAGATATTTTTATTTTGACATGAAAAGATAAAATTACAACCTTGGGGTAAGAAATAATGATTAAATGAATCATGATTTTTTTACTCAATTATTTTATATATATATATATATATATATATATATATATATATATATATATATATATATATATATATACACACACACACACACACACACACACACACAGTCATGGCCAAAAATATCGGCACCCTTGGTAAATATGATCAAAGAAGGCTGTGAAAATTAATCTACATTGTTAATCCTTTTGATCTTTTATTTAAAAAAAAAAAATCACAGAATTCTAACCTTTCATTGGATGATAAGAATTTAAAATGGGGGGAAATATCGTTATGAAATAAATGTTTTTCTCTAATACACGTTGGACACAATTACTGGTACCTCTAGAAATTCTTATGAGTAAAATATCTCTGAAGTATATTCCCATTCATATTCACAATTTTGAGCACTCCAGAGTGATTATGAACATGATATTAGCCAGCTATGGCTTCCTGTTTCACAGAAATATAAATAGGAGGGAAAACAAAGCCCAAATTCCCTTAATCATCCATCACAATGAGAAAAACCAAAGAATATATTTCTGATGTGCAGCAAAAGATAATTGAGCTTCACAAATTAGTGAAGTGGCTGTAAGAAAAGAGATAGAGCAGTGAAAATTCCCATTTCCACCATCAGGGCAATAATTAAGAATTTCCAATCAACATAAAATGTTACGAAACTGCTTGGAAGAAGACATGTGTCTATATCATCCTAATGCACGGTGAGAAGGAGAGTTTGAGTGGCTAAAGACTCTCCAAGGACCACAGCTGGAGAATTGCAAAAAATAGTTGAGTCTCGGGGTCAGAAAACCTTAAAAAAAAAGATTTAAAAAAAAAAAACATGTGTCAAACAGCACCTACATCACCACATGTTGTTTGGGAGGGTTTCAAGAAAAATTCTCCTAGCTTATCCAAAAACAAACTCCAGCATATTCAGTTATCAGACACGACTGGAACTTCAACTGGGACTGGCTTCTATGGTCAGATGAAACTAAAAAATTAGCTTTTTAGCAGCAAACACTCAAAATGGGTTTGGTGAACACAGGGATAAAAAGTAAAATAAAAAAAAAAGTACTCCATGTGTACAATGAAATATACTGCTGTATTTTTGATGTTGTGGGCCTATATTTCTGCTGGAGGTCCTGGCCATTTTGTTTAAATACATGGCATCATGGATTCTACCAAATACCAACAGATAAAAAAAAAAAAAAATCAATAAGTGACTGGCTCTGTTAGAAATCTTATAATGATCCATGTCTGGATCTTCCAACCGTACAATAATCCAAACACAAACCTCAAAAACAACACAAAAATGGGTCACTGAGCACAAAACCAAGCTTCTGCTATGGCCATTCCAGTCCTCTGACCTGAACCCTATAGAAAATGAGTGGGGTGAACTGAAGAGAAGAAGCACCAACATGGAGCTGGGAATCTAAAGGGTCTGGAGTGATTCTAGATGAAGGAATGGTCTCTGATCTCTTGTCAGGTGTTCTCTAACCTCATCAGGCATTATAGGAGAAAATTTAGAGCTGTTAAACTGGCAAATGAAGGTTTCAAAAAGTATTGAATAAAAGGGTGCTGTTAATTGTGGCCAATATGTATTAGAGAAAAACATTTATTTCATAATGATATTTCCCCCCATTTTAAATTCTTATTATCCAATGAAAGGTTAGATTTTTGTGATTTTTTTAAATAAAAGATCAAAAGCATTAACAATGCAGATTAATTTTCACAGCCTTCTTTGATCATATTTACCAAGAGTGCCGATATTTTTGGCCATGACTATATATACATACATACATACATACATACATACATATATATATATATATATATATACACACACACACTGGCCACTTTATTAGGTACACCTTGCTAGTATCGGGTTGGACCCCCTTTTGCCTTCAGAACTGCCTTAATTCTTCGTGGCATAGATTCAACAAGGTGTTGGAAACATTCCTCAGAGATTTTGGTCCATATTGACATTATAGCATCACGCAGTTGCTGCAGATTTGTCGGCTGCACATCCATAATGTGAATCTCCCGTTCCACCACATCCCAAAGGTGCTATTGGATTGAGATCTGGTGACTGTGGAGGCCATTTGAGTAATGTGAACTCATTGTCATGTTCAAGAAACCAGTCTGAGATGATTTGAGCTTTGTGACATTATCCTGTTGGAAGTAGCCATCAGAAGATGGGTACACTGTAGTCATAAAGGGATGGACATGGTCAGCAACAATATTCAGGTAGGCTGTGGTGTTTAAATGATGCTCAATTGGTACTAAGGGGCCCAAAGTGTGCCAAGAAAATATCCCCCACACCATTACACCACCACCACCAGCCTGAACCGTTGAGACAAGGCAGGATGGATCCATGCTTTCATGTTCTTTACGCCAAATTCTGACCCTACCATCAGACCAGGCAACATTTTTCCAATCTTCTATTGTCCAATTTTGGTGTGCCTGTGTGAATTATAGCCTCCGTTTCCTGTTCATAGCTGACAGGAGCGGCACCCGGTGTGGTCTTCTGCTGCTGTTGCCCATCTGCTCCAGGGTTCGACGTGTTGTGCGTTCAGAGATGGTATTCTGCATACCTTGGTTGTAACGAGTGGTTATTTGAGTTACTGTTGCCTTTCTGTCATCTCTAACCAGTCTGCCCATTCTCCTCTGACCTCTGACATCAGCAAAGCATTTTCGTCCACACAGCTACCGCTCACTGGATATTTTCTCTTTTTCGGACCATTCTCTGTAAACCCTAGAGATGGTTGTGCGTGAAAATCCCAGTAGATCAGCAGTTTTTGAAATACTCAGATCAGCCCATCTGGCACCAACAACCATTCCACGTTCAAAGTCACTTAAATCCCCTTTCTTCCCCATTCTGATGCTCGGTTTGAACTTCAGCAAGTCGTCTTCACCACATCTAGATGCCTAAGTGCATTGAGTTGTTGCCATGTGATTGGCTGATTAGCAATTTGTGTTACCAAGCAATTGAACAGGTGTACCTAATAAAGTGGCCGGTGAGTGTATATAGTATTCCATGTAGCCTATAGAGGATACTTGTATAATTTGCAGTATTTGCATTGTAAACAGCACATACCGCGCAAAAAAAAAAAAAAAAAAAGTATAAGTAATATGCCTTGATAACATGTCTAGAAAGTAAATATTAGCTACCCTTGCATGATCAGAGTTTGAGTTTACATGAGATAAAAAAAGGCCAGACTGCTTTAGTTTCATTGATGAAATAAATCAACAGAGTCACTTTTCTTTACCTCAGAGAGAATGAATGTATGTATATATGTGTGTGTGTGTGTGTGTGGAATGGGAATGTGATTGGCTGTGGTGTGGAAAGGATGGGTGTGGCAGGCTGACCATTCTTTCATCTCTCTCTTGCATCATAACACCTGGAGCCTGTACCATGATGCTAGATGAACAAATTCAGAGTTACAGGATTAGTTTCGAGTTGACAAAACCAAACCACTCCAATCCGATTTTGTTGGTACCATGATGCTGATCATCAACTTTCTTTGTCAACTCAGGCTTTGATCCTGAGTTTGTGGAGCACGTGCACGTGAATGTGTGACATCACTGGCGAACAGCCAATCACGAGCCTTGGTTAAAGGTTAAAGGTTTTGCTAAAGGTTAAGAGGTTGAAGAATATGATTAATTTAAATGCATTTACAATGAAAAAAGTACTTGTTCACTCAAAAAAATAATTCATTGGATGAACTCAATTTTACTGAGGGCAGGATTTCCGTCCAATAAGTATGTGTAGCCTCAACTCATAAAAAACTAATTCATGCGATGAAATGTAATCGAGTTGGGCCAACTCAATTTGATCAAATATAGTTTAAATGAAATTGATGCATTGATGAAGTGCTTTTTTTATGCTTGTTGAACTCAAACTAAAACATTTAACTGGAAAATACATAAATATCCTTCTACACTCAAAAAAATTATACATTGGATTTATTTAACTTTTGGCATTAGTCAACTTCTCAGGCATAGCATAAGATAGTTTTAATACATCCATAGCATGCCCAAAGTAGTTGTTTTTTTTTTTATTATTAAAACAACTTTGATTTATGTTAGCAGGTCCTCAACCCAAGCACATGCTCTACACTTTACCACAATGGTAACCCCCCAAAACACTAACATACCAGAAACTCTTAAATACAAACATAAAAGAGCATTAAACATTAAGAAGTCTCGCAATTTTATCATCTTAATAAAAAAAAAATGCCTAAAATAACATTTTATTTCAAGATTTACTCTCCGTATCCAGCCCTGTGCAAAGCATGATGTGGAAGGGGAAATCTACTTCCTAGTTACACAAGTAAAATCATTTGTTCTTTCAAAATGAAAATATTGAGTTGAACCAAAACGCAACTGTTTCGAGTCAGTTTAACACAATGCTATTGTTTAAATAGGAAACCTAACATAATGGTGTTAAATGAAAATGATTTTTTAAAATAAACTGAACAGTGTTGGAGAATCATTTTTTGAGTGTTCATGAAAGAAGACAAATAAAAGAAATTATCTTGCTTTATCAGTGCAGTCACAAGTGAAACTTAAGTTAGTTTATATAGTTGGAAATATACAGCGATAGAGACTCGAACATGTAAGGTCACATAGTAATTTTTAAAGCGTTATCTATTGATTCTACAGCTTATTTATATTATATACAATCTGTATATATTAATATTCATTTAAAATAAATGATTTATAATAACTATTAAACTAAAATTGCTTGTGTGTAATGGATTAATAATATTATAAATCATATAATTATATAAATCATATAAAATATCTCAGTTTTTGGTTTTGGTCAGACAATTTTTTTTTTTTTTTTTTTTTTTTAGTTGTAGTGACCTTTAATTTGGAGCAAGAGAAACTGGGGGAGTGACTTTTTTTCTATCAGACATGCGTTACTTTGCTCACATCTGATTGGTCCAATTTCAGTTTGAGATCTCTAACTCAGAACATAACCTGCCCCGGAGCAGGTTAGCTGTGGAGTGTAAGTTACTATGGAAATGAACGCAGCTATAAGCCAAGCCACTTTCATGGTACTTAAAATCCAGGATTGGTGCAAACTAAACTGAAACTTACCTGGCTAGCCAGCTAATCCGGCTTCATGGTACAGGCCCCTGGCCCAGTGAGCATATGATTTCTCCTTCAGCAGAGTTTGACCCTGTAATTTGGGGTGAAGTGTGTCCACAAGTCTGTCACAAATGTGTCTTTGTGATAGCTCAGAGGGAACTGCTTCCTGCCTCGATGGCAATAGACAGGAAGTTACAGCGTTACAACCATCTCTTTATACTGTACGTTCACATAGTACAAAGGATGGAGAACTGGTGTTTTCTTATGTGATATACTGTATGGAGGCATGATGCAAAGTTTGTGAGGTGTTTTATGTTAGGTTTATACCAAGGCCTTTTCTGAGTCACTAGTTTTGCTTTAGTGTTGCATTAATTCTGGTCAAATAAAAAATTAAATTGTGTGCATTAGGTTTTTAATACTTTCCTTGCCCTGTTTTTTTTTTTTTTTAATAAATTAAAATAAATGTAGGTAAATATTGTTTAATATTACTGTCATTTTTAATTGAATTAAAAAAAAAAAATCACAAAAATGCCATTATAAAATAGATAGTTTCGATGCTTTTTTATGATTGGTAAAATACTCTATAAACACACACCTGTGACCTCATTACATCAACATTACAGCACCACTGTGTCTGTGTTGCTTGGTAACCGTTCTGCTAAACACTGTTGAGGAACTATATTTCTTGGAGGAAGAATATTATGTTATCAATAAATTATGACTTTTTTATTTTTGCATGTTTATGTTATGAAACATTACCAGGTAACCTTTTTATAAAAAGGCTGACGCCAACCCCTACGAAGACTTCAGATGACACTAACTCTGAACCAGTTGAGGGTGAACCAATTACAGGGCAAAGCTTTAAGTTAAGGAGGTAAAAGTGTGTGTCCCATTACAATTTAAACAATTCCATTTAACAAATTACTGTTGGAAAAAATTAAAATTCAGAACAAATATATAAATGAAAAGTTCTGTTATGAAACTCTAGATGGCGCAGGCCAATATGTTCTAATTCAATCTGACATAATGACATCATTATTCACATGGCGCAGCTGATTGGTTTCTTTTCATATCAGCAGCCAATGAGCTTGCTGCTCAACATTCAAATACTCAGATAATACTTGTTGTAGCAGTTGCAGCACGTTTCAAAGAGCACTTGAAATAAACACCTAAGATAAATGGACATTCTTTTACTCCATTTCACTGTGCATATTGTGTGGTCTGCTTGATCCATTTTTAAATGAGCAACCATAAACAAGTCTAAACTTTGTGTCATGTTTGACAGTCTTGTATTTGTATGCAGGAGAAAAATACTAAGCATATAAGCAATAGCTTTCATGCATATTTTTTCCCAAATTCTCAATTTTTCCTTTTTTTTCCCATTTTAATTTGTCTGGAGTCCGGGTTTTTATTTTTTTATTTTTTTTTGCGTTTTAATTTTTCTAGACTCTGTTTTAATGGTTAAATTAAATTTTATTCATCAAAAAGCATGTCTAATTAATTGAAATCATGAAACTTACAATATTTAACAGCAATTTATGCAAAGTTGAACAAAAATTTAATTTTTAAGACCCTATGAAATCCGTTTTTACGGTCGGCTGAGGGTGCTCTAAGACCATTAGCATCTTAGTGCAAAACGCTGCTCAGGAGAGTTTCAAAATACTACAAACAATAAATACATACAATTATGAACACGTGTTAATGTGTGATTATTTTTGTTTGCAGTATTTTAATAGTATTTAATGATTATAAACAAAGCAATACAAAAGAAATTAATAATCTGACACGGAGTTATGCACAATTACAATATAAAGTTATTTTAAGTATTATTGCTATTAATATTATTTTCTAAAACAAGGTACATGTAATATAAAAGTACATATGACGAAGATGTTTTTCACGTGCAGTGTATACGTCACCGTCCGAATCCGTTCACTTCATTTCGTTCACTCCTTTCTGATATAGTCCACTTAACTGCTGTACACTATATAGGGATTAGTGAATGAGTGAACGATTTCAGACACAGCTACAGTCGTAGGCCACTAGCGTTAAGCCGGTCGGCATGGTAGCCCAGGCACACATACTGTAGATAGTAATTCAGGCAGTTCACATGGCTCTTGGAGCAGCAGCAGTACATATATATTGGCGATATACATATATAATGCCAACTTGTATCCGATGCACACTTTTTAAAATCGATGCATTGCATCATTAACTTTTATACCGATGCACTGATCTTACCAACCTTAACTTGTTCTCTATAAAATAGACTCAGCTTCTTTTGACTGACCCAAATGTGAACTGATCGAGAGAAAAAAAACCCCTCAATTCTCTTTGCATTCAAATTGTACTTGGACCTGAAAGTGAACTCAGATCTCTTGTTTGTTCATTTTAGTTGTGAAGGTCTTAGTTACAATAATAATAATATTAATAGCAATGAATCCATTCACCCAAAACACTGATGCTTCAAAAAGTTCATAAAGAGATTGTAAAGGAAATTCATATAAATTAAGCAGTTCAACTTTAATTTATGTTTTCTTTTTAAGAGACACTCACTTTATATGATGAACAGATTTAATTTAGGCTTATATTCACATATAAACTTTGATCAATGGGCACACATAAAGCACACTAAATATGAGCACCGTGAAGCGCCATGAAGCCTGTCTCAATTTAAAGGATCCTTGGAATGCAGCCTTCATTTCACATCCTTTATTCAACATTTTGAAGTCATCAAGTGTATCCTTCACATTCTCTAATCACAAATCATTCCGGTTCACAAAAAAGGTTTGGCGGAAAATGAATCAGCACTAAGCTTGTCCAATTTCATTCTGTAATTTAAGACCAACAAAATGTGTTTTAGAAACAAGGTTTGTTCATAGTCAGTTTGAAATATAGAATGAGATTCTGTACCCTTCTCTCTGCAATTTTAATTGGTCAGTGGATGTCTACGTCATTTCACTTGCAAGGGTGTTGTAGGTGGTCACTTGGGTGTTGCTATGAGGTTACTAAGGTAATCTAGGTGATTGCTAGGGTGTTGCTATGTGGTTACTAGGGTATTCTGGGTGATTGCAGGTTTAACATTTTTACAGTGTTTAATTTGTTTGTTATAAGAGCAGGAGTACCATATGGTTCTATATGCTGATATATGCTTTTATACAACAGTTGACAGAACAAATATGTAAATCCTCTTGTTTTTAACTATTTTTCCGCTACAGATTTAAATCTGTAACTGCTGATATACGCCTCCATTCAGGCACATGCACATGCCCTTTTTTCCCTTACACTCCGAAGTGCCCTTTTTTTATTTTATTTTTTTTTTTGGTGGCGGTGTTTTGTTTTATTTTTCTTCAATAAATCACTGCTATTGGTCACCCTTTATGTCTGTCTGTCTGTTTTTCAGCTTGTGACTACATCTTGTCGGATCCACTCAAACTGTCAGTAAAATCTCATAACTCCACCCCCTCTATCTGGACTGAATGATGAACTGAAGTTCCACAGCAGTTAAACGAAGTCTTGCAAGGGTAACGTTAAATAAAGATCTTTTTGTTTGAATAAGTATAGCGTTTTCTTTACTCAAGAAACACTATGTCTATAAAGGCTCATATTTTATGCATTTGAGGTCTGAGACGTGTGGGACCGGAGAGAGAGGGCTAGCATTTGCCATCTAGTCATAGCTAATACACTTAAATAGCCTGTGCATACAGTAGCATTTTCATTTTATAAAATATGGCCAAATGTATTACAACAGGAAAAACTGAGCGCCCATATAGCTAACAAACTTTGTAACCTGTTGATGAAAACATAATGTGATGTTGCCGTTTTAATGAAAGGATACAGGTACGGTCGGAAACCAACAATAAATTAAGTTTTCTACCTATTAGATTGGGTTTTAATAATGTCTACGCCTACCCCAACCCTAAACCTACCCCTTACAGTAATGCAAATACAGTAATTATCGTTGTTCTGCGTGAGAAAAATGACGCAATATTGATGTGCGCATGTGCAGTAAGCCCTGGTAAGACAATCTGACAGGTAGGATAAAATGTCAGGACACCGGACAAAATGCGCATTTGCACACATTCGCTAGTCAAAAACTCCGTGACTGCATTTGAGTTTAACACAAAGCGACTGAGTGATCCTCGTCACCTAGGTAAAATATATTTCTAAAAAAAAATTCTTCTTTGATTTATAATTGCTGATACACTTACTTTATTAACATTTAATCATATTGTCGCATGGTTCATGTTTACGCTGTTAATATGCACGTATTTGCTAGCCAGCTAATTTCTTAATCTAGTATTCTATACTTTCCACTCGTCTTTACATGTATAAACATAGTAAAACATGGTTTTAAGTAATGTTTTCGTAACTAAAAAAAAAAAAAAAATACTGATAATACTGATTGATACTTGAGTTTTGTTGATACTTTGCTGTGTTTGTGGGGGGTGCCCTTTTTTTCAGTTTTAGCACATGCCCCTCAAGAGCTCTGTGCGGTCCTGCCTCCCTTACATATTCCGTTACAAGAAGTACCATGGTTTACAGTCCTTGAAAATGATTTTGTTTTCAAGGACAGGAAATATTAAAGTACTATGTGTTTCCCAACCACTGTGCCGCAGCACACTAGTGTGTCATTACAGGTTGTCGGGTGTGCCGTGGAAAATTATCAAAAACTTCCTATCTCTATTATATTTCGTTATTATTATTTTAAATCAGTGCTGCTGGTCACCGTTATGTCTGTTTGTGGGTTTTACAAATATTTAACCAATGAAAAGCATTCAAAAAAGCTTGTGACTAAACCTTGTAACACCATTGGATCCTCAAACTGTCAGTCAAACCTCATAACTCCACCCCGTCTCCATTCAGAATGAAGTGCCGTGACGCGTAGTTTGAAGACAGACGTCTACTTCTTCGCAATGTTAGGGTAAATAAAGAACCGATGTTTGAATAAGTACAGCGTTTTCTTTACCCAAGAAACACTATGTGTCTATAAAGGCTAATGTTTTTGTGTGTTTCAAGAGTGGAGAAGAAGCATTTGCTGTCTAGTTGTAGCCAATGCACTTTCGTATGTTTTAAATATCCTGTGCATAGTGGTTTATCTTTTATATCATGAGATTTTGGCCAAATGTATTAAACAACAAGAAAAACTGAGCACCCATGCAACAATAAACTTTATAATCTATAAATTGATGAAAACGTAATGCGATCAATTTACTGCCTCAGATGCAGCCATTCTAATGACAGACAAAACACAGATCTCCATCATTCGCTCGTCAAAAACCTCATTAACTCCATTTGAGCATGATTTTCAGAAAATATTAAGTGTCTAATCATATAAAAAGCCAAAATACCAACTCTGATGATGCACTGTTTAATTATTGGGGAAAAAAAAACCTTTCCCATTTTTTTACTTATCAAAACTGTGTAGTGGCAGAAAAAGGAATAGACTGCATTATGAGAGAGAGAGAGAGAGAGGGAGATTGATTGGAGCTGTATCCCTTCTAGCCACAACCGAGATTGACTGAGCATGTGCGATTACCTGCGTCTTACATTCTCCAGGTCAAGTCATAAATCCACTGAGAAAAGCGATATCTTTATTGTAGTATCCTTTTAATGGTCAAGGAGATTTGACTGGTGTTAGCACTGCATTGATCGCTGTGAAGTGTTTCAGTGATGTCCCGGCGACACGTTGCTCGTCGGTTGAGCCTAGTTTTTTGAATAAACTGGTTGAATGAACGTCTGATAGCTCACTCTCAAGGCCCCGATATACTTCAAACGAAATCGCAGAACGAACTGATATGACGTCATTTCAAACAAAATCAGGCTGAAACAAAGTTCTTTTTGAGTTTGTTTCGGCAGTTCGAAACAGCTCACCAAAGCAAACTTTCTGGGGGAGTTTGTTTTGGCTCCTAAACACCTTTGAGCTACCATTGGTCCATGGCGATTACGCAATCGGTGGGTGTGTTCTGGAACTCCACCTTCTTTGATGCACAATTTTTTTTTTCCCGGTTCATTTCTCATTCAACGGAGGTCAGGCAGGAGAACAACATCTCCAAGTCACTAGCAAAATAAATACACTGTGTCGAATAACTGAGCTGCCAGCAGCGCAGGAGTGTTGGAATGTTCGAAAACAGTATACCGTCGCTCAGCCTTTTCGAACTTCTTTTTGCCCCCAAACAAAGAATGAAAACGAACTTCGTTTGAAGTATATCGGGGCCTGGCTGCCACCTACTGGTCAACAATGTAACCTACACTGAAGTTGCTGTAAAAAGACTGATGGTCTGTCCAGTGCTGATACTGGTGGAATATCTGCACTCTTTCATCCAATCAGATTTAAGGACCGGAACTTACTGTTGTATGTACGCTGCATGAGAAGACTAATTTCCGGGATAAATCAGACAATGGGAATTTCAGTGAAACATGAGGTGTATGTCCCGTGAACGAAAATTTCCCAGGCAAGTGTGCTTAGTCCTGTACACATCCATACACTTGAGATGCACTGAGATTTTCAGATACAGGATATTTCTGATTGCACAGACTAGACGTGTTCAGAGATTTCCAGTAGGCTATACCAGCCTTTATGAAAATAACCTATGGTTTTATTATAGTAAAAGTGTAGTTACCGTTTTTGACAGATTGATTGCCATATTTGTCTAACCACAGTTTTACTACAAATACACGTTTTTAACTACAATAACCATGTTTTTTTATGTACCATGGTTAATTGTCATAAGGAGCAAGCACTGTCGTGTTTTTTGGGGTGTTTATCAGTTAAAAATTAATCGACCAGTCATTTTTAAATCTGCAGGCAAGTTTAAATTCATTCGAATTGCTGCCATTCTTCTGGAAAACTGCTGCTCTTCAAAAAACAGTCATCAATCAGGTAATTTGCACACAGAAATATTTTTTGAATACCATTCAGTTACCTAGGTTGTCTTATATTTTCTTCAGTTACTAAATCTGCAAGATAGCACTTTGACTAGCTTAGATTTTTTTCTATTCTTAATGAACTTTATTTTAAAGTTTGAGAGAAAAATTTTCAGATAATCCAACCAATTAGCATCAGAGTAAGTTTAAATATTGCCACTTTTCTCACCTCCATTCCCAGAGGACAGCAGGCCAAATATGCTTATTCTTTACCCCTTCCTATGTACATACGTACAATGACCGAAAGGGGACAGCTTCAGTTCACTCAGTTTTGTTGTGGCCACGTCATATTAACTTGTGGAAACACCACGAGATTGCTTTGTCGAGGTAACAACATCCTTATGTCATGGCCACACGATGTGAAATCGTGGCCTCGAGATGCTATGTTGAGTGAACAACATCCATTTCTCATGGCCACAACTTCTTATGTTGAGGGACATGTTCTTCTCGTGGCCAAGAGTTTAATGCGTAAAAAACCTGCGTGACCATAGCAACCTGGGATTATTTGAGATGGATATATTAATAGCTTATTTTGAATTAAGAATTTATAATGTTAATTATTATAGAAATTATTACATTATTAAATTATTGTATTAACCATTGGCCTAGGCTACCGGACTGTATTGTGCACGATGTAGACAGCATTCAAAAGAAAATTATCATGAATAAATGTTACATAAAGCACATAAAATAAAATAGGCCTACAATAAAATATTTTTATCCATCCCTCAGTCTTGTAAGTCCATGAACTGATCGTATTTTTTCAATAATATATGTATACTATTATTATTGTTGGCTATATTTTTATATTCATTATAATAATGATAATAATTCGTTACATTTATATAGCACTTTTCTGGGTACTCAAAGCGCTTTACATAGAAGGGGGGGATCTCCTCATCCACCACCAGTGTGCAGCATCCACCTGGGTGATGCGACGGCAGCCATAGTGCGCCAGAACGCCCACCACACACCAGCTTACTGATGGAGAGGAGACAGAGTGATGAAGCCAATCAGTGTATGGGGATGATTAGGAGGCCATGATGGTCAGAGGCCAATGGGCAAATTTGGCCAGGATGCCAGGGTTACACCCCTACTCTTTTTTGAAGGACATCCTGGGATTTTTAATGACCACAGAGAGTCAGGACCTCGGTTTAACGTCTCATCCAAAGGACAGTGCTTTTTACAGTATAGTGTCCCCATCACTATACTGGCGTGTTAGGACCCACACTCAGTCTTGGGCTACAGGGTGATATGGCTCCTCCATTTCGATCTCTTTACTTGACGTTCTGAGTAGTTTTGTAAATAATAGCCTACTGTAAATGCTCGACATGTCAAGAAAGCTTTGATTATGCTAAATGACTTACGGGAATTTTTACTGGACGTGCAGTTTAAAGGTTGAATTTAACATATATTTTGGCTAATTAATAGACTAGAATTATAAATACTATAGTGTTTCGTTGATGAATGAATCATTTGCGTAGTTTCATTTGTAAATGAAAACACAGCACTAATTTATCATCACATACCGGTGTAAATACAATCATAAAGTCAAAACTTTATTGGCATAATTGTCAGGCATTTACAGTTTTTGCACTGCTAGCATAATTATGCAATACTAGCATAATTATACAGAACGTTAATTAGGTAAAGTGATACACAAATTGAGAGGGGAAATAAGCATATATAACATAAGCAAATATATAAATATAGCCCTAACCAGTTAATATAATAATAATATTATAATATTATATTACTGTTTAATAATAATAATAATAGTAATATACATTTAATAATAATAATATACAATTAAATAAAAAGACACAATCAGTTAAAGGATTTACAAGACTGTGGGATGGATAAAAATGTTTTATCCATCTCTGATAATCCCAGGTTGCTATGGTCACGCAGGTTTGTTTACATATACGAGAAATCGATGTTGTTCCCTCAACACAGGATCTCGAGGCCACGACTTCATATTGCGTGGCCACGACATAAGGATGTCGTTACCTCAACAAAATAATCTCGTGGCCACGACAAAACTAAGTGAACCGAACATGTCAAACAAAATATGTCTAACAAAATAGCTGCCTGTTATCATTACATTTGTATTATCATGTTATGTCTCATCATTCTAGCTTGTGCTTAAGCAATGAAAACTGTACAATGTATTCAGAGAAAATGTGTTTTATTATATTTTATTTTTTCGCAGGATCTTCTGTTTCCAGAACCAACCATTCATCTGAAGGACTGTGAAGATGTGACAGAACCACCAGTGACAGTTTCCACAAAATATATAGAAAGGACATGGCAGAGGATGATTTTTGTGGTCAAAAGTTTACATCACATTGCAGAATATGCATGATGTTAATGTTAAGTTTTTTTTTTTTTGTATTTATTAATATTTAGGACTGGCCTGATGAAGCTATTTCATTTAACAGATGTTTACGTTTAGTCTGCAAGTCAGAATTATAGCTGATTAAAAAAAGGAATAGTGGTTCATGTTTGTTTTGTGTTTCATGAATCCTTTGTTTGTTCTGAACAGTTAAACTGAGCACTGTTCTTCAGAAAAATCCTCAAGGTCCTGCACATTCTCAGGTTTTCCAGCATCTTTTGGAGATTTGAACCCTTTCCAGCAGTGACGGTATGATTTGAGATCCATTTTTTTCACACTGAGAACAACTGAGGGACTCATACATAACTATTACAAAAGGTAAACACATTTACTGATGCTTAAGAAAGCAACACAGTGCATTAAGAGAAAGCAGGGGTGTAAGCTATTTGAATTGGACGATCAGGGTAAACTACTTATTTTGTCTGAAAAGTATAAAAAAATAAGTATTTTATGTCGCTTCTGAAGGGCAGTACTAAAAGAACAAATATGAGTATAAGTTTACACCCCCAGCTCTTAATGTATTGTTTACTTCTGGAGCATCAGTGAATGGTTTTACCTTTTATAATAGTTGTGTATGAGTCCTTCAGTTTTCATCGGAGTGAAAAGATGGATCTCAAAATTATTGTTGGACAGGGGCCAAATATGCAGAAGATGCTGAAAAATCAAAGAATTTGCGGGACTTGGAGGATTTTTATGAAGAACAGCAGGCAGTTGAACTACTCTGGGCTGCATTTCCCAAAACACTGTAAGCGTAAGTAGAATGTAGAACCTGCAGCCCAGGACAATCAAAAGAAAAGCTATCACAAAACATAAAAACAGCTGTGGGTCATCCAGCTAATGACACAGTATTAGTAATCAAGTGTATGTAAACTTTTGAACATTTTTTTTATAAATTATACATTTTCATTTTATAAATTCAGTTTAATTTTTTATAAATTCAGTATATGTAAATATCTGTTATGTAAAATTGCTTATTCAGGACAGTACTAAATAAAAATAGCATGCAATGTTTGATCCCTGTTATTTTGCTAAAATGATTGCATATTCTGCTAGGGGTATGTAAATTTATGAGCATAACAGTATCTTCTGTAGCTTCTGAAGGGCAGAATTAAATGAAAATATTATGGCATGGTCCTGATGGTGCCATTAGAGTTGTAGAACGTGTGTGTGACTGTCTGAGATGGAGCGGTAATCACTGCCCTGACTTTGCAGTGTCCATTGCAAGTGTATTCTTTATTGTGTTTGTTTTTGATTAGTATACATGTTTTATTGTTTCTTTTTAAAAGTATTTTATTGTTTAATCAGTTTAATGATTTACTTGAAGTGTCTGTGTTTGCAAAATCTTTTTCTCAATCTAAATGATTAGTTAAATGTTGCAGTCCTGTTGCGTTTGTTGAATAATATCCGCAGTCTTGTTAAATGTTTGCAGTCTTGCATTTGCTGAAAAATAAAATTGAGTTTTGTTGATACTTTGCTGTGTTTGTGGCTTTCTTTACAGTTTTTATGAGTGCATATGACACATTTTTGTGTAGGCCAGTAGCATTTAAAATATATTAAGTGCATGATAATTTACAGAGGTTTACTGAGATATATGATTGGCCGTTTACCGAGATTTAACTGCTTGTGAACAGGATGATATGTGGATTTACCAGTGAGTGCGTCAACATTTCCGTCTGTGTCTGGGGGTTTATCGCGTTAGTGAGCGGACTGGAAAACTGCCACACACAAAAGAGTCCGTTTCTGTCCGTGTCAAGAAATCAGAAACGCCAGGGCACATACACGGAGACTGCCGGAAACGTGCCGTTTATGGGGTCGTGCGCTGATGTGAACAGTCCAGAAACGCTCCTTTTCATGCAGTGGTAATTAAAAAACAGCCTTTATAGTTTAATAATCATATTAGGCTATATCACTATTTCACTTTTGTGCATTACTGTTTTCCATCTATTTTATTTGGGTACTTGTTGCTTGTCTGTTTGATTAAAAAATATATAGATGGAACTTTAATAGTCAGAAAAGGGTAAATCTCCCATGTTGAACAACTTGTCTTTAAAAATCTGCATACAGTAATTGTTCTCTCTGCTTCTTTTTGCAGGGCGACTTTGAAGATTCTGCATGAGGTTAGATTGTGGCCGGAATGAAATGAAATGAGTGGCTAACGACTGACCTCTTCCGCTGCACCACCACCACCACCAGCAACCTGTAGCATCTAACCAGTGCCTCTTCACCAGCCTGATACACAAACGCACCCACATACACACAATTACCTAACAGAACACCATCAGACTGTAAGTTTGCCCAGCTTCAATTTATTATCTTTGTACAAAAATTTCTCTCTGGTTGATTAATGCATAATATCAGGCTGTTGTCGTGCTTGTTTAGCAATCACTTGAACGCCCTCTCTCTTTCTCTTTCCTTCTTTCTGATATCTAAAAAAAATACACCCCAACCTACAGAAGAGAAACCCATCTGTTTGCACCATATACTTTGTGTCTTAAATGGACACATATACAGTAGACTTAACTGTATTTGGGTGAATCTCATAAAATCTGTAAAGAACAGGCCTGGGTCATATTTCCAATCGAAATTAAAAGAAAAGTCTATTTTATAATTATCAACAAATTATATAATTTTTTACATTGTGACATTATTTACAGTTGAGCACATTTCCCTTCCAAATTCTCATTACTATAATGAGAAAAAATCTCATTGTCACTAATGGGAACCACATATAATGTATTTGACATTATAATGTATATATTTTATTTCACTGTGTTCTGTCTAAATTCTCGATTCTGATTGGCTGCAATGTGTATTGTGGAGGAGAAACTGACTCTAGACAAGCAATTACAAGCAACATTATCCCAGAGCTGTATTCCCTGTCATCTGACATCTGTAGTCATGTATACACACGTCATGCCGTGGTCAGAGGAAGCTTAAGCTTTCGCCAGCCTTACACACTCTGCCTATGTTTATTACAGTAATGAGAATATAATGAAAATCATCATTGAAAATAATGAGAATTATGTAAAATCTCAAAAGTAAAATGGATGCATTACAGTAATGAGAATTTGGGGGATGGGGATGCGCTTAATTGTCATGAAAATAATGGCATAATACATAAAAATGATTGTGGTCTTAAATATGCTTCATTTTCTTTATGGAAAATATAAATCCTTATTTTTTGCTCTTTTGATTTTGCAGTTACATAGGTTAGATAAATTCACAACACTGTTGTGCTCTCAACAGACTAATATTCACACTTGCCTAACTGTCATCAATTTGTCTGCCAGTTCTCTTTCTTAAAGGGATACTGAAAAAGTATTCAGCTTTAGCATACTTTCAAAAAGAGAATTTATTAATAAAATATATATACTTGTAATGTTTTTTGGACATTTAATTGAATGTTAATTGCAGTTGAAAATATATTATAATTTATAATTGCATTTAGTGCAATTAGCTGAAGTTCAGAGTGCTTTTTTTGACTTTAAGTAGGATCTCTGTATATAATTTCATAATTACTTTTGTTTGCCTTTGAAATGTGGTTAAAGTGTACTACTTAATTTACTGACCAGCATTTATGGTAAATTAAAATATACATTAATAATAATAATATGACATGTAAATTTCATTTAATTAGATTTGTAATTACACGTTTGCAATAATAAAAATGCAATTTAGTACTTTTAAAATATATTAACTTTAAATGTAATATTAAAAAAAACACACTACATTTAATATTCTAATCAAGTACTTTACATGTGCTTTAGTAAATTGACACATCAAAATAAGTGCTCTTCTTTAAAGCACCACAAAAGATTTTTCAAACGTAATGATTTAAAATGCAACGAGCAACTTAGTCATCAAAGTGTATTCTCTAAGTACACACACATTTCATTAATATTATATTATCTGCAAATACAGTTTATTTTAAATATATACTATTAAGATATGAAGCACACTACAAGTGCACATTTAAAACAATTAAGTGCACTACTTTTTCATCACGTTGCAGTGTCATATGAACTACATAAAATACCCTAGCAACCTCATAGCACTCAGAACACAAAAAAAATTTAAAAGTTGTTGGCCTATTATTTATTAAAAAAAAACTCTACACAGTTATATCATATTGTGTTGTCCATATACATTGCGGGTCCAAAGTAATTGTGCATGCATAAAGTCTTGCATGACACAGCCTTACTTTGAGTGCCGAGTGCTATTCAGACATCACACACTTCAGTATCATTTAGCAGACTGACATCACACCGAAGGAAGACTTTAGCTGTCTCTTTAGACATACTGTACTTGTGTACAGTACCACACTGGTGTAATACCACCTTTGTTCAGTGTTCAGTGTATATTTTTCCCTCTTGGTGAACAAGCTTCTGCATTTTGAGCAACATAAACATAATGCAATACTTTGATTAATATCAATATTCCTAGTTCAAATAAATCATGCTGCTGTAAAATCATCATCAGTCACTTGACTAACTTTGCAGATCTAAAGGTAAACCACAATAGCTACATTTAGACATTTTCTAATCCAGATCAAACTAATTATTTTACAAACCATTCCAAATTTTGCATTACAATTCAGACTAATACTGAATAATACATTTATTTTAGGAATTTAGAGCAAGACTGTCTTAAAACTTCTCCCTTCTTTTTTAGAGGCACTTGAAACTGATGTCATTATCAATCCTGAATCAAAAGCAGACCCCTCTTTAAGCTTGCCTTCAGGAAATCAAGTCCAAGACTTTTAGGAAAAACATAATTTAATAATATCTTGTCTATTCGTCGATCACCTTAATGTGTGGATCCCTCAACAATTTAAGGAGAACATTACCTATTCTCATCCCACTCTGCCACTGTAAAAATCTGGGCTATGCATGTGTAAAATTGGAATCGGACATTAGAAACAAAGCATAGAATTTTTATTATTTTTTATTATTTATTTAACAGTGTAAATTTCCAGGGTCTGCATACTACGTACCACTTTATGAAAACTACTTGGCTAGACGGTTTCACACAAACAACAACAACAACAACAACAACAAAAACAGATTCCTTTTTTCATCAAGAGGTTTTAAAGTTTTACAGAAACAAGTCTAGACACACATAAGGACATGTTTTTTTCCCCCTTCTTTTTCTTGTACAGCTCTTTGCCTCAATAACCTTCAAAAACGATGCATATTTCTTTGCGGTATCAACCTTGCAGTGTCATCCTTTAAGTCTCAGAGGTTGCATCCTTGAAATCTGCTGTTTGCTATGGCTCCTAAATGAATGACCTGCTCTGCTAACCTGTCTTTTTACATCCTTTTATGCAGAACTAACATTTAAATGCTCTTGAAACCATATGAGTGAAGAAATGACATTTTAATGCTTTCTTAGGAATAGTAAACACTCACTATTTCAGAGTTTGCTATTATAATGAGCTAAGGGAGTAAGACATAGTACCAAAATGACAATGCGTAAAACTGAGAAGTGTTCAGAGAGGAATGCACGTGGAAAGGGGAGAGAGAAAATATGAGAAGGAGCAAACAGTGTGTGCTTTCAACTTTTCTGTACGGCGATGGTTTGCGAAGGGAACTGATGTTACTACTGTCCGTTGATTTCCAAAGTGTTAAAACTCTTCTAGGCATTTTGAAGTGTTTCAAAGCCTTCTGATGAAAAAGGGTGTAGCACCTCACAGAAAGTAGACATTTTGTGTTCTCTCCAAAACTGTTTGTATAGACGGTCACGTTCCTTCGAATGCAGACCAGCATGAATGTAAGCTTTAGAGAGGTCTGAAAATAATTCATTGCATGAATAATGATCCCATGGACCCATCATGGCTTGATTTATTTGATTTACTTATTTTTGAATTCGAATGTAACACAAAAGCGAAACACATGCTGCACATGCAGGCTAGTTCACACGTTAGCTCAAGACTGCCCTCTGTCTGTGAGAAGAAAAGCTTTTTTAGGTCACTGCTTTCCAGCCACTCCACTTTACATAAATAATGTCTCCAGTGTGCTAATTTGTGATAGTTTAATGCTGTTTGGTACGATGTACTGAAATTGCCTTGGCTATGCCACCTGTTAAGTTGTAAAGAGCGACATTGATTATTCAGTGTGTTTTGCAAGATTATTGCTATTAGGCTGAAAGCTAAAGTACATGTTTGTAATTTAATATCATCTCATGACGTGAAAAAAAATGTAGCTGTAGAAATAAGTTATTGTAGAATTCTATATTTTGACTGGCTTTGTAAATTAGCTTTGTCATGTGGTTTATTTTCTATCCTAGGTTGTCATGATATTTTGTTATGCTCATTTTAGGTGTTGGATTGTGGTGTGTTCAATCCTAAAATTCTTGTTTTGTTTTGTTTTGTTTTTTCCCTTAAATATGGATATTTGAGAAATAACATGGACATTACCTTTTTCAACATTTTAACATTTTAGGTTACAGTGTATATTACGTAAAGCAGGGTTTCCCAAAGTGGGGTTCGCGAACCCCTGGTGGTTCGTGAAGGAATTGCAGGGGGTTCGTGAGTTGGTACCATAGACCAGGGGTTTTCAAACTGGGCTCCGGGGGCCCCAAGAAAGTGCTAAGAGGTCCTTGAAAATGTTTGGAGAAAAATCATAAAAAAGTAAAAAATAAATAAATAAAATAAAATAAATGTAAAAATGATATTATTATTATTATTATTATTATTATTATTAATTTTAATATATTATTATATTATATATAATTATAATAATTATAAAATAATTACCACAAAAATATGATTGAATAAGAATTAAAAAATAAATTATCCATAAATGTATTAAAATCAATGAGTAAAAATGAAAACAAAGCAATATATACAAAATATATAAAATAAATTCTAAAATGTAGATTACAAAGATACATAAATAAATACAGTTCTTTAAAAACATTTTAAATAATGCTTTATTTTACAGAAACATAAGCGCATATGACAATGGATGTAAATCAGTATTTACATAGCATAACTGTAGTAAATGTATCTGTCTCACACGTGTCCCGCATTGTCCCGCAAAATCACATCTACTGTCCCGCAACAAATCTATTGTCAGGTGGTCACCCTATACAGTACATGGTATGCCTACGAGTGTATACCATTAGTGAATTAATAATAATAATTAAAAAAATTAAATTAAAATTTTTTTGCAAAGAAATGTTACAGGTTTATACAAATGTCATATAAATGTAAAATCTTAAATGTATAAAAATAATTATCTTTGTGGGAAACGCTTTATTTAAAAAAATATTGTGTAAAAAAATGTTATACATTATAAATTACAGTAATATGAATTTTTATATTTTATTGAGTGTAATAATAACAATAGCTATGTAAATATTACTGAAACTTTAAAACTGTTAAAAATTTATGTTTTTAAAGTTCAACATGGAAATGTGCCATTAAATTATTGAAATATTTACTTAAAATGTCAGGGTAAATAATTTAGGTCAAAGGGGTTCGGCTGACAAAAAGTTTGAAAACCCTTGATGTAAAGCATAGTATGTATTAAATGCAGTAAGTGGGCACCACTTGCTTTCATTTGCATTCATTACTTCCTTTAAATGGTTTTGCGGTGTAACAATACGAAAAATACAAATGTTCCATGCAGTACTTACACCCTGAGAAAAGTAAGTAAAAAATAGGGCCCATTGTACAGAGTTAATATGAAGGAATTATCCTCTTAAATGCTGCATTCATGCAAATAAGTAAAGCTTTAAAGGGATGGTTCACCCACAAATGAAAATTTTGTTTTTACTCACCCTCATGTGCAATGTAAAAGAAGACATTTTGACAAGTGTATTATTATTATTATTATTGTTGGTTTTTTTTTTTAGTCGATGCAATCAGTGGTCAGCAAAACAGTTCGATTCCCATTATTCTTCAAAATATCTTATTTTGTGTTCAGCAGAAGAAAGTAAGTCAGGTTTGTAATGACATGAGGGTAAGTAAATAGAATTTTCATTTCTGGGTGAACTTTTATTCTGTGTGTATTAATGCAGAAAATATCTGTTTTTGCTATGCAGGTGTTACATTACTGGACCAAATAAATGAACATGAAACAGTTCCATAAAAAACATTACACACTAAATTAATAGTAAGAGATAAACACTCCCACTTCCCAAATTCTAAGCTTAAATGTCATATTTACATCCTGATCAGGGTTGATTAACAACTTTAATAAACAAAATCAAGTAATTAAAATTAAAATTAGATTTTCTTCACAGTCACTCCACAGTTTTGTTTTTTGTAGATTTTTAAATGACCTCAACTAGGCAATGTTAGTATATATATATATATATATATATATATATTGTTCTGTAGATTTTTTAAACAAGTTTACACAGATTGTCGGTTCTTCAAAACCATAGAGACAGTGATATTCTTAAAGACCAAATAGTAGGCCACATAGATACATTTTGGTGCCAAATATTTTTAAAAAATAAAAAAATAAAAAAATAAGTAGTATGTGAACGTATATGTTATGCACCAGTTTTAAAGAGTAGTAGGCTACACTATATTGTTGTCCTGACCATGTGTACATGTTTATTCCATGAGAAATGTCCAGTATGAACGTAAATATTTTGCATTTTGAAATCCGATATTATGTATAAGAAAAAAAAAACAGCTTTGTCAGTCTGATTTAAAAGACTTAAGGTGGAGATATTTCAGTTTGTATTACTTCAGTTTCATTCATGGCAGAAATTATGAGTAAATTGCATTGTGGGATACAATATTCTGGCAGTGATTGTTGGAATGTTTGAAATAGAATTCTAGCTTACTATTTAATGAATACTGCACACTAAGCACTGTATACAGTCTACAGATTTTTAAAACGAGTAGGTTATTTCTTAGTAAATGATTTTGAACAGTAGTGTGCTACTCGGTAATGACATGACCTCACTATATTTGTCAGATGACCTCATACATTAGCAAGTGGTGTCCAGTTACTTAACCTTGAAAATTTAGCATTAGAAATCCATATGTGTGTATGTATTGCTTGTATTGCTCATTTTGACAAATTCTTCTGGGTATTATCTTACAGAAAATGTATACTATGCTATATAAGAGGTTTCCTATCCTGTTTCTGATGTCTAGATGAGCTTAGCTTCAGCCTGCTCCACCAAAAAATATTGCTAGTCTACATTAAGTAATCACATGTAAATAAACTAACACACTTTTCTTACTATTGCTGCAGGACAATATATAGTACAGGGGTGTACTGTATTATAGCTTTTAAATAAATTCTTACAATTTCTGAAATACTTCACAGTGCATTAACAGAACATAATCTATTCTTCTAAAATCACAGTGATACTCTCTGCTTTTGGCTACATGCTGGCAAACAACATCCCATGACCATGTAGTCTGTAAGGGGGGGACAGAAAATGAATACACATTCTACAGAAAATGTCAATGAACAAAAGTAATTAAAGGCCATAGACATTCCATAAGATAATGCAAGATTGATGCACATGACTATGGTTATCTATGGTTTATTTATTGGTCATACTCAAACTATAAACACACAAGGTAATTAACATGCATGCCTAAAACTATGACAATGTATGACTATACTATACTATTTCACAACCTACACTTTGTCTTAATGAGTTTTGAGGAAGAAAATATTGTAATTTTCATATATTTGTGGCAAATTCCAGGGACATCATGGACATCCAGATACTACATGCATTACTCTTTTTGTTATCTATTATATCATATTTTCTATTGCTTTGTGTTTTTTAAATTCATTTAATCAAATAGATTTTTGTTTTTTTGATAGTATGTTTTTAATCCTAGTGAATTAACATACTATAAAAATATAGGGAATGTACATGCTGATGTGATCAAAGAATGATCAAAAAGGGGGGAAATGTGATGAAAATGTATATGTTTTTCTTTATTTTCTATTTTCCATATTGTATATTCTGTGTTTTCCATATGTTCTATTTGCACAGGTGTTTGCCTTTAGTATTTTCTCTGTGTATGTGGCTAAAACATCTGTCAGCATTCCTCTAACAGGGGAATGGTTATGACCGGTTAGAACTAATCTGAGAAGATACTGTTTAAGGTCAAAGTCGATCCTTGGACAGCCTTTATCAGTATAAAAGAGACACATTTAATAAAAGATTCAGATTTTTTTCCAGAACAAGACTTAAGCTCTGGGAAAGATATTTCAGGTGTATACCTAAAAGAATCGTATAGTGTAGTGAAAGGTTTTTGAAGTATTTGAATTTGTACAAATAATCCATTTTTAAAATTTGATGACACAACAACCGTCCTTTCAATATGTCCACAAAAATGACGTTAACACCAGTTGGTTAGCTCTAGCATCATTTGCAAAGCTCTAGCATCAGATTTTTGATTTTGCCTCGGAAGGCTTGGAATATTAATACGTTTTGCATAAATTGTGACTGTAGTTGTATCTGCCTTTTATATCCTGTGTTTCACATTGACAAATGGTTAGGTTTAGAGATAAGGGTTGGGTTGCATGCTCAAAAACGCTAAAGGGGTACCCCGTGCATTAAAAAGTGATGCCCAAAGGGTCCTGACCAAGCGTCAATTTGTGACGAGATGGGAGTGAGAATGTGTTGAAAGTGTATTTGTTAAAATACTTTTATTTATAGTCAACATTATACTAAAATGTTTCAGAAAATACAGAAATCATGTGAATGACTTTTTCTGTTTGTGTTTGTGTCTGCCACACAGGTGACATCAGGTGCAAGGGGATGACCGAACGCATTCACCACATTAATCTCCACAACTTTAGCAATTCTGTACTTGAGACCCTCAATGAGCAGCGAAACCGCGGGCACTTCTGTGACGTGACTGTTCGGATCCATGGTAGCATGCTGCGAGCTCACCGTTGTGTGCTGGCTGCAGGCAGCCCCTTCTTTCAGGACAAGCTGCTCCTGGGCTACAGTGACATCGAGATCCCCTCTGTGGTTTCTGTACAGTCCGTCCAGAAACTGATTGACTTCATGTACAGCGGTGTGCTGCGGGTCTCCCAGTCCGAGGCCCTGCAGATCCTCACAGCTGCCAGCATACTTCAGATCAAGACCGTTATCGACGAGTGCACCCGCATTGTTTCACAGAATGTTGGCATTGCTGGATCTGGCAGCTTTTCCGTCGTCCCAGGCGACTCGGGGCAGGAGACGCCACGGGGAACTCCTGAGTCTGGCACGTCCGGTCCCAGTAGTGATGCCGAATCAGGCTACATGCAAACATCTCACCAGAGCCTTGACCGCGTTTATTCCTCGCTTTATTCCAGCTGTTCTGGGTTGGGCCTGCAAAACGGTACGCGTGGAAATCGCTCCCACTATGCCAGTGCCGTGGTGACAGCCAGCTACGACTCACCCCTTCCACTACAGCAGAAGGAAGGAGGGCAGGACCCTGCATGGATCACACGCATCCACGAGCGTTCGCAGCAGATGGAGCGCTTCCTGGCCACGTCGGAGACTACACACTGCCGCAAACAGCCTCGTCCCGTGAGGCTCCACACAGGTGATATTCACATCAAGCAGGAGCAAGGGGACGAGTACAACTGCTACGGGCTTGAGGACTGCCGTGAGGACAGCGAACAACTGGAGTGCGTCGAAAGTGAACCCAAAGGCGAGAGCTTTGACTCCGGTGTCAGCTCTTCCATTGGCACGGAAACAGATTCTGTCGAGCAGCCCTTCTTGTCGGGGTTCGCTCGAGACAACTGTCCAAATAAAGGCCAGCAGGGCGAGCGCGGAACCCCTGTGCAGATCGAGGTCAACGATTCATCTCCCGAGCAGACCCAAGAGTCGGTTGAAGACGGGAATAGAAACGGTCCTTCTCAAGAGAGTGGTGAGCTTGGAATCCATCAGCCGACACAAGCCAACCTAACAGCACCCCAGTCCATTCCTGGTGGGCCATACCTGCGGCCAGGTGAGCCACTTACCAGCAACCTGCGTATGCCCCTGACTCTGACCAGCAACACCCAGGTAATGGGAACTGCAGGCAACACTTACTTGCCTACACTCTTTGCAACCCAGTCAGCCAGCGACAACAAGCCTTTCCTCTTCAGTCTGCCCCAGTCCATTGGGAGTCAGCAGGCCCAATTTGTGGCAGTGCCCTCTCCCAGCATGCCTCCATTCCCTGGCGGACTGACGGTACCACCAGGTGGAAGTCAGCAGCAAGGTGGTGCTGCAGTGGGACAGCATGGGGAGAAGAAGCCCTACGCATGCACTCTTTGTTGTAAGACCTTTACTGCCAAACAAAACTACGTGAAACACATGTTTGTGCACACAGGTGAGTTCCCTTGGCCTTCATCTCTCTATGGTTTGCTAATTGTATGCGATTATATTCATAAACTAGTCTGAAACACTTTTGATTCAAGGTGAATAATTGTTAACAATTATTGTGAATTTTCCATGTTGGCTGTCCTCTGTGGATTAGGTATTATGCTATAAGCGACCCAGTTCATTTCAGCAGTTTGACTAGTATCCGTCAGGACCTCAAAATTATTGATATGATTCTTCAGTTAATGGGCTTTAACTCAAAGCTTAGACTCAAAGAAACGAGAGCTTTGTCTTAGGCAAAGTCTCTAAGCTTTACACAGAATGTACTCAAGCTATTTGCCAAATGCATGCTAGTTCCAGCTTTGTCATTGCATATATTCAAGTGTGATCCTGTTTTATGAAAAAGTCTGCACCTTTTCTTTGACATGACACAAAATCATTGACATTTTAGGAAGGTGCTTTATCTAAAACAGCTTTCAGTATATCCTTAAGCAACCTGGCTTTGACAGTGACATTCCCACTTGTGAGAAGCCGAGTTTTGGAGTCATCTCTTCTGGAGACTGATCTTGCGATTTATTAGCAGAGCGTATTCAAAATGGCTTAATGGTTCTGAAGTGCACAGTAAAATATCCTGCCTTCAAAAGAGTATTCAACTATGGCATTGTTAAGTTTAGTAAGATAATTAAATTTGACACTGTGAACTCCTGAAGTAGATTACCATGCAATAATGATCTGTCTTCAGGCCAAAATCAAGTCTGTGTAATCTTAAATGTTTATTAAAACAATCAGACTTTGATCCTTGGTATGTCTTCAAACATGCTGCCATAATTGAATCACAACAGCTTTTATCATACAGTATAGCACAAAAGATATTTTACAATAACAACAGATGTTATTGCATGTGACCTAGAAGATTGTGGCTGCCAAGAGGATAAATATGTAAATAACTGGATAGGTATGGTCTTACAGAAATATACTTTACTTCCTTGTGATTTTTACTTTTCTACAATAGTTCTCCTTTTTTCTACCATTTTTTTTTTAATCACTTGTATTGTTTTCTATTTCTTTTTCTGTTATGGAGTTATTTCTCATGAATTCTTTATACCAAATGAAGTCAATTTTGAGTTTCTTTTAAAAACCAGTAGAAATGACTTTCTCACAAGCTTCACATGTGATTCCTGATTGTAATAATCTCCAAAAAGGTTCCACTTTTTCCAGATCAAAGTTTAACCGAAAACATATATATGGGCTAATGAAATGACAGCCAACTTAACCAATTCTGAATGAATGTTTTCAGATTTTGAATTAATTATTATTACTATTTTATTAAGGGTATGTTTACATACAGTAAAACCACATTGAGATCTATTCATATGTTTACTGAGACTAAAAACTGTTAATGTAACTTTAGATTAGTTCAGTAGACATCACTGGTGCAAAAAATCAAAAGTGTTTTTGATGAGAAAAGGAATGTGTATGAAATTTCAATGTAGCTTAAGCATGTTGGTTGTGCTGGCCTTTTTAGATTTCAAAATTTGACATTACTGTTGCTAGGCAAACACAGCACTAATTAATTCCATAATTAAAATTAATACATTTAGCAACATTAATAATCTGCATACAAAGTTCAACTTTTCAGAAAAAGTTACTGTTAAAAGGAAGAATGACAGGAATAATCTTTTTTTAAATCTGTACTTTTTAATTACTTTATATGATGATATGCACAGAGAATCACATGTCAAATTTTGTGTTGTGTTATCAAAAAACAAAACAGACACCATGAGTTCAAGTGGCATATTTTTGTATGTGTCAATTTTTAGGTCTGTAGCTGTCATATTACATACACATTGCATCCATTTCATAATTACTGAAATGATTTGCCTGCAAAATATGGTAACTTTTCACCATACTGTCACAAAAAGCAGAAGAAGAACCTGTTCAGCTTTGCTGCCTGGATCTACAATAGCATGATCAAAATGATCTGTGATATGACGATAGTTCCTTTCTAATGAGTTTTTGCTCTGTGCTCTTTCAGGTGAAAAGCCACACCAGTGCAGTATCTGCTGGCGTTCGTTCTCGCTGAAGGATTATCTCATCAAACACATGGTTACACATACAGGCGTCCGAGCATACCAGTGCAGCATCTGCAACAAACGCTTCACCCAGAAGAGCTCGCTCAACGTCCACATGCGCTTGCACCGTGGAGAGAAGTCCTACGAGTGCTACATCTGTAAGAAGAAGTTCTCGCACAAGACCCTGCTGGAGCGTCACATGGCCCTGCACAGCACCGAAACCGGGGTCTCCGGGGTCAGTGCCACCGGGAGCGCCGGAGGCCCCGCGTCCATCCCTGCTCCGATGGCTGTTCCCGAGCCGGGAACGGGAGTGGTGGCTCTCGCCATGCCGGTGGGAGCAGGCGGAGCAGGGGGCGGAGTCGGAAGCACCGGAGTGGGCGTTGCTGCGGAAGCGAGCTCCCAGGAGGGGACCACCTACATGTGCTCCGTGTGCCCTGTCAAGTTTGACCAAATCGAGCACTTCAATGACCACATGCGCAAGCATGTCTCCGACGGATAAGTACAAATAAAAAAAAACTTACGTAAACGAAAAAGAATGAAATGATAACGAAAACGGCACTAGATTTTTTTTTCTTATATTGGGGCATGAAGAGTAATGAGTATAGACACTGGCACATTAAGTTTTTTAGAAAAAAAGAAGCGTTTAATTTTTTTCTTTTTTTTCTCCTTGCTATTCTTAAAGAATAAAAAAAGATGGTGGCCTTAAGGCTGTGTAGTTGGATAATGATCCACTGGCTGGATCCATACTACTGGCCTCTAAATGTATGCTTTCCTTAAATACTGATTTATGTGTTGAACACTACCGAAAGGCCTGCGAAAGAACACACAAGAAAAAAAATTCACATGCGCACACACACTAAGACATACACACAAATACACATACCCATGCATGCACTCACAGGCACAAACTACTTATACACACTTATATATGGTAGAGGTATTTTGTACGTATGTGTATTTGTGCATGTGAGCGTGCATGTGCACAAAAATAAATATTGCAGTGATTTTTTTTTTAACTTGTAGATCTTTTCCCATGTAGACCGTATTGGACACTATAAGCGTCCAAGCTTACTGTGGTATAGATTAAAAAAAGAAAAAAAAATTAAGAAAAAAAGAGATTTGGCTCTAGATTCATTCTAAAATAATGATGGTCACGTGTTTGCCTTTTTACGTGCGATAAGAATAGGAGAGTTGTTCAATTTGACACTGGGTTTTTATTTATTATTATGGCATTGAGGGATTATGATGTTGATGTTGTCAAGGTACAAGCCAGTTTTACTAACTGTACTAAAATGGGAATTTTTGAGTGGCTTGTTGAGTAAATGATTATTATGATTATGAAAATTTCCTTTTTTCCCACCACACTTTTTTTTCCGATGGTTCAGGTCAAGTTTACAAAAAAGAAAAAAAAAGAGTTTATCAATGACAGTATTCGAGCAAAAACTTTGAATGCCGTTAATAATTTCCAATTCGTTTTGCATACACTGCCACTAAGAAGACGACTGTTAGTTGACCTCTTCCGCTTCAAAACGAAATGTGATATAAAGTTGCGAGCAACTGATTTGTTCTTTTCATTTGCTCCATGGTTTAGTTTTTTTTTATTTTTGACGAAAAGAAAAAAGGAAAATGGCAGATTTTAGTATGCAAACAGGCCCAAAATCCAAGTTAATTGCTGCTCCTCACGTGCTCACTTTGAGACTGTTATCAGCTGTAGAATCCAACATTATGTGGATCTTTCTCGAATTATTATTATTTCTCAGTGAACATGGGAAACGTTAAGCTATTTGGAGCCATGGGCTGGATTAGATCAAAAGTGAACTGGACAGAAATAACCTCCTAAATGCATAAAAATGATGTATTTCCTGTTAGCGGCGACTACTATGGCTCAGTTGTTTGGGCCGGTGGGGTGACTAAAATGCACTACTCCTGTTCCTAAAGCCCCACCTAGTGGCTCAAACAGCCGTCCTTGTTTTTTGCCTGATGGGATATACACATGGGGCGAGAAAGCAGGTGAAGGATATAGGGACGCAAGGCAACAGAAAAAGAAACATCTACTGAACCACAATAAAATCAACATGGTCATTCTTCTTTAATATACCACAGGGAGAAATCTCTCCAAACAATAAGAAACATTCCCAATTTTACCGATATCTAGACATTGTGTGTACTTTGGAAGTGAGTTGAGAAGGTTGTATTTTTGGTGTTATGTCGCTCAGAAGCTCTGTGTTCATATTTGGCTTTGTTATACACATATTTTATGGAGATAAAAGACTCATCTGCCGTGCAACTGCAATCTGGCAATTTTGCCCACTTATCTGAGTAGATACACCTTTGAAGTGTAGTTCAAATGATGACAAAAATGTATCGATCACAGTTTATTTAGACTTTTCCATTTTGGAATTAGGTCGCATAAGCTGTAGGTTTTTAAAAAAACAGTGCAACTTTGCACATTTACTTCAAAATCCTGTGCTTAAATATTGAATTGTTTTACTTAAGAAATTAAATTTTATGGTTTTCTTTTTTTTTCATTGTTTATAAAGGAAATATCTTTTCTTAAAAGCTTGATAAGAGGACTGCATTGTTTTCTTGCATATATGTTGCACTGCTTAAACCAATAAGTGCACTACTGTTACCAGAGATGTTCTAGTTTTCAGAGATAATCATTTTTTATCAAATATTTGGTTCTATAGTTCACTTGTGTTTGAGTAGCTTTGTTCTTTTTTTGATTAGATGATTAAATTTTTTCTTTGCTTTGTTATCATCACTTGCTATTGTATTTACTTTGTGCTGTTTATGCAAGCATTTTTTCTTCTTTATTTATATTTAAACCATTGTGAACTTATCCCTGGTCAGATCCTAATGATGTATTGCTTACACCACTTCCATCCCTTCCCCCCATCCCAACACTATCCCAATGCAGTTAATTCATTGAAGCAAATGCTCGGTTTTCTTCTCATTCATACCAAACTAAAAAAAAAAAAAAGCAAAACAAACAAACAAACAAAAAAAAACATCAAAACCACAAAAAAACAACAACAACAACAACAAAAAAAACTATTGTAGTGTGTGCCTAACTATATGATAAATGTCTTTAGAACAAGTACGTTTCTATGAGAGGGTCGTTGTGCAAAGCTTTTTAGTGCTGTCTAGGGATCAAGCACATTTATGTATGTGTTTGTATGAGCATGTGTATGTATATTCCTCTGGTGTGTCTCTATGTGTGTGCTGTACAATTTGTGATGCCTGAACTGTAGGGCTTCCTTTGCAATATGCAGTACAGGTACGGCAACAGTGACAACATGTTATTTTACATACTTAGGAGTGCATTTGGTAACTTTCTCAAGAACAATCATTACTATTTTCCCTACAATAAATGACACGAGGAACATGATGCTGTTAAGGCCCTTGCTTTAAGTCTGAATGATATGATCTGGCCTAACCCAGTGCTGTCCCTGTCAATTCAACGACTTCAATACACCTGTTGAATATTCTGTATCGTTCTCCAGTGCTTCGAGACCAAACGTCGCTTTTTAACTCAATTATGCTGCAAAGTTTGGCCACAGGCTGTGTTGAATCAGTCTGAGTCTGTTGCCTTAGACTAGCATACGTGTTTGTTGGTCATTTCCAGTCGAGTTTCAGATCCCGATCTTGTTTTACTTCAGCTTGGCGTACCATTTTGACGGTTGTGTTGAGTAGCTAAATGATCTGTTGGTGGTTTGTGGTGGCGGTGGTACAGTCGATAGTCGAAAGAGTCCTGTCTCATCCATTTGCAGTTTTGTTGGTTCTGAATCGTTGTGGCCGTAGTCGACATAGTCCATGGTAGATGATCCAGTTTATTTCTGAATTCTAAATGTAATTTTTCCGATTCAGTAACCGTCTGTGTGAATTTCAACTGCAGCAAATCACAGAAACGTTATACCAGAACATACTAAAGAAGGATCAGGCCAGCATAAACGTTAACATTTCTACACATTAAAGCACTTAATGAGTGCTACCAGAGAGCGGGGTGGGGGGCACTTACATTGGCCATCAGCTGTGTCTTTACAGATAGCCTTAATCATGTTTGACTCAAGCGACCAAATGCACTATTGCTTGTGAAGGTGCTGTTGCAATTTCTAGCATTTATTTTACACAAGGGATAGATATTTAAGAGAAAGCAACCTTGCAATACAGTATTGGAAAATTGTCTAGTGAAGGTTATGAAGGAAATACAGCTACATGCAAATCGCTGATTTCTCTTGTCATTTTGTTATAGATTCATTCAGCCATGCGTTTTAACCATGCATGGAGGCAACAGCGTCACCGGTCCTAGTATCAGGCTTCATATATTAAAGCTGTCTCATCTCGCTTGTGTTGAAGTGCTATGAGGCTTTAATGTCCGATATTACTGTTACTCTGTATTTGTTCATATGTAAAAAGGAAAAAGAACAGTGACAAAAAAATACAAATAACGTTTTATTTCACAGAGACTTTGTTTAGCCAAAATTGTGTAGTTTGTGAAAGTGTAAAATTCTGCACGAAGATGTTTAGACACAATTCAGATGCTTAAATGTCATAGTCTACTATCCATTGCATCTAGACTGGACACCGTTCTTGTGGGCAAAAAGCACTATGACGATCACTTCTATGGGTAGTTCAGATAGACTTTTTACATTACTTACAGTATATATTTACAGTTCATAAATGTAGAGTTAGCTTTTATTTTTTGTTTTCTGCTTAAAATTGTAATTTTACCATACATATTAATTTTCTTCAGTGTACAGTATAGATACAGCATTCTCTTTGCTATTATAGTAAGTTTTTGTTGTAGGACTACCACCTTCTTTTCTCCTTGCGTTTTAACAAAGGTACATTTAAAAAAAAAAAAAAAAAAAAAATTCTTAATTTATAAAGAATATCTATTCCTAGAGTATAGGCTAGTGGGCACAGAAAAGACCTTGGAAAACATCACCAATATCTATGTAGGAGCGGAAGAGGTTTTGCTCGCTCGACAGAGTGAATATTATACATGGAACAGTTGAATGATTGGTTGTGTTGTATGCTCAAAGACTAAGCTTTTTCATAACATGCAAAATATATCATGCATCCTATAATACTGGTCTGAGAAAACCCCAGTGAAATACTTCAGTCAGATTCAGTCAGCCCATTTTCCCCATCTCCATATTTAAACAGTCAGCTTCAATTTAACATCGCTGCACTGAAATCTTTCATCTTGCAGTTGTTTTCTTCTTCGAACAAACAAAGACTTAATCTTCTCTCTACACAATGGTCAGACTAACTCAAAACAAGCTAGAGTATCCATGTCTTCATCAGCATCTACAACAGATAGTACTGTAACCAAAACAACACCTAACACTGTACATGTGGAATTTTACAATGCCTCTCCTTTGTAGAAGAAAAAAAAAATGATGAAGTGCCTCTTTTTACAGATCCAAGCTTAATAAAGCTCAAAATAATACTGTTATTTTTATTCTGTAATAATAATACTTCACAAAACGGTAAAAACAAAACGATATTCACTGCCTAAAACAAAACACACACTCACACACACACACACAAACATAGTTTTTCAACTGTCGACAGATCCCTCTATGAGGCAAGCATGAGGACTACCAGCAATAATAATTACAAAATAGATCTGAAATGTCACAAAAAGACTTTGACTTGTAACATTTAAGTTCCACTAATAAGTAAGGGTGTTTTATTGTGTTTTAACCCCTGAAATCACCAAAATGAAGCTTATTTTATACTACAATATACAGTGTTATATTGTGTCCAAAGTGCCCCTGTTAAAATTAATAAATAAATTAAAAAAAATGTTTGCATATGTTTTAAGTTCATTTCATATTTTTCAAACCTGCCTTTAGAATTTTATAAGTCGCATCTTTTAAATGCCCTATTGAAAATGTCTGCCTTTTCAGTATGCGTTTTATTGGACATTTGTGTATGTCAACAAAACTAAACAACAAAAAAAAATTGTTCTTCCTATTATATTTCCTCTTCTTCCTCTCTTCTTCTCGGTTCTTTCCTATAGATGCTGAATTTGCTTGAGATGATGTCTTTCCTTTCAAAGATGTTAATGCTATATGCTTTTGAGCAGTTGTTGTTATACATAATCAGCATAATATTGTGTACGCCGTAATCAATATTGCGATGGTTTATGTGAAAAGAGGTCATTGTTGTTCTGTGATAAGATTTGCGAGATTTTACAGACTCCTCTGTAAAGTATAGAGACAGTTTTTTGAAGAATATAACAGAGAAAATGAATACCGTTTTAATCTTTGTAGTAAGTAGACAAACATATCATATGTTCAATACCAAATTTATTTAATCCTTTTTTTTTTCCGCCAGAGGTTAGATATGTAAGCATGCTTGTGATTACACACTTTTCTAACACTTCTCTTTCTGCGTTACAGCTCTGAATGGTATTCACTATTGATTATATGATATTCTTCTGCTTGTATGATAGGCTCAAATCCAAAGACAAAGCATTTACTCTATTTATGACTAGTTTGTTCGTTTGTTCATTTGTTTTTCAGAAACAATAGAAAATTATACATATATTTACAGGACAAAGTACAATACAGATTTTAACAGGAGAAGCAAGCAAACATAAAATATCTTTAGATGAATCATATATATATGTGTGTGTGTGTGTGTGTGTGTGTGTGTGTGTGTGTGTGTATATATATATATATATATATATATATATATATATATATATATATGATATTTCAGATACTGCAGTTTCTTTACTAATCACACAAGGCATACTTTTAATAATAATGCTGACTACACAGAGTACGAAGATGACGTGCATGATTCCCTGAAAACACAAGTGTGCTCATGTCATTTGCATGTTGAGGATCGCTTTTTCTTGGCCACTGAAACCTGAAATAAGCCTAGTTAGGATTTGGATTGAGGAAACGGCTAGTTTGCATGCTTTTAGGGACACCCAGAGTTTGCAACAAGGCCATTTGCAAAAGTACTCAGTGGATTGTATTTAAGGGCCGGCAAGGAATGGAGGGAGAGGTGGACAGATGGTGGTGCTTGTGCTGGGCTGAGAGGAGCGGTGACGCCATTTTTCTTATCTGTGAGCTACATGTTTTGTGTTTTCACTATCTTCCACAACCACTGTATACACCCGAAAGCATCAATCTGTCCTGTTAAAATTGAATCTCATCTGCCTCTCTGTCAAGTTTGATACATGACACCTCAGTTCTCCAGTAACAGTGTGTTTTTGTATAATTAATCAAACAATTAATCAACTAAACAGTCAATTTATGTAACAGATTTTGTTCTGCTACTACAGTTCCAGACTATAGTGGAGCCATAATGAAGAATTCCTAAACTAATACATTTTTCTTGTGGAAAATAACCCTGTTGAACTAAATTCAAGAATACTTTTTTTTCTATTAGACACATTTCTAAACTTCCCCCACGTCTACAAAATGTTTTCATATCATTTCTTTACAAGAGATAAAGAATGAGGAATGATGGACGGCCCTGCTGTTACTGGTGATCTGAGATAGGTTTATGGTTTCTGGTATACTGATCTTTAGTACTCTAAGAACACATAGTAGCTGCACAATTTGATTTCTGCATTAATTCCGTGTTTGTGGAAGTTAACACAAATTTGTGAGTGGTTTGCAATATACATGTATCATTTCATAATGAGAAACAGCAAATTTGAAACTGTAAATTAGGCATATTTACATGTATTCCTTTGGCAGATGCCTTTTGATATACAACTAGTGCATACAGTAAATTAGTGTAATAGGCAAAGATAGATAATATATGTACCTCTTTAATAATATCTCGTAAGTTTAACCGTTTCATGGAATCTTTTGTACTTTACACAGTTCACCATTAAACAAAACAGGATTTCAGTCCAGCAGAAGAGCAAATCTGTCCATTCCAAAGGTTGATATTTTTATTGTTTTTATTTAGTTGTTATTTGATTTAGTCTGTTTCCAAATTTAATTAAATTGACCCCAAATCATAGTGGATGCTTGAATTTCCCCCCACTTATTCAACACACAAGAAAAGATTTCACACTAACTGCTTAGACAGTACTCATTTGATAAGCACTCACTTCTGATCATTCTAATGTCATTCTTATCTGTAATTTTGATCTGAGTTTAATATAGATTTGAGGAACTATCATACACTTAAACACTCCTCTAAAATGTTTAAACGGTTTAAATCTAGTTGAGCTTTTTCACCCTCATTCAATATATTAACTTATTTTCTTTAACTAAGCATTTTACTGCTTAGAAATGTACACATAACAACATAAAATGCGTATAACATAAGAAAAATGCCATGTTTGTAGACCTGTCATCACTGAAATTTGAAAGTTTTTGAAAATTTAATATGGATATGCTGCAATTCAACTGCTCATTTGAACGCAGATGTTTGGGGCCACTCAATTGTAGTCAAATACAATATGTCTGCACTCTTAAAAGTAAAGATGCTTCACGATGCCATAGAAGAACCTTTTTGTCTAAATGGTTCCATAAAGAACCTTTAACATCTGAAGAACATTTCTGTTTCACAAAAGGTTCTTTGTCGCGAAAGAAGGTTCTTCAGATTATAAAAAGGTAATTAAGAGATAGTTCTTTAAAGAACCTTTGACTGAATGGTTCTTTGCAGAACCAAAAATGGTTCTTCTTTGGCATCGCTGTGAAGAACCTTTTAACACCTTTATTTTTAAGAGTGTACAACAAAAAAAAGGCTTTGGGAAATTTTGCGCCATATCGTAAGTTTCACTTGTTTTTTACTTTATCCTTTAATGTTTTAACCTTTATTTTAACCATTATTATTGTACCAAATGTGCTATTGCTTGAGCAACACAAAGCATACAAATTGAATAATCCAAAGCTTCTAAAGTCATTTGAACATAATTCATTGAATTAAGATTTTTTAATATGTATATTTTATCTTGGACTCCGTAAAAGTTAAGTCAGAGAAGCTAAGTTTATGTTAACACCAAAGAATTATGCCAATGTCAAAAGAAACACAATGTGTAAAACATCCTGAAACTGGTTTTTACTAAAATTTGATCACACTTTTGAAATATGTGCATAATTTTTTATTATGTGCTATCATAACACTGTTGATGGGTGGAAAAAAAATTCCATTCCACATTGACTCCTTTAATCAATTTTTGATTTGTAAAAGTTAATTCCTTGGTAAATATTATTTGCTTCAGTAATTTCAAACATGAAATCAATTGCACTGATGCAAGATAAACTGATGTGCTGTTTTTTCCTCATATTTTTCTTTCTTCATTACTTCAGCTGGTCTGCTTCATGCAATGGATGTTAGGATTCACTTGTTATTCGTCAGCATGGACCAAGCGTTTTATTTCTTGTGTTTGCACATAACTGTTTTTTAAAGGTTATTTTACCAAAAGCTGACATTTATAGAACAACTCTAAGAGATTTTCCAACAATGATTTTTCCAACATCAAATTAAATATTAAATAAAGTTAGTAATGGTTTCTTTTCGCATAAATCAACGTGGGAGTACACCATTATTACCACCATTTTATCTTTAAGGACCAAATTCCCATATATTTTTTTTTTTATTGGTAACATATAGTGAAATCATATAATCATTGTAAAAAAAAAAAAAGTAAAAGTGTAATGTGAATATTTGGTTGGAAACGCTCATATCATTGTAGAATTTTACCCCTTGACAAACAGACAATGTAGTAAAATGCCATGGGATTCTTTACTAGCTTATTTCTGCTAACGTATTTAGCTCTGTTGGTTTAGATACATATTAGGAAGAATTTTATCCCTATTTTGTGCTATGTTTTGTGCTATAAAAACGTTTAGGTGACTACATAGAAACCTAGTTGATCTAAAAATCAAAGTTTTCAAAAAGATTTGGTATTTTTCACTGTTTAAAGCCATATCTTAAGCCTTGTTTTATTCTTGCACTAGCACATAATTTATTTTCACAAATTTCATTATCTTGTTTTTCATATTGAAACATTCAAACTGAGCAAATGTGGAGCTGTTGTAGTAAAGGTATTAAACATCTTACAGTATTGAAACGACAACCTTAAAATGAAAATCTGCAGTTGTGATTTTAATTTGTGTTTAAAGTTAGTTTGTCCAATTTCTATAATTGTTGTGAAAAAGTTTTTTTGATTAATAATACCTGCTGTTTAGAGATATAGAATAAGGTTTTTTAGTATGTGTACAAGGCCATTTCCTTTTATTTTTATATGTCAAACACTGGACTAGAATAAGTTTTAAAAATTTGTGAGACATCAGTTGAGCCAAGTCAAATTATAATTTGATTTGTATAGGGCTTTCATGAACACAAAGCAGCACAGAATACAGATTTGTTCCGACCAACACATTCAGTTTGTTCAGCTACACAGGGTTGTCTACACTCAACTGTCTCTAAAATTAAATTGACCCCATTTTTCGTAGGGAAAACACCAGTTTTTAATCACCCTAATTTTTCCACAACCTTTTTTTTTTTTTTTTTAATTCCACAAAATCTAGGAAAATTTAAGAATTTTAAAGAAAACCCCTCAGCAAACTAACGGCATGATAAAATGTCAAAAGGCAAACCACTTCAGCGAATACAACGACTGAGAGAAACCACTAAGCAAAAACCACAGTTGATCCCTGTAGCAATCCTCATTGACTTAAACCCAAATACCACTTATCAAACCAGAAAAGAATTTTGCACTAAAATTATTCTTGGTCTTCTTTGATAAATAGCAATAGAACACTTCACATAAACACGAACCAACCATGTGTAACAACAAAAGCTTTCTGTGCTCTTAAAAGATGCTATTTTGTTTTTTAAAAAGACGTTTGCGTTATTTGTTTATACAGAAACAACATTGGAGATATGTGGTGATGCTGAGGCTGTAAAGTTGGATATTAATACTGTTAAAGAAAACACATATAACATGTCCGAGTTTTAGGTATATTAAAGTATATGCTTCCTGTTTCCTCTTGTGATTGTTCTTGAACAATTTTTTTATAAGCTCTGAGGAAAAGAAGAAGGCTGTCCCAGAAACATGAAGACACGATTTTTTTGTGGTGTTTCAACACTAATGAAATATTTAGAGGGGAATATTCACACAGGCCAACTTGCTTGGCTCTTGGGAGAGATGTGAGAGTCAGAGACTTTCAGTTGAGTGCAAACATATACTTATTGCTTCTTGTTATTATTAAATGAGTTGTTACTGATCTTTTAAAAACTCTTTGTCAGTACTACCGTGTTTCTGGGACTGGGTCGTTTTGTCGTTGATTAAAAGTCACCGTCTGGTTTCAAGCTACGAATAGGAACGGTTCTTTTCCTTTTTGCTGTGACATCCACACACAAAATCTACTTAAAGTCAGTGTCCATAAAGGAAGAAACTGAAACTGGAACATCGAAAGTTTCCTATGCCTAACTAAAGGTGATCAGTAATAACTTCTAGCAATTCTACGTAGTGATGGTTTTTGGTTTCTGGAAATAGTGGCTTTCCTGTTAAAACTGCTTTGTGGTGTTGTTGAAAGGTGTTGCAGTTTGTCTCAATATGTTGCGTGTTAGAGGAAGCATAAGTATGTGCCTTCATGTAATCTTCTTGGTGAGCTTGTTTTTATTAAGAAGCTGAAGCCAGCCAGTTGTGTTTGCACTAAAACCAAATTGCTTTTGTGATGTTGGTTATTTGAGCAAGCTTGTTGCGTCACTTTAGCAGTATGCATGAGGGTGATCCTTGGTAAGTTCTAGGGATAGAGCTTGTGTCTTTTAACTTCTGAACTTGTGCAGCTTAGGAAATCCCCGGAATAATATCTCTGCTTTGTTCTGTTTCGTTTTGATCAAATCATCCAACGACGTCATCGTGTCTTGCAGTGACATATTCCATATTGAAAAGAAACACCAAACACGCATACAAACAAATATAATATTGCATACCATACGATATTAGAGTATTTAACATGTCTGTGGAAAAGACTGTCACACATTTCTCTGAATCAGTGGGAGTGCATGAGTTCATGAGGTCGCCTCAAGACTATTGGTCATGTGCTATTTTTTTTTTTTTTTAACTAAGTTTGTGTTGCATTTGTAATTTATTTCTGTTTTGTTTATTGAAACCTAAAAAAGGCCTACATGCTTTTCAGTCTTACAAATGCACCTTATTCTCACCTGTCTGGAACAGACAGGCCTTGTAATATCTCTAATTTAGCACCTTACAACACAGCATGATTTCACTTTATGCCAGTTTTGCTATACTTCCATGTATATGATTTGAAAGAAAAAAAAATAAAACCTTATATATTTTGTGAAAATATTTAAAGGGATGTGCCAAAGTTTGGAGGCGATCTCCCTTGTTTGTATGTTTATTATTACTTTTTTCTTTTCCTTCTGCTTCAGTTATTTCAGTGGTATCTCATGTAACCTTTCTTACAAATGTGTTTAGAAAAAAAAAAAAATCAGCAAACAGTATCATTACTTGCCATTTTACAGTAAGCCCTGTATTTTCACGTATATTTACCAGTGATGTGTATTTGTTATTAAACAGAAAATAGCCGTAAAAGCTTCATTATGTTACATAATATTGTGACTTTTTTCGAAAAACTGTGAAGACTTGCATATACTTTATACAGAAGTATTAAGCCTTAATGCAAAAGACTAAAAAAAAAAGAGTGGAAGAATAACTGATTGTTGCAAAGTAAGGATGATTTTTTTGTAAATGTTACCAGCACCTTTTTTTGTAATTTTCACTCTCTGAGGTATTGTAAGTTCACTCTGTTTGTGAAGTTTGAATATGAAGGAATAAAAAATAGTACTTTCCTGTACATTAAAGGATGGGATAATGTGTTTTTTTTTTTTTTTCTGGACCTGTGGTTGTATTAAACATCCTAACTCAGAATATCTTTAGTTTCCATAATCATTTCACTTTTTAAGAATGTTAGAAATTTTTTAAATCTTACGATAAGAAGTTTCTGTTACACAGCCAATATCAATATGCATATCAACAGAACATAAAACAACAAATGTAATATTCTTATTATCTTTCATTTGTGTCTTTCTATACATACCATTTTTTCCTGTGTTTTTCTGAGTAAAACACTTAATGAAAAGTAACAAGCTATAATACTGAAGCACCTTTTCATAAATATGAATCACTATTATACAGGTTTTTATACATTTTTCATCAGTGCATCAACACAAAGCAGAATAGATTGCGATGGAAAGAAATCAATCCAGAGGCCCATCATAGGTCATCGAAGAAAGGGAAGCATGACAGTCCATGATAGCAAAATACAAATACATAAATAAAATTAACAATGCCGGTGTATCTTAGTGAATTCTAGCAATTTATCTAGCATATTTTCAATGGAACTGCAAAACAATTACATCACATAACCACAATAACAAACACTTTGTCCCCTCAGGATTTATCCTCACAAAAAAAAAAAAAAAAACTGATTGATGATCAAATCAAACAACAAACTTTAGAATTTTATCAGTAAACAAATCAAACACAGTATCATGAGAACCAAGTACAACAATAAATACATATATAATAAAGAATTTGCACATACACAGGCGAAAAATGTGTCAAAACAGTTACCAGTTTGGAACACTTACCTTTGAATGAGCTCTAGTGTGGGACTGGCTGACTCCTGATACTCAATATTAAAAACATAAAAGCAACCAAAAAGTATCTTTTTTACTAGTACTGTAATGTAATAATTACTTATATCTACTAAAATTAACTCATAGTTTTCTTTGTCTTTTAAGTATTTCATTGTCAGTATGATGGCTGAAATGACAGTCTGGTTATTAGTTGCTGATGTGGCTTTGATTTCCTTTAGGAGATCCTGGAACTTTGCATTCCATTTTAATGTCAGTTTTTGAAAGTAGTTCACAATCCTATCGCTTTTGCCATTCAGGCATTCACTGAGGTGACTGCTTATGTCAATCCCTGTAAGGATTTCAAAATGATTGCATAGGCCTCTTTTGGTGAATTAATATGGCCAATCAAGTTCAATGTCTAATGGCTGGAGGACAGAATGAATTAATCATTTGCCACTGATAAATGTAAGTCTCTTGAATTAGGTTGTCCACATCAGACAATTCAGCAGCAGACCTTGGGCCTCCAGACTGAAACATTTCTAATACAGCCTTTCTCTTCATTTCAAGAGATTCTGTGGTGAGATTCTCTCCATCCAGCATGAAGGTAGGTTGCCAATTAATGCATCTGTAACTGTCAACTTTACATCAATTTTTTTTTTTTTTTTTTGTCTGTGCAGCTGTTCAGTTCTTGTTCTGCTGTGTTTTTTGGGGGGTTGACAAATCCTGTGTGCTACATTGTCTCTATGAACTTGTTCTACTCTGGTTTTAAGCTGTTTTCGAAGTGAACTATAGCCTTTTCCTAGTTGTTCCCCTTCCTCCGAAAGGTCTCCAAATGATAAGGGATGTTTAGAAGCAATGTTTCTTGACACTTCTCCACAGTAAGCTAAGTTTGGGCAAAGTTCCATCATGGCTGCCACAACAATTCTTACAAACTCTCTCCTCGGTCCAAGTAGAGCCTTCTCCTTATTGGATGCTGCATGAAGAAAGACTGCAGGCATGTGGTCTCAAGGAATCTGGAACATACTGAGGAAATCAGAATTTGCAGGAGTGTGAGAAGTGGATCTCTATTGAGATAAAGAGTTGAGTGGTGGTAATGGGTTGACCTCAAATGGTGTTTCATCCACTTGGCCTCTAGATGCTTTGAAAAATACAGAGAAAAAAGTGAAAAGTTTTACATTCTAAATAGACTCTACATTTTTTACAATTTTGTAGGACTGTTATAAGAACTTTCATAATAGCTATACATGGAACAGCTGTATGTAAATTATTTCTTAATTATGAGTGTTCTACAAAAAACAGCATATACATTTAAAAGAATACAATGGAGAAAATAATGACCAAAAACATGTTTTTTTTGTTTTTTTTTCTTATCTCTTTGTCTGTATTCCATTATTAGTTTTCAACATTGTATCGGGAATAAGAAGTCCTGAAGATATGTCACCTCTACTAACACAAGGTCCTGTGTCTTCTGAAAACCCACCGCAAAACAAAGATGATTGACCACATCTTGAAGTTCGTTCATATCAAATTTTGTGAGAACTTTTTTTATTTCTAGTTGAAGTCAAAAAGAGCACATTGAGTGATGTAGTAGACATCATTTGGACTAATGAGTATCACTGATATTTTTCCAAAGATATACCCACATCTATTGTGGTCAACAACAAGGCCAATGGTATATTTGGTTCCTTTATAAACAAACCCTGATACCTCTGAAGTACTCTGAGTGACACAGTTTGCTGCCCTTATTGCATTTTGTATTTTTGTATTGTATAACTGGCCATTGTGTTCAAGCACTTCACTGACAGACTGGATTTTAGGAGGAAATGACTGGTCACTAGTTAGATAGGACTGGAGTCACGAAGCATGGAGAGAGTCCCCCACACGCATGAAAAAATTTAGAGGAATTTAAAACGGAATTGAATTTGATGTCATTTACTATAGATTGATCAATAGCTGTGAGCTGATCAACACTATGTGCATAATTAGTTTTTTTTTTTTTTCTTTTTAAGCCAAGATTTAAAGGTTGTTTGCAAAATGTGTCTCTGTCAATTAGACAGTACCAACAGAAATATTTGTTGGTACTGAAATTTTCAGAAAAACCACCTATACAATGAGACCCAAGATTATCCTCACAAAAGCCCTGCTTTAATAATAGTGCCATCAGACTGAAATCCAGAATCCTCTAAATATTTCAGATCAGCAACAAAGCTGGAAAATACCTTTTTCTGACCAAACTGTTTAAAGTCTTCATCTCTACACAGTAAAATAAGATGCACTGGGTCAACTAAGGAGTGGTTGTGTGGCAGAATTTCACCAAGGGTCATCTTCACTGCCAGGATTTTATGTTTCTTTTTATCCAAGCGAAGTGGATTTACAACTTCAGATGCATCCTGGTACAAGATAATTGATAATGATGATGGACGCTCATGAAAGATGGCATTTTGCTTGGTGTATGTGCCATCCTTTATATCCTCTATCACTCTGTCAACACAATCAAGCATTTTTGATTGCGCACAATATTATATATTATTACAATATAGTTATTACTGTCAGGACCACTATCGTCAAAGATGACTGACAATTAGCATACAGTTTGGATTGGCGGTATGGTTCTGTTCTGGGCAAGAACTCCCTGTGTATCCATGCAGTCTAGCATGGATAAGAGCAGGGAGAGCAGCAATAATCCCCCAGAGTAAACAGAACAGAACAACAAATGTATTGCAGATATCATTAGGTTCAATAATTTAATGTACAATTTAGAAATTAGTCTGATTCAAGGAGAATCAGAAGGCTGAATCCTGACTGACAGAGGAGGAGTTGGGGATGGAGGTGGGTAATTAGCTATCGAGCAACGCAAAGCTGGTGATAATACTGAAGGACCTTATATATGAGTGCTGTGATAGGTGTCACAGCCCTATTGGTAGACGTGGATCAGCTGAGAGTCAGCTGATGCGAGCTTGACTAACATGACCTGCTAGAACTGACGCTGATGCTAGATTTCTGTCAGGACCACTATCATCAAAGATGACTGACAATTAGCATACAGTTTGGATTGGCGGTATGGTTCTGTTCTGGGCAAGAACTCCCTGCGCATACATGCAGTCTAGCATGGATTAGAGCAGGGAGAGCAGCAATAATCCCCCAAAACAAAACCATTACCATATCCCCCGACACAAAATGACAGCGAAAAATCTCAAGCCTTAAGCAACAAGCATGTAGCCCTTACCCACTGAATGAAACAAGAATGTTGCCAAAACCCGCATAGCTATAGCCATGCATGTTGCCTTCTTAACCAGATGACCTAATGAGTATGTTGCCAACCTGAAAAGCTTATCAGCAACATGTTCTCAATAACAACCAGATAGCCTTAAGAACAAGCGTGCTCCCAATAACGACTAGACAGCTTAGGAACAAGCGTGCTTGCAATAACAACCAGATAGCTTAGGAACAAGCATGCTCCCAATAACAACCAGACAGCTTAGGAACAAGCATGCTACCAATAATACTAACAGCTTAGGAACAAGCGTGCTCCCAGTAACAACCAGATAGCTTAGGAACAAGCGTGCTACCAATAACAACCAGACAGCATTGGAACAAGCGTGCTCCCAATAACAACCAGACAGCTTTGGAACAAGCGTGCTTCCATAACAACCAGACAGCTTTGGAACAAGCTTGCTACCAATAACAACTAGACAGCTTAGGAACGAGTGTGCTACCAATAACAACTAGACAGCTTTTTAACAAGCATGCTACCAATAGCAACTAGACAGCTTAGGAACAAGCTTGCTACCAATAACAACTAGGAAGCTTAGGAACAAGCTTGCTACCAATAACAACTAGACAGCTTAGGGACAAGCGTGCTACTAATAGCAACCAGACAGTTTAGTCTGTATTATAACTCATGAAGTCCATATCAATAATAGCACTGTGTGAAGCAATGCTACTTCCGAATCAGGCACTTATGATCAATGCGCGAAAACTTCCACTTACCCCACGGTCCCTTACTTACGGCTCGCCGGAACGATCTCTCCCGGTTTAATGCACGTTACAACAGCTTGTGCGGGGCAGAGCCTATTATATCAGTGAAAAATAATGTTGAGACATTTTAATGCAGCGACAAGCGTGTTGCCGGTAACACAGATAGTACCGCACATTGCCAACTAAACAACTAAATAGACTTTCCTGTAGCTCAAATAGTAGAGCATGGCGCTAGCAACGCCAAGATCGTGGGTTCGATTCCCAGGGAAAGCAAGAGCTCATCAAATGTAAAAAAAAACTGTAACTTGAATGCTATGTAAGTCGCTTTGGATAAAAGCGTCTGCTAAATGCATAAATGTAAATGTAAATGTAAATAAGCCTAAGCAATGCGGATAGCCTTAGCAACACGCATGTTGCCAATAACTGAGAGCATTAAAAGGAACTTAGCTTGTGAAGACATTCCAAAGAGTAAAACATAGCAGCTGTGACAAGGATGCTTGATTTCTTGATATCCTTCTTGGGGATGAAGTTCCCATCTGAACTTGTTCTTGAGTCAGTTGCATAACTCGTGGAGTCCATGTCAATAATGTACAAATTGTGAAGTAATGCTAACTCAGTCACTTTCTATTCAGACAGCTTATGATCAATGCGGTGAATTCACGTGTTCAAGTTAACGACTTGAATGAATCGGAGGTGAGTCCATTGAGGAAACTAATTCCACTCGCTAAATTCCCGATTCCTAGTGATGATTGTGTTTTGCCTGCTGAATTTGCCACTTAATTAGCTATTGAGCAATGCGAAGCTGGTGATAATACTGAAGGACCTTATATATGAGTGCTGTGATAGGTGTCGCATACCTATTGGTAGACGTTGATCAGCTGAGAGTCAGCTGATGCGAGCTTGACTAACGTGACCTGCCAGAACTGATGCTGAAGCTAGATATATTCAGTATTGTGTGTGTGTGTGTGTGTGTGTGTATATATATATATATATATATATATATATATAGTAGCGTTCTCAGACAAGGACGAGGCGTTTTTGATGCAAAATGGGTGTTTATTTGGGCTGCTGTCGGCCACAACCCACGCCGTACACACCCCGACTTGAGAGAAAACTGCACTTAAACCAGCGAGGCACTCTTCTGAGCCCCCTCCTCTCAGTTTCCCCTTACACACACACCAGGGGGTGGAGCCTCTTTCCCTATACACTTAAACATCCAATAACAGTTCCAAACGCAAAAAGGAATAAAGTGCAACATTAACATTAAACACATTGTTTTCCACAACACAACAACATTCTGATCACGTTACACTACCCCCCTCTTACTGAAGTCCTCGGCCCCCTGAGGAGTGTGTGAGTTTGGCCTTCAGGTGCTGATTCCTCTGAGCCCTGTGAACGATCGCCCTGAGGGAAGTCAGGCAGCGATGCCACCTGCTGGCTGCTACTGGCCATATCAGCTGATTCAATCACCTCCTCCGAGCCCCTTGGAGTCTCAGTGTTCTGTGAAGGAAGTACTGTGCTGTCCTGTGGTGATGGGGCCAACCTATCCCTGTGCAGTACCACTTTGCACCCCCGAGGAGGCAACTGCACGCGATACACAACCTCCCCCAGCTTTTCCAGTATTGGGCATGGTCCCACCCAGTGGCTGTCTAGCTTCGGGCACCTCCCCCTCTTCCTCACTGGGCTGTAAACCCAAACTAGCTCCCCTACCCCAAAGTCCCACTTTGCACCCCCGAGGAGGCAACTGCACGCGATACACAACCTCCCCCAGCTTTTCCAGCATTGGGCATGGTCCCACCCAGTGGCTGTCTAGCTTTGGGCACCTCCCCCTCTTCCGCACTGGGCTGTAAACCCAAACTAGCTCACCCACCCCAAAGTCGCGTTCCCGGGTATGCAGATCATAAGCCCTCTTCTGCCGCATTCCAGCAGAAAACAGCTGCCTCCTGGCATATGCATGGGCGGAGTCCAAGCGGTCCTGGAGCTGTCTTGCATATTCAGGTCCAGCAGGAACAGGTGGAGCATCTGGGGGCTGACCAAAGGCCAACTCTGCTGGGGTCCTAATTTCCCTACCGAACATGAGCAGTGCCGGTGTGCACGATGTAGAGTCCTGGATAGCAGAGCGACATGCCATTAAGACCAGCAGCAGATGTCTGTCCAAATTGTGTTGATGAGTAGATGTTAAGATGGACAACTGTTCAGCTTGTGTCCTGTTGAATCGCTCCACGAGCCCGTCGCTTTGAGAGTGGAGTGGGGTGGTGCGGGTCTTGTTGATTCCCAAATGCTCACACATAGAAGAGAATACCTTGGACTCAAAGTTTCTGCCTTGATCACTATGGATACTCTGGGGAACCCCAAACCTACTAAACATCCCCTCTACCAAGGCATTGGCAACTGTATCAGCCTCCTGGTCAGTCAATGCAAAGGACTCAGGCCATTTTGTAAAGTAATCCATAGCAGTCAAAACAAATCGATTTCCCCACGTGGTGCGAGGAAATGGCCCCATAATGTCAACCCCCACCCTCTACATCGGCTCCCCCACCGGAAACTGCTGTAGCTGGGCCCTAGACTGACCTTATGGCCCCTTGCGTGTTGTACAAAGATCACAGCGCCTGCAAAAGTCCTCCACATCACGCCTCAGCCTTCCCCAGTAGAAGGCCTGCCGCAGACGTCGAAGTGTCTTTGTCACCCCAAAATGTCCATCCATGCATGGCCTTCAACATCGCCTCTTGCATGTCCCTGGGCACCACGACTTGCCATCTCTTTTCCCCTGTTGCAAGCACCACCCAAGCTCACTGGAGAACCATGTAGAATATGGAGTAACTCGCTGGAATATGGAGAACCTATTCCATCCCCACTTGCGTCAGTGTCCAGAACGAAGGCCAGCTGGGGGACAGGAGGTGCCAGAATGGGTGCGCACACAAGGGCTTGTTTTAGCGTATCGAAAGCATTTTGACAGCCCTCTGACCAGACAAAGCATTGATCCTTCTGCAGGAGTTTGTACAAGGGAGCGGCAATACAGGAAAAACCTTACAAACTTCCTGTATTAGGACACCAAACCCAGAAAGCTTTTTAACTCTCTTTGACTTGCCGGAACAGGCCACTCCCGTATAGCTTTCACCTTCTCGGCCATGCCAATCCCCTCACTGCCTATGCGATGTCCCAAGAAGGTCACCTCCCTCCCACAGTCGGCATTTATTGGGATGTAACTTCAGGCCCGCAGATCTAATTTTCTCCAGTACTGCTCTCAAGGTTGGGATAGCTGAATGGAATGAGCTTCCATGTGCCAGTATGTCATCCAAAAATACCAGACACTGCTGTTGTGGAATGCCTTCCAGTACCCTCTCCATTCAGCGCTCAAATGTGGCTGGAGCATTGCAAAGACCGAAACAGAGGACTTTAAACTGCCACAGCCCCCTACCTGTGCAGAAAGCAGTCTTGGGTCTAGCTTCTGGTGTCAGCGGCACTTGCCAGTACCCACTCCTCAAATCCAATGATAAAAACCAGTGAGAGCAAGCCACAAGGTCCAAACATTTATCCACACGCGGGAGAGGGTACGAATCTTTCCATGTCACTGTGTTGAGCCTCCTGTAATCAACGCAAAAGCGCCACTCCCCCCGCTTCTTTGGGACCATAACTACTGGGGATTCCCAGGGGCTCTCAGAAGGTTCTATCATACCGGCACGCTGCATCTTTAAAAATGTCTGCTCCGCAGCCTCCTGCCGTCCTAAGGGCATGCGTCTCGGCTGCTGATGTATGGGCATTGCATCCCCTATGTCGATGTTGTGTTGCACCAGGGAAATCAGACCCAGGTCTACTTCATCACAGGCAAAACAGTCCTAGAACTCCACCAACAGCTCCCACAACTGTTCTTGTTAATGCGCGTCCAAGTCACCGTAGCTCTGATACATTATCTCCAGCAGCTCCCTCATTATGTCCCCCGCACTTCCTGAAGTAGACCCAGACCATGTGTGCATTAGCAGGGGATCTTACTGGGACGCACTGGGTGGCGCTGTGCAGCTTGAGTCATTCCCATCCTCTAAGTGACATGCCCAGGACCCAACCACCAGTCCATCTGTATGACGAGCTCCAGTTGTCCTCATCTTCACCACCTGACCATTGCCGAAACTCAGCGTGGCCTTGGACAGATCCAACTAACAGCCACGGTCCCTCAAAAAGTTCAACCCCAGGATACAGCTGTCCGGCACATTAACTATCCACACTGGATGCTGCATATTCATACCCGCCACAGTCAGAGTCAACAACCCCTTCACCTTCATTGGTGCCAGATCGCCGGTCACTGTGCGGAGCTGAACTGCTGTGTCCTCTAGCTGCGTTCCCTTTGGCACCACCTCAGAACGGATCACAGTCACTGTAGACCCTGTGTCTACTAGGGCAGTGCATTCAACTCCCTCGATGCAAATTGGAATATGGCAAAAATCTGATATGGCTGTTCTTCCCACTACCACCACCCCATGTTCACCTGTTCCGCTGCTATATTGATGTGCGCATGCCCACAACACAATATTCTGAACACGTTACAATATGTATACACACACACACACACACATATATATATACATACAGGTGCATCTCAATAAATTAGAATGTCGTGGAAAAGTTCATTTATTTCAGTAATTCAACTCAAATTGTGAAACTCGTGTATTAAATAAATTCAATTCACACAGACTGAAGTAGTTTAAGTCTTTGGTTCTTTTAATTGTGATGATTTTGGCTCACATTTAACAAAAACCCACTAATTCACTATCTCAACAAATTAGAATACGGTGACATGCCAATCAGCAAATCAACTCAAAACACCCGCTAAGGTTTCCTGAGCCTTCAAAATGGTCTCTCAGTTTGGTTCACTAGGCTACACAATCATGGGGAAGACTGCTGATCTGACAGTTTTCCAGAAGACAATCATTGACACCCTTCACAAGGAGGGTAAGCCACAAACATTCATTGCCAAAGAAGCTGGCTGTTCACAGAGTGCTGTATCCAAGCATGTTAACAGAAAGTTGAGTGGAAGGAAAAAGTGTTGAAGAAAAAGATGCACAACCAACCGAGAGAACCGCAGCCTTATGAGGATTGTCAAGCAAAATCGATTCAAGAATTTGGGTGAACTTCACAAGGAATGGACTGAGGCTGGGGTCAAGGCATCAAGAGCCACCACACACAGACGTGTCAAGGAATTTGGCTACAGTTGTCGTATTCCTCTTGTTAAGCCACTCCTGAACCACAGACAACGTCAGAGGCGTCTTACCTGGGCTAAGGAGAAGAAGAACTGGACTATTGCCCAGTGGTCCAAAGTCCTCTTTTCAGATGAGAGCAAGTTTTGTATTTCATTTGGAAACCAAGGTCCTAGAGTCTGGAGGAAGGGTGGAGAAGCTCATAGCCCAAGTTGCTTGAAGTCCAGTGTTAAGTTTCCACAGTCTGTGATGATTTGGGGTGCGATGTCATCTGCTGGTGTTGGTCCATTGTGTTTTTTGAAAACCAAAGTCACTGCACCCGTTTACCAAGAAATTTTGGAGCACTTCATGCTTCCTTCTGCTGACCAGATTTTTAAAGATGCTGATTTAATTTTCCAGCAGGATTTGACACCTGCCCACACTGCCAAAAGCACCAAAAGTTGGTTAAATGACCATGGTGTTGGTGTCCTTGACTGGCCAGCAAACTCACCAGACCTGAACCCCATAGAGAATCTAACGGGGTATTGTCAAGAGGAAAATGAGAAACAAGAGACCAAAAAATGCAGATGAGCTGAAGGCCACTGTCAAAGAAACCTGGGCTTCCATACCACCTCAGCAGTGCCACAAACCGATCACCTCCATGCCACACCGAATTGAGGCAATAATTAAAGCAAAAGGAGCCCCTACCAAGTATTGAGTACATATACAGTAAATGAACATACTTTCCAGAAGGCCAACAATTCACTAAAAATGTTGGGTGGGTTTTTGTTAAATGTGAGCCAAAATCATCACAATTAAAAGAACCAAAGACTTAAACTACTTCAGTCTGTGTGCATTGAATTTATTTAATACACGAGTTTCACAATTTGAGTTGAATTACTGAAATAAATGAACTTTTCCACGCCATTCTAATTTATTGAGATGCACCTGTGTGTGTGTGTGTGTGTGTGTGTGTGTGTGTGTGTGTATATATATATATATATATATACAGTACTGTGCAAAGATTTAGGCCACTAGTATTTTCACCAGCTAAAAACAGTTTTAAGTCAGTTATTTCTATCTTTTGCTGTAGTGTGTCAGTAGGAAATATCAGTTTAGATTTCCAAACATTCATTTTGCCATTAATTGTAATAATACAGTGAGATTTTTGTTTGCACAAGGAGTCTGACAACAGCCACCCCTTCACACAGAGATCTGATCTCATCATCATCCAGTCTGTCTGGAATGACATGAAGAAACAGAACAAACTGAGACAGACTAAATCCAGAAGAACTGTGGCAACGTCTATAAGATGCTTATAAGATGCCAATAAAGGAGCAATAATATGTAAGTGCTGTGACAAATCTTGGTTAGCCTAACGTAGCATATGTACCAAGCTTTTTTTTATAATAAAAATAAAACAAAAGTCAAGAGAATAGAAAAAGGATAGAGAATGCTAGTGTTTTATGAGGTCTTTTTCATAATAAATAAAAGTAACAGATGGAACAGAAAAAGAATAGAGAATGGTAGTGTTAGAGGCTCTTTTCTTTTTAAAGAATACAAGTAGTTAGAGTATAAATAAAATAGAAAGTGAAAGTGTTTTTGAGGGTCAAGTGTTTTTTTTTTTTAAATAAAAAAGAAAATGTAGGTAAAATAGAATTAGAATAGAGAGCGCTAAAGATGGTAGAGATGTGTTTTTAGCTATTTCTTGAAGATGGCTAAGGACCCAGATTAAGTTGGGTAGGTCATTTCACCAGGAGGGAACAGTTAATGTAAAAGTCTGTGGAAGTGATGTTGTGCCTCTTTGGGATGGTGCTATAAAGCACTGTTCACTTGCAGAAAGCAAGATTCTAGAGGGCACATAAGTCTGAAGTAGTGAATTTAGGTAAAGGGGTGCAGAGCCAGTGGTGGTTTTGTAGGCAAACATCAATGCCTTGATTTTTATGCAAGCAGGTACTGGTAGCCAGTGCAAATTGATGAACAAAGGTGTGACGTGCATTCTCTCAGGCTATTGCAGCCACATTCTAGATTAGTTGTAGAGGTTTGATAAAACTGGCTGGAAGCCAGCCTGGACCAAACAAGAGCTTGAATAAGGAGTTGTGTAGCATGTTCTGAAAGAATCTGCAGGACCGGGCAGTTTCAGCAATGTGGTCTGAGAAATTCAGCTGATCATCAATCACAGCTTTTTCTGGCAAAGGTTTCTGGCTGTCTTTGAAGGAGTTATGATTGATGCGCCTAGCTGGATGGTGAAATTGTGATGAAGTGATGGGTTTGCTGAAACCACATGCAGTTCTGTCTTGGCAAGGTTGAGTTGAAGGTGGTGGTCCTTCATCCAGCAAGAATATCAAAAGCAGTGGACAGATCCAGCAAGACAAGTATTGAAGATTTGGAAGCCGCTCTTGCCAGTCTTAGGGCTTCAGCATCCAAGAGCAAGGCAGCCTCGGTTGAATGTCCACTTCTGAACCCAGACTGGTTGCTGTCCAGGAGTTTTTTTTATGTGTGAGAAAGGCAGAGACTTGGTTAAACGCAACTTGTTCAAGTGTTTTAGCAATGAAAGGAAGAAGGGATACGGGTCTGTAGTTCTCTAGAAGAGCTGGGTTAAGAGTGGGTTTCTTAAGTAGTGGGGTTATCCGAGCCTGTTTAAAAGTTGAGGGAAAAACACCCGTGTGAAGGGATGTGTTAATGATGTGAGTGAGTGCAGGTACAACTGAAGTAGAAATGGTTTGAAGGAGATGAAATGGAATAGGATCAAGCAGACAATTAGTAGGATGATTGGAAAGGATGAGTTTGGAAACTTCGGCCTCAGAGAGTGGAGAGAAGGACGTAAGCGAGTGTATGCTTGCTGGTAAGATGTGTTTGACATTTTGTGGGGTGGAGAATTGTGCGCTGATGGTTGTACTTTTTTAAATGAAGAATGTGGCAAAGTCATCAGCTATTAGAGTTGATGAAGGAGAGGGAGGAGGAGGACAAAGGAGGGAGGAAAATGTTTTAAAGAGCATGCATGAGTTAGACGAATTGTTAATTGTGTTGTGGTGGTATGTCCTTTTAGCAGTGGAGACATTAGCAGAGAAGGAAAAGAGGAGTGACCGATACACATTAAGGTCAGTAGGATTTTTTTTTGTTTGCGCCATACCCTTTCTGCAGCCCTGAGCTTAGAATGATGCTCGCTGAGAACATCAGATAGCCAAGGGGCAGAAGGGGTGGTATGGGCTGGCCTAGAAGTTAGGGGGCAGACAGTGTCTAAACAAGACGTAAGAGTGAAGCAGAGAGTGTCAGTAGCATTGTTAGCAAGTGATGAAAACTGTTTAGGGGGAGGAAGCAAAGATGAAATCATAGTAGACAGCTGAGAGGGTGAGAGTGAGCGTAGGTTCTCGGCAGTACAGAAGCAGACTAAGGACATCAAGCACATCTTGCCCCGACGTGACCCTTCTTTCTGCCACCGTTCTGTTGAGGGCCGGCCAACAACTATGCTTGTCGCCGATGGCGCCCTCCTTTATATTCCACAGTAGCTCCGTCCAGTGCTGAAGCAACACTGAAGCTGGCACGTCAAGCTCCACGCACGAAGGTGGCACCCCCCGTGTCTCATGCCGCTGCTAAGTCTTCCAAGAAGAGAGCGAAGTGGCTCTGACATGGGCAACCCAGAAATGAGGGTCTTGCCTTGCTCTCGGATGTTGCTTTCAAGGGTTGGGTTTATCAATACAAGGTCCTCCCCTTCGGGCTGTCCCTGTCCCCCTGTGTCTTTATGAAAGTTGCGAAGGTTGCCCTTCCCCCACTACGGGAAATGGGCCTCAGGATCCTCAACTATCTTGACGAATGGCTCTTCATGGCCCAGCCACGAGAGCAGTTGTGCAATCACAGAGACCTGGTGCTCTGACACTTCAACCAGCTGGGGATTCGGGTCAACTGGGAAAAGAGCAAGTTCTGTGCAGAGAATCTCTTTTCTCTGTATGGAGTTGGACTCGGTCAACATGACGGTACATCTTACCAACGAGCTTGCCCAATTAGTGCTGAACTGCCTGAGTTCTTTTAGAGCCAGGATGGTGGTACCACTGAAACAATTTCAGAGGCTCCTGAGGCATATGGGTAATGAGGTATGAGGTAATGACCTTCCCCTTTTACTCGCTTTGCTTGGCGTTACCACTAGAGGGAGTAATAAACGTATAGGATATAAGTGAAACGAAGTAGAGTAGGAGTAATCCACATTTGTTCACGAGCTAACAGGTACAGCTTGGGAGAATGATTCGAGCTTTCAGCTTTTAGTATCCCTTCAGCAAGCAGAGCTAGGTTTGTTTTTCATATATTTCTTTGGTATAATATTGTTGATTAATTCAAACAATGTTAAATATGTTTAGTTAATGCAGTGAATGTTTGTTTATTGTGAATGTTGGTTGAGTTTATTTTTCTTTCATGTTCGTTTCTTTATTTGTTTTCTTTTAAGTTTTCGATGCCACGGTGCTGTGATGTTATTGTTATTGTGCTATGAAGTCAATTACTGGGTGAACACGGTGTTGTGATGCATGCAGAGAATATGCAACAAAGAACCGAGACAACGAATACTTCAGCAATGAAGTTTATTACATCTGAGTAAATAAATCAAAGTCACCCGTTAATGACTCTGTGCCTCTGTTCGACGCTGAAGAGCTGCTACAGTAAAATTCACTGCTAGACATGGCGTTTTCATTGCGTTGCTGTTGTTTCACTGCATGAGCAGGACCTGACGCTGCAGCTAAAGCTTTCATCGTGCCGTTGGTTTGCATCGCATCAACAAGAGACTGATTCCATGTAAGGACGGCGACATCATACAGTCAACTTGGAAAGCTCTTCATTCATGAAAGAATGAAAGGTGACTGCAAATCAACGTTGTGGTTACGGACTCAGAGGTAAAAAAAAAAACAAAAAACAAAAACAAACAAAAAAAAGTTTATCTAATTATAGCTTTTTGATTAAGTTTTAATTATAAACTTTTATAATTAAAGAGATTTTGTACTTTTGTAAGCATTTCTGAATTTTACATCAACTTTTAAGAATGAAGGGTGACCAATGATTAATGAAGGTGAAGTTAATGACTTGAGTATTCGTGTTACAAGGTACTGACTGCCATAGTTTAATGGGTTTATATTTATAGTATACGTAACAAAAACATTCTGAAGTCTAAAGTGTTGAATGTCAAAGAGTTTATAATTGGGTTGCATATACAGTTATATACATAATTGTGTATGATTTGACTTATTCCCTTTGCTGAATATTTCGAGTGTCTAAATTATGTGTCTGATGTAAGCAGGTTGCTGATTTAAGATGTAGACAGACAAAATGGAAGACATAGTTGAGCAAACGGTAGTGCAAGTAAGTCCTGATAAGGATTTAAATACTTCCACAGGTTAGATCAAGATCGAGTTCTCAAAAAAGAAATCGTACAGAGAAGGGCCTAGAGATGCATAAACAGGAGGCAAAGAAGCACGAGAAAGCCTTTAATAAAGCTTATGACTCCTGGAAGCAGACAGCTAAGGAAATTAGGTCTAAATGGAAAGCTTTATGTACATGTGAAGAGCTTGAACAAATTTTAAAGGACATTCAAACTAGACAAGATGTAGTCACTCAGCATTATGTGCCTTTACTGCGCAATCATACTACAACTCCAGAGGTTGTTAAAAGAATAGATGTTTGTGCCACATTGACTGCAGAAATTTGTGATTTGTTGAGCAAACGAATAGAAACTGTTGATGAGATTCATAAGAAAGAAGTTGTGAAAGAGAGAGCTAAGCAGATATTAAATAAAGATGAGTATGAATCTATATTTGGTTGCACCAATACAGAGACTATCATCTCAGAATCATCACAGGCTTCAGAAAGCTTATCAGTGACATCAAAGACCTCCACCTGGAGAGTCCTTGAGGAGAGGTATGGAAATTCATTTATTGTTCAGCGAGCCTTCCGAGAGAAACTTGTGAGATGGCCTAAGGTGGGAGCAAATGATCCACTTTCCTTGCGAGAGTTAACTGATTTCTTACAAAGCTGTGTTGAAGCTATTCCACACGTTCAAGTGTGGGAATTGTTTAGCTATTTTGAATGACTGTGAGGAAAATTATAAACTACTTAAGAAATCAGTGTCGGCCCGTAGGGTTGTGGGGGCCTAAGCAAGATAATGAAAATAGGCCCCACTAGTGTAAAAAATTATCATAGCAATTTAAACATATGACAAGTCTGCCTGTGATCATGGACATCATTGCATTTATAAAACAAATACTAATACTACAGCAATAAATGTTATGTATAGCACTCAGAATATCATTTTTTTCGGCTCCATAAAGATACCATTTGGATTCCATTTCTACTACAATTTCACTTTAATCTCTCTATCATTCTTTCATTTCAATTCTAAAATCTGAACTGTAACTAGAAAAGTTTTTAAATTAACTTTTTCTTTATTTGCCAGAAATTATAAAGAACACTAAGTTTGCTGTGCCTTTTTGTAGATCTGCACAATTTGGCCAAAAAAACTTGTTTTTATATATCAGTATGACTACTAATAATTCTGATTATCTTTATATAACTAAATAAAACATTAGTAATAATTATTGATAATGATTATTATTAATAGGCTAAATTTTACAGAAAAATGCAGCATGACCTGTTAACATGCAGAAGGCCTATAAATAATTTAGAATGGTCTAAAGATTTATTATAAATGATTATGATTAAAAATCATTAACAGTAATTTCTTAATTTCTGTCAGGAAATTTTATGCATCCACTGAGAGAGGGAAAGAGAGAAAAACTCCTCTACACTGGAGAAAAACTTACTATTCTTTTTCCTATTTTTACCCAAAATAAGGTGCAGTGAGTAGCTGTAGCTGTTTCATGCATACTGGTAGCCGGAGGGCGCCCTCGTGCAGTAAAACCATAAGTGAAAAAATCATAAATGAAAATCAGGTTGGAGGAAATCCCTAATATGGACAAAGCTGCAGTAGCTGAATAAAACCAAAGTCCCTTTTAAGGAAAGTCCGTTCACTCGGCCGCCATATTTGCAACGCCTCCGGGGCAGCTCAAACAAGACCAAGTCCTATCTAAATGAATGGGGGAATCCTGAGATCTCAAAAACTGCTAGCTGAACTCGCGATTAAATTACATATTTCAAATCAGCAACAAAATCTGAAATGAACTGCCCCATAAATGTTGTTTCTTATGCTCAAATAGCGTTTAAAAAGCTAATTTTTCAGGCTAGACCAGTCAATGCGCATGCGTTGTTCCAACGCGCTTATGACTGCGCAATGTGCGCATGCGCATCGGCTGCCCTAGCCTCAGGTTTCTATGGGAACCGGAGCTTCTAACGGCCGCTGCAGTTACGCAATGAATTTACCAATCAGCGATTGGCTCTTTCATTTAGAAGGCGGGACTATCCCGCCATATTGCGCGTTGCAGTTTCTCCCATTCATAAGTATAGGAGTGAACCGTCTTTGTATTTCTATAGTCTTTGATAAAACGCAGATGTTTTAACTGATGAAGAATGAAGACAATAAACATACGATTGTGACTAAATGTTGTGTCTCTGTTCTTCAAGCCATGTCGGGTATTTTTTATATGCATAATGTATATTTATAATGCAATGCTAATCGACATAGCCTTTATCACTATTATATTATAAAATGATTCTGCCTCATTCTGTGATATGAAACCACGTCAGATCACAAAGAAGTTATTTCAAACATTCGACTGATGTTATGAAATGGATTTGGAGCAAACGTGATTAAATGTTTTTAAACTCACTGTACAGCCCTGGATGCTTCGATCTGTACGTGTGTTCGACTTAAAGGGGTGCTGCAGATCGATCGGTGTTTGACATCAATTACTGCAAAAGGATAGGAAAGAATGCAGAGCTGAATTAGTCTATAGCTCTCGCGGTACTTCAATGTCAATGTCTGCACAGCACCGCTTCAAGTCCAACACAACTTGAAATTTAATTGACAACCTCACGGCCGTGAGGCCCTCCCCTTAAGGCGGTGCCTCAGGCGACCGCCTGTTGGACGGGCCAGCACTGTACAAGAGGTCCTCGCTGCAGCCTGTAGCACGATGACGTAGCTGGATCAGATCCAATACGTATTGGATGTTTGACGCGCATGCGCAGTATTTGATTTTACTGCGCATGCACATAGTGGGGCTGTAATTGAAGCTAGTTTTTGATGTAAATTAAACTGTAATTACGAGATATGTGTTTCATAGGGGTACACAAATAATATAATACTGTGATTTTAAACTTGTGTATTCAAACTTTAAGCAACAATGGCGTAGTTTTGAATGAAAGAGTATGTAATGTTTATTTTTTATTAGGCTATTTGGTTCGTTTTGGAAATAAAAATCTACTAATTACAATTTAGTTTGTTCTTTATGAAAAAAATGGGGTGTAACTATTGTCTTTATTTTTTCTTCTGATAGTCTTATAGTTCTGTCAATAATTCGTTCATGAATCAAATATTATTTTTCGTTCTCACTCTCTGTGCTATACGTGACAGAGTATTAAAGTTATAGGACTACTAAAATATGCGGACAACTTTTTTATATCGTATAAAAATAAAAAGAAGAAAAACAATCCTGTCAGTCGGGATTCCGTTAGCCGATAGACCCGTTATACCGGGTTATAACGGGTTTTTACAGTTAATCCCTTGTCCAACAAATAAATACACACACGGTCGGGGACAAGGCATATTAACACAAAGATGATCATTTCTATTTGTGTGTGTTAAATGCAAGTGAAATCCCCGGTAGATAGACTTAATGGATAAAAACATAAACCATCCATTCCGTTTCGAGACCTCTCTCTCTCTCTCTGTCTCTGTCTCTGTATCTCTCTCTCTCTCTCTCTCTCTCTCGCTCGCTCTCTCTGTCTCTGTATCTCTCTCTCTCTCTCTCGGGAGCCTTTTTTTTTTTTTTTTTTTTTTTAGTTTTTTTGTATTGTATCAGACGATAGTATGAAAATAAACTAATAAAACATTTCTTTGACCTGACTGAGGCGTTATTAGCGAGGTAAAGTCTTAATATAAATTTAATGGTGTTTTTTTTTTTTTGTTTGTTTTTTTGTTTTTTATTGAAAATGTTTGTAATACCTATATAATATATATACACAATACCTATATATAATATACAATAATATAAAATCTAAATAAACAAAATGGATCGGCATTAATCTAATATCCCCAATTAAATTTACGTTATTGTCTGTACAGAGGTTCTGGACAGAAATTCATATTTGACACTGGCATAGAACATACAATAAACAATATACAGTTACATATACTAAAACACATGGAACACACATTACCCTAATCATTTTATGTAATAAATTTAAATAATCATGATGGATACAATCAAAAAGACATTTAGGCTAAATCTGTCAGAGTGATGTATATCTGAATTAGCTATTTACAGTGCAACCTCGGCATATCAATCATGTTACAGTGCTTGTTGTATCCTTATAATAATGGATACAACCCTGATATGTGCATCCTGGAGATAACATGAAACGCAGGCTATTCAAAAAAAAAAAAAAAAAAGTGTAAAAAAAAAGTAAAAAAAAAAAAAAAGCTTTGAAGTTGTAAAGACGAAAACATCGTGGATGATTTTAATGATTTTAGACATTAAAGTTTTTACATTGTATGTAATGTAGGTCATCGCGTATTGTAATAGGTCAAAAACCCAAAACATATACTGCGTTAGACTTCACTTAGACCAAGTCGTTAGACTAAGTCGCTGTGGATAAAAGCGTCTGCAAAATGATTAAATGTAAATAAAATATGAATTTACTCGAGACCTACTACAGTGCATGCGCGTAAAACATCCACTACGTAGTGGATATAGTCCAGCTACGTCATCGTGCTGCAGGCTGCAGCGAGGACAGACTCGCACTGTAAGAAATTACCAGAGGGGATCGTGCGTAAATGGAACAAAATTGAAGAGTTGGACATGACTGGTGACCATAGGCGTAAATCCCGGGGGGGGACGGGGGGGACAGGACCCCCCCATCTGAGGGTTGTCCCCCCTAAAAATATCATTACAAGCAACTCTGTGTCTTAAAAATAATATAATAGACATATACTTAAAATAATTGTGTAAGTAGTAAAACAAAATAAACCCAAAAAAGCGTTTTAAGTGCAGAAATGTTTTGATTCCCCCCTCCCTTGCCTCACAGTGGTTTGGTCCACTGCCTCGATACACTCAGGACACGAGCCCGGTGGGAGCAGTGTTGCCAAGTCCGCAGTTTTCCCGCGGAATTGGGCTACTTTTACGCTCTTTCCGCGGGATGTTTTTCATGTCCGCGGGTTGGAGCGACCCCAATAACGTGATATTTAGCCCCTGGAAAGCTACATTTATCAGCGAAACCCCACCAAAAAACGTGTATTTTACCCCACCGGAACGCGATTTTTACCGGAAATCCCCCCTGAAAAGCGATTGGGTTAGTTTTGGGCTAGTTTTGAGTAGCAATTGGGCGGGTTTTGCTGTGAAAACCTGGCAACCCTTGGTGGGAGAGAGCAAAGTTCCTTAGTAGTTATGGGGAAGTAATTAGGCTGTCAAAGCTATTTTATTCTCTTTAAACATCGGGTGAAATTATTCTTTCTCTTTAATACAGATGATGCTGGATCATTAATAAATTAGTCATGACAAAAAATTAATGATATCCGATGTATTTTCTATGAGCAATTTATAAAGTTACCAAGCTTAATACCGTAGCTTGTCACCCACTACAACTAACACAGCGATAAACCTCTGTGTGAACTGATATTAGGCTAATATTGTAGACCTACCGATGTGTTGGGTTTTGCTCAGTATGATGTTAAGTGGCAGGCTTAATGCGGTTGAATATCTAAAGAGACGTACTCGGTGCCAGACGAAACCTAAAATACTATGGAGGACGCAAAATAATCATGATAATATGACCGCGTGGTGAACCATATGAACCGAACTCATATTTAAACACGGTCTCCATGCTGTTTACACATGCTGTGTACACATATCTGTCCTTACCAGTACAATTTTGGCTGTATTATTTGTGTCCCCTTCAAAAATTGCTCTTGAGAAATTTTATGTTTCTTGTTCCCCCCTACTGTTAGATGAAATTTACGCCCCTGCTGGTGACTATCCAAGCTTTAAGCGATTTGTAGAATTCTTGCAGAAGGAGTCTAAGATAGCTTGAAATCCTTTCACTTCTCCACTCTTTAACAAGCTCTAAGGTTTCAGATGAGAGATTTCCTAAAAGAGCCAAAGCTTTCAACATAAAGGCTCAAGTTAAAGATTCAACAAGGCCAGAATTCAAGATAACATCACCATGTTCTGTGTGTAAGAGCGAAGCACATAGTATCGCCAAATGCAGACAAGCCCATGGATGACAAAAGGTCTTTTATTTGTGAGAATCACATCTGTTTGGGATGTCTGAGAAAGGGGCATATTTCCAAAGACTGCAAAAGACGGCATATTTGTGGCACGTGGCTTGCGCCATCCGACTTGCTTGCACAAAAATAAAGACAAAGGACCAGTGAAGGTATCAAGAATAGATGTTACTTCTACAGAAGCACATACAAGTCAAAATGTTCAATGGGTTATGTCTCATGCAGTAACACAACGGGCTTCTGCTACCTCTAGTATTGTTCCTGTCTTTATTTCAACAGCAGAAGAGCCACAAAATGAGATTCTTACCTATGCTTTACTTGAAACACAAGTGACACAACTTTTATTCTGAAGGAATTTCTTGATGAGCTCCAAGTAAGCAGTCAAGCAGTGAAGCTGAAACTCAGTACTATGACGACCACAAATACTGTCAATACAAGTAATAAGGTTAGTGGCCTGAAAGTTCGGGGACTCCAAGGTGGAAAATGTATCCAAGTACATCAAGCCTATACATGCGACTTTATTCCTGTGGACACCCTTACGGAAAGAAAATATATTTTATTATATATGAATGGTCAATATATTAAAGAATTTTCAGTATATTGGTAATTATATAGCATAATACATTGTGGTAATATATTACAATATACTGAATAATACATCAGGAATTGCCGCTTTCCATATATTGGGGAATATATGTCAACAGATATGGTGCTAATATAGTCACATTTATATGGGAATATGTATTAGCAATATATGACGACAATTCAAGGTACATATTTATTTTAATATATTTTCATATATGGAATTATATATTTGTAAATATATAAATATTGGCTACACATATAATTTAACGTATATGCAGTATAATGTCATATATATATATATATATATATATATATATGTGAAAATGTATGCAAAATATATGTATCCAGATATGAACAATTGTATTGTGTCATGTATGTGTGAATATATATATTTGTGTATGCATGTATGTATGTGTGTGTGTGTGTGTGTATATATATATATATATATATAGCCTATATATGTATGCGTGCTATTACAGTAGAATTCACTGTTGTCAACACGCCTTAGATTAATGTAAGTAACGCCTTAGATTAATGTAAGTAATGTAAATAAACAAATCTACATATAATAACTAAACATCTATTTCACTTGTCCATTAGTATTGTTGATAAATTGAGGAACATTTGTGTTGGATAAAAAGTGAGTTAACATATGTCAAGTCAAGTCAAGTCACCTTTATTTATATAGCGCTTTTAACAATACAGATTGTGTCAAAGCACTTAACAGTATCAAATTGGAGGATAGAGTGTCAGTAATGTATAATAATAAGATTAAACACTCAATTTTCAGTTAAAGGCATTTCATTATTGAATTCAGAGATGTCATTGTCTAGCTCAGTTTAGTTTAAATAGTATCTATGAAATCAAATTGACGATAATCGTTAGAAATTAAGTGTCCCCAACTGAGCAAGCCAGAGGCGACAGCGGCAAGGAACCAAAACTCCCTCTGTGACAGAATGGAGAAAAAAAACCTTGGGAGAAACCAGACTCAGTCGGGGGGCCAGTTCTCCTCTGGCCAGGATATTATTATTTATTTTTTTACTTATCGTTTTAATTAAATTTTAAATGTATAAATGTATTATATTTCTATTTTTATATTGTTGCAATTTCTAACAATAATAGTATTATGTAGTTAGGTATTTTATTATATTATAGTTAATTTGTTTAATTTGAAGTTTTATTGTATTTAAGTCGAGGTCTTCACTGGGGATATGTCCCAGGGGCTCATCCAGGTGTCCGGCCTCCGCCGACGGTCAGGGTTGCAGACATCATCTCCCGGCGCCATCTGATCTGGACATGGACTGAGAAACAGAATAATAAAGAAACAGACAAATATTAGCGTAGATGCCATTCTTCTTACGATGTAACGAGTACATCGTGTGTTATGAGGAGTGTTCCCGGTTCCGGTTGATCTAATTAATGCAGCCTAACAATCCTTTAACGGATTTGAATAATAGAAGTGTATTAGTGTGTTATGTGTAAGCCAGGTTAAAGAAATGTGTCTTTAATCTAGATTTAAACTGACAGAGTGTGTCTGCCTCCCGAACAGTGTTAGGTAGATTGTTCCAGAGTTTGGGCGCTAAATAGGAAAAGGATCTGCCGCCCGCAGTCGATTTTGATATTCTAGGTATTATCAAATGGCCAGAGTTTTGAGAACGCAGCAGACGTGGAGGACTATAATGTGATAAGAGCTCGCTCAAGTACTGAGGAGCTAAGCCATTCAGGGCTTTATAAGTAATTAACAAGATTTTAAAATCTATCCGATGTTTGATAGGGAGCCAGTGCAGTGTTGACAGAACCGGGCTAATATGGTCATACTTCCTGGTTCTAGTAAGGACTCTAGCTGCTGCATTTTGGACCAACTGTAGTTTATTGATCAAGCGTGCAGAACAACCACCCAGTAAAGCATTACAATAGTCTAACCTTGAGGTCATAAACGCATGAATTAGCATTTCTGCATTTGACGTTGAGAGCATAGGTCGCAATTTAGATATGTTTTTGAGATGGAAAAACGCAGTTTTACAGATACTAGATATCAGCAACTACCTCAACATGTAAATACAGTATTGATCAGATAAATCACAGAGGTGACTGTATCTTGTCTGGACGTTACAGGGACAGATGAGAGACGTGTGTTTATCCGGTGAAGAGTGACTGATGGAGGAATGATGCCATCAAAGGCTCTCAGTGAGTACACTACAGACATCAATAAAACATCTTTTAAATCTTAAGTTTTGGTTTATTTTAATTGTTGTAATTTCAAACAGCGCTATTACAGTGCTTTTCTGATTCTTGATTCCTGTCCATTTGAAGCAGAGCTTTTGTGGTGGAGCAGGACCTGCAAGACAAACTGATGGCAGCATTTGTGGAAAAAAAAATAAATAAATAAATAAATAAAGTAAGATCATTTTTTTTTACTTCTAATACAGAAATCAAATGACATTGTGATGTTAAAATGATTGCTTTTGTATTATATCTGTGCATCTTTGCAGGATCTGGAATGTCTGCAGACTGCTGTGTGCAGTGAGGATGGAGAGTCCACAGCAGCATCCTAGAAATGGTCCAGTGTCATGGATGAGAGCCTCCATCACTCCATCTGCCCTTACTGCCTCATCTGGGCCGGATGCTGCTGTTGTTTCTTCATCATCAGTGACCCCAGAGCCAGCAAGAGCATCTAGAGAAAGACCAAAAGACAATGAGGATGTGATTTTGGTCAAGTTTGTCCTGCTGGTTTCTGTTCATACAACATCAGTCAATGAAACCTGAGTTTCAGAAGCTTCAAAGGCATCATCAAATAATGTCATGAAGCTTCTGAAAGTCAGGTTTTATTGACTGATGTTGTATGAACAGAAACCAGCAGGACAAACTTGACCAAAATCACATCCTCGGTGTCTTTTGGTCTTTCTCTAGATGCTCTTGCTGGCTCTGGGGTCACTGATGATGAAGAGACAACAGCAGCATCCGGCCCAGATGAGGAATTTATGTTTAGATGAACTAACCCTTTAAAGCCCCAAACAGAAATTATATTAAATATATGTAAGCATTTATATTATAGTAGTACCTTGAACAAATAAACTTAAAGAAATAACCAGCTTTATTGAGCGTTTGTGCCCAAGACACAAAAAAGCATTTACAAAAATCACATTTACATTTATGCATTTGCCAGAGACTTTTATCCGAAGTGACTTACAGTACTCTTATTACAGGGACCTCCAATCCCCCTGCAGCTACCTGGAGTAAAGACACCTGTGGTGACGACTGCAGAGATCGAACCAGCAACCTTCTGTTTATCAGTTCACTACACCACAAAAGTAATGAAGCTATATCAAAAATTAGCATGTAGTTGTAAACATATGAAGTGAAATTTGGCAAGAAATGGAATTCTGACAACATAGATGTTTTATGTTTTACTCAATGTTATAAATAAATGTTTTATATCAATGTTTTACCATTGTGCTCATGGAGAACAGCACACAGATGACAATATATATCTATATCTCTGTATATGTGTGTGTGTGTATGTGTGTGTGTGTGTATATATATATATATATATATATATATATTATATATATATAAGTATTATAACAGTAAAGACTAAATTGCTCTGTTGGCTGTTGAGTCAAGACGTTTGCAAATATGATTAAAAGATGAATATGAGACAAAACTACAGAATGTCACATTTTATTATTGGGTGATTCAACACATAGATGTTTTACCAGCTAAGAAGATCAGCACTTTTAGAGTTTCATCCCCCTATCTGATGTGAGCATAAGTATTGGAACAGTTGCCTCACAGGTCTTTCTAAGTGATCAGCTGTGTCCTGTTGCATTAATTCTTCAGATATTAAATGCAGGGAATGTGTCGTATCAGTTATATCCATTACTTCTGCTTTCTGAATCTTGCAATCGATGATGACACACACAAACCAGGATGAAGATGAGGGAGCTGACTTTGAGAAAAAAGCAAGCAATTTGGATGCTAAAAGAAAAGAGGAAGTCAGTTAGAGCTCTAGCAAAAACAAAGAGCATGGAGAAATCAAGAGTTTGGAAACCACCAGCGACACCAGCAACCAACAACTACCTGATCGGCTGAGAAAACAACAGTAGCTGATGACAGACAAATCATAAAAGATGTGAAAATGAATCCTAAAAGATATGTCTGTAAAATCACCAACAACTTCCAGAAAGTTGGGGTGATGCTCTGACAATCTACTGTCCTCAGGAGACTTTGACACAGAATTACAGATGCTACACAGCAAGATGCAAACCTCTGACCAGCACCAAAAATAGAAAGGCAAGATTAGAGTTTGCAAAAAAGCACAAAGGTGAGCCAGAAGAGTTTTGGAACTGTGTTTATGGACCGATGAGACTAAGATGAACCTTTATCTAAGTGATGAGAAAGCAAAAATGTGGAGAAAAAAAGGGAACTGCAAAAGACCTCAAGCATACAGCCTCATCTGTAAAGCATGGTGGAGGTGGTGTCATGGCATGGGCATGCATGGCTGCCTCTGGAACAGGCCCTCTCAACTTTACTGATGACTTAATGTATGATGACAGCAGCAGAATGAATTTGGAAGGGTACAAAACCATCTTGGCTACCCATAATTCAAGAAAATGCCACCAGATTCATTGGGAATTGCTTCATATTGCATCAGAACAATGACCCAAAACAACTTGCCAGTTCAGTCAAGGAAATTATAAGGGCAAGGAAATGGAAAGTCTTAGATTGTCCAAGTCAATCTCCAGATTTAAATCCGATTGAACGTGAATTTCACCAGCTGAATAGGAGAGTAAAGGCAGAAACTCCCCAAAACAAGCAACAATTGGAATTGGCTGCATTAAAGGCTGGGAAAAGCATTTCAAAGGATGAGACCAAGAGTCTGGTGATGTCTATGGGACACAGACTCACTGCTATGATTGCATGCAATGGATCTGCAACTAAATAATAGCTTTAAATCTTTTTATATCTGCCTTATGTTCAACTGTCCCAATACTTATGCTCACATCAAATAGTGGGATGAACTGAAAGTGCTGTTTTTTCTATTTGGTAAAACATGTATGTGTTGAAACAGCTAATAATAAAATGTGAAATTCTGTAGTTTTGTCTCATATTCATCTTTTAATCATATTTGCAAATGTCTTGACTCCACAGCCAACAGAGCAATTCTGTCTTTACTATTCCTATACTTATGGAGGGCACTGTATATATATATATATATATATATATATATATATATATATATATATGTGTGTGTGTGTGTGTGTGTGTGTGTGTGTGTTTATGTGTAATGTATTTTCACATGTAGCTACTATATATATTAACACTTATATGGGAACATGTATGTTACATTCATCTGACAAATATATTTGGTAATATATATCCATATATGTATGTATATATTCCGTAATCTACGACTATACATATGTGTGTGTACATATATTAATATAGAGTAAATATAATATTGTTAATATCTACTAAATGTATGTGAAAATACATTTGTACTATATATATATATATATATATATATATATATATATATAACTTGCTACGTGTACTACGTTAGGCTAACTGAGACTTGTCACAGCACTTACATATTATTGTTGGTTTGATTGCTATTGTCCTCATTTAAGTCGCTTTGGATAAAAGTGTCTGCTGAATGATTAAATGTGGACGTTAATTTGCCTGAATCTGTATAGAATTGGGGACCTTTGTAGGCATATTGGGAATGTATTTTTGAGACATTTAATTTTGTATGTAAACCCATGTGTTAATAAAAAGGAAAAAATGTTTCAATAAAGCTATGTAGTACTGTATTGTTTCTATCTTATTGCTAAATATATATTTTATATGGATCAATATATGGCTATATATGGTTCATGCATATATTGCAGAATATTGAAAAATATAAGCACTAGAGTCCCATATATCAAAATATATTATTTCATATATCACATTATATCTTCCAATATATTCACATATATTTTTGTTTCGTAAGGGCAAAGCTCACATTCCAACCAGAAAGACTGCCTTACAATGGCCTCACCTTAAACACATAGCCAATGAGTTGCCACCACTCCAGAGCTGTGACATAGGATTGTTGATTGGATATGATTTTCCTTCAGCATTGGCTCCGAGGTCATTATCGGCAATGAAAATGAGCCTTTTGCACAGAAAACAGAGCTGGGTTGGAGCATCGTAGGCCTTTATAATCCCCACTTGGATAGACAAAGAAGTCAAAGTTTTGTTCATTGAGTCGCCGTGAAAGAGATGTCAGTTCCAAAAGCTAATGATGTCTTAAAGGTATTAGAGTCAGACTTTAATGAGAAGAGCTACGAGGACAAATATGTGTCCCAGGAAGATGTCCGCTTTATATGTCATCTTAGTGATAACATCAAACATAAATAAGATGGACATTTTCAATTGCCCCTTCCTTTCAAGAGCAGCAGTTCTCCTTCCCTCCCTAATAACAAGAAGCTTGCTATGGTACATTTGCAGCGCTTAAAGAAGAAGTTGAAGTCAAATCAACAGTATTATAAGATCTTCATGGAAGAAATGATCAGAGATGCAGAGATAGCTCCTGTAATATCTGATGGAGAAACAGTGTGGTATATACCACATCATGGTGTTTACTACCCTCACAAGCCAGACAAGTTGAGATTTGGTCCAGATTTGATCAATTCTCTGGTGGGAGCACTTTGCAGGTTCAGGAAGGAAGCTGTTGCTGTGACGTGATAACGAAAAGATGTTCCATCAATTCCATTTTCCTCCTGATGAAAGAAACTACTTGAGATTCTTATGAAGGAGAACCCCATGAATATACAATGACAGTGCACCTTTTTGGTGCTGCTTCATCTCTTGTGTGTGCCGACTTTGGTCTTAAATATCTAGCTGAGAAGTACAAATTGATTCAGGAAGCAAAATATTTAATTGTCAAAACACAAACCCTGTGCAAGCATGGAGGGTTATGCCTTCATAAGTTTAATTCAAACAAGAAAGAAGCTCTACACTGTGTGGATTCTTCAGAGTGGGCAGTAACTACCAAACCACTTAACCTGAGTCCTCAAGTAACAGCAAGTAACCTTGGCACCCAGTGGTCTACAAAAGGCGACACATTCAGTTTTGACATCAAACTGAAAGATCAGCCTTCAACGCATCGAGGTATTTTGTCAATTGTTGCTTCTTTGTACGACCCTATTGGATTTGTTGCTCCTTTCCTTTTGAAAGGAAAGTGTATTTTACAGGAGCTGTGTCATAGAAATATTGATCCTCTCCCTGATGAATTATTCCTAAGGTGGGAGGCAGGGCCGTTTCTAGCCAATTTGACGCCCTAGGCAAAATCCCTTTTGTGTTTAGATATTTAGATACTATCAATGGCTACTTTTTGTCTTTATCTGTTTTTTGTTCAATTGTTTTGTTGTTGTTGCTTGAAACATTGATTCAAAGCATCAGTTATTGCATTATTATTTCAGTCAAACTTATAAAACCCTTTGTTACCCCAAACTACATATAAAAGCCTGATCAGTGGCATAAAAGTAATCAATGCAGCTACTTAATCCTTTGCTACTCATTAACGCGTGAACTTCCCCTGTAAATAACGTGACGCTCTGCCCTCTGTGTGTATGACGCTGCTCCCATTAAGTGCTGTGTTAGAAGTGAATGAAATGATTCAGCATTTCGACACCTCCGTGATCTCATGAATTAGCGAATTTTACTATACCAATATTTTTTAATTGGTTGTTAAAGTTTATATGGGAATATTACATGACACGCTGATCCTTTAACAATGCATTGGGGCAAAAACGCACACCTTTCAACTGCCACAAATACTGCCTAAACAAAATACTGATTTTGTGCACTTTATTTCCTGTACCAATGTTTTAAATTGGCCTTTGAACTTAGCTTTATTGCATGGCAAAAAAAAAAAAAAAACCTTACCTTGCCAAAGCACTGACAGAGCCCACTGATCTAATGGCGTTGATGAGCACTCCAAATGCAAGCATGCAACAATCAGGCAGCAATTGACAGCGCTCTGATCCAATGGCATACAGGCATCGTCAGATTGACAGTACTCTAGCCCAATGATGTTGGGGATCTAGTGGGGGCAGCAGTCATATTTAAGGGTGACCGTGCCACTCTTTATCACAACCCTGCTAAAATGTAGTGCCAGTTCGTGCGCTCATTGGCTCCAGCTGGTGGCGCCCTAGGCGACTGCCTAGCTTGCCTATGCCTAGAAACGGTACTGGTGGGAGGAGTGGAGAAATAGTTTTCAGGACTTGAAAGATTTCAGCATTCCAAGATGCTTTCACCCGCCATTTTTCAGTAACATTGTCTGGACAGAGCTGCACCACTTCTTGGATGCAAGCAACTTGGGGTATGGTGCATGTTCCTATCTTAGGTTCAAGAATGACAGAGACAAAGTACATTGTAGTCTTATAATGGCCAAGACTCGAGTGGCACCCACAAAGATCAAAAGTATTCCGAGACTGGAATTGTCTGCTGCTGTATTTTCTGCCAGACTGAGTGTTATGTTAGAGGCTGAACTGAAAATGAAGATAGATCAAGAGCTCATTTGGACTGACTTGCAGGTTGTACTAGCATATGTCAACAATGAAGCAAGAAGGTTTCATGTGTTTGTTGAAAATCGTGTTCAGCTGATCAGAGAAATCATGAATACATGCCAGTGGTATTATGTTAACACATCTGAAAATCCTGCTGATCATGTTTCTAGAGGTCTTCTTGTCTCAGATATATCTTCTCAGATATATCAACTGGATATCAGGACCTACATTTTTATGGGAATGAGTGTGCCCAAATCCTAATGCCTCAAATGACCTACTTGTGGGAGATCCTGAAGTCAAGTTAGTGCAAGCATCCCAGCAGGCACCAGACGTCTATGTAACGTCAGGTTGACGTTGGACATGACGTCGGACAGACGTTGCATTTTGGTTGAAAATGAAAATCGGGTTGACGTCAATATTTGACGTCAATTTGACGTCGACTTAACGTTGGATTTTGGTTGCACAACCTAAAAACAACAAAATCTCAGCGTCAGCTGACGTTGGTATTGGACATCAATTTAACATTGACATTAGACATTGAATTTACGTTGAAATTTGGTCACCCGACGTCGCAACCGAAATTTAACCAAATATCAACGTCTTATGACGTTGTGTGCCTGTTTTGTGCCTGCTGGGATTTGTGACTAATGTTGGTGTTAGTTCTGACTTTCTTGACCGATTTAGTCACTTCTCTTCTTTGAGAACTCTCATTAATGTGATTGCTAGGATAAAAAGTCTAGCCTCAAGACAGAAATGTCTTAATGACATTGTGACTCTGGAAGAACATGAAATGGCATTCGAGGCTGTGATTAAGCTCGTTCAACAACAGGCCTTTTCCCAAGAGATAAGAACAATTAAATGAGGGAAGGCTCTTCAGAAATCAAGTGCACTTTTCCATCTCAATCCTATTTTTCAAGGAGGTCTTCTTTGTGTTGGAGGAAGGTTGAAACAGTCATCTCTAAGTGAAGAGGTCAAGCATCTAGTGAATTTGCAAAAAGACAGCCACATCACAAACCTTATTTTGACATACTATCACGCCAAAATTTGACATCAAGGGAGGTATCAAACACTCATGGAACTCCGGACAAATGGATTTTGGGTTATCAGTGGCAGTAGTCAGTAGCTAAATTGATTTACAAATGTGTACAATGTAGGAAGCTCAGATGGCCAATGGAGGAGCAACAAATGGCAGAGCTTCCTAAAGAAGTCTCTGCCCTTTTCTGATATACTGGCATGGATTGCTTTGGCCCATTCATTATAAAGAAGGGTTGAAATGAGTATAAAAGGTATGGCCTTCTCTTCACTAGCCTTTCTTCTCGAGTTGTCCATACTGAAATGTTGGAAGACCTGTCAATAGACATGTACGTTAATGCTCTAAGATGTTTCATAAGGCTCCGTGGAGCTGTTCATTAACTTTATTGTGATTGTGACACAAATTTCATAGGAGCTAGAAATGAACTCAGAGAAGCTCTTAAAGAACGTGATATCAAGACATTAGAGGCATTTCTTACTGAAAATCAGTATGAGTTCATCTTTAACGCAGCTTCGGCTAGTCACTCTGGTGGTGTCTGGGAATGCCAAATCACAACTCTGCGAAATGTGCTGAATTCTACGCTTTCTCGGTGCCCAGATAGACTTGATGACTCTTCTCTTAAGACATTGTTTTATGAAGCGATGGCTATCGTTAACAGTCGACCATTAAATGTAGATGGAATAAATAATCCGAAGTCATTGGAACCTTTAACACCAAACCATCTTATCCTAATGAAATCTAAGATCGCTCTTCCTCCTCCTGGGAAATTTCTGAAGGAAGACATGTATGTTACAAAAAGGTGATGTAGAGTCCAGTATTTAATTGAACAGTTCTGGAGTTGCTGGAAAAGAGAATCTCCTGAATATCTCCACACGACAGAAATGGCATGTACCCCGACATAATCTTAAAGTCAATGACATAGTCATTATCAAAGAAGACATGCTGCCAAGGAAGCAGTGGAAGTTAGTTCGGGTTGTTGAGGTCATTCAAGGGAGCGATGGCTTAGTCCAACGAGTTAAAGTTCAAACGAGAACGAAAACTAAAGACGAAGTTAGGGCATCACTCTAAACCTTCAACCATTAAGCGAGCAATTCAAAAATTAGTGGTTCTACTTGAGAGTGAGTGATTCATTGATACAGGTCTTGGATCAGACAATTATGTTTAATACAACGTTTAAAATAATTTTTTGTGTTTTATGTGTTTTGTGTTGAAAAGGGTCATTGGTGTTTGAAATCATGTATGATTTGTTTTCTGTGTTTATCTTAAAATGATTTGGTGGGAGTGTAATGACCTTCCCCTTTACTCACTTTGCTTGGCATTACCACTAGAGGGAGCAATAAACGTATATAATATAAGTGAAATGAAGCAGAGTAAGAGTAATCCAAGTTTGTTCACAAGCTAACAGGTACAGCTTGGGAGAATGATTCAAGCTTTCAACTTTTAGTATCCCTTCGGCAAGCAGAGCAAGGTTTGTTTTTCATGCATTTATTTGGTATAATATTGTTGATTAATTTTAACAATGTTAAATATGTTAAGTTAATGCAGTGAATGTTTGTTTATTGTGAATGTTGGTTGAGTTTATTTTTCTTTCATATTTGTTTCTTTATTTGTTTTCTTTTGTAGTTTTAAGGTGCCATGGTGCCGTGAAGTTATTGTTATTGTGCTATGAAGTCAATCACTGGGTGAACATGGTGTTGTGATGCATGCGGAGAATATGCAACAAAGAACTGAGATAATGAATACTTCAGCAATGAAGTTTATTACATCTGAGTAAATAAATCAAAGGCACCTGTCAAAAACTCTCTGCCTCCATTGTTCGACACTGAAGGCCCCCCATCTCCTCCTCTGGAGTCAGACATGGCTCAAGTCGCTGCACGGCATCCACATTCTGGGGGAGCTCAATCATACAGCCTACGCGCTCCCATAACAGCTCACTTTCCCCAGAGAATGGCGACTCCATCTACAGGTGGTCCAGCTGATCTGGAGTCGATTTGGGGAAGCCCAGGTAGACCTGTTTGCTTCCCACAAGTCCTCCCACTGCCAGCTGTACTATTCCCTGACTGAGGCCCCCTTTGGCCCAGATGCACTGGAAAACAGCTGGCCCCGGGTCCTAGGCAAGTATGCATTTTCCCCAGTGAGCCTTCTCGCAGAGACACTGCACAAGGTTCAGGAGGACAAGACACAGGTCTTGCTGGTTGCAGCCTTCTGGCCAACCCGGACCTGGTTTTCCGAACTCATGCTCCTCGCGATAGGCAGATCCTTCTTTCTTAGGGACAGGGCTCCTGGACGGGAAGCGGTAGACTTAAGTGATCTGCCACCGGTGGTGGTAGACACTATCACTCAAGCCAGAGCTCCCTCTACCAGGCGAGCTTATGCCTTGAAGTAGAGTCTGTTCACTGGTGGTGTTCTTGCTGAGAAGACCCACGAAGATGCCTGATCAGAGTCATGTTTTCTTTCCTGCAAGAAAGGTTGGAGCATAGGCTGTCACCTATATATCATAGGCTATCGCAGTGCATCGTGACGCAGTGGACGGCTGGTCCCTGGGGAAGCACAACCTGATCATCAGGTTCCTGAGGTGCCAGAAGGTTAAACCCTCCTAGGCCACCCCTAGTGCCCTCCTGGGATCTTTCTGTTGTCCTGGCGGGACGTCAGAGGGATCCATTTGAGCCGCTAGAGTAAGTTGAGCTTAAGATCTTGTCTCTCAAGACAGTGCTCCTGGCCGCGCTCACCTCCATCAAGAGAGTCGGGATCCTGCAAGCATTTTCTGTGAGTGAAGAGTGCCTGGTATTCAGACCGGCCTACTCTCACGTTATCCTGAGACCCTGGCCTAGATTCATGCCCAAGGTTCCCACTACTCGCTTCCGGGACCAGGTGGTGAACCTGCAAGCACTGCCCCTAGAAGAGCTAGATCCAGCCTTAGCACTGCTGTGTCCCATATGCACTCTGCGCATATATGTGGACTGCATGCAGAGCTTCAGAAGCCCACTGGATAGTGGATGCCATCTCCTTGGTGTACCAATACCAAGGTAAGCCGTGCCCCCGTAAGGGCTCACTCTACTCGGAGTGTAGCCTCCTCCTGGGCTTTGGTGTACGGCGCCTCTCTAGCAAACATCTGCAGAGCTGTGGGCTGGGTGACACCAAGCACCTTCGTGAGGTTCTATAACCTTTGCGTAGAGCCAGTAATGGTGTTCCATAGGACCCCTAATGTCATCACGACATAACTCATAGGGACCGGCAGATAGGGAACGTCTAGGTTATGTGTGTAACCCTTGTTTCCTGATGGAGGGAATGGAGATATTATGTCCCCTTGCTACAACCCTGAACTACTTGCTGAATACTGGGACACAGTCTCAGCTCCTCCGCATAAATCTGAATGAGTGGATGCACGCCACTGCCTTATATACCCGTATGTCCTGGGGAGTGGCTCAGCATGCAAAATCCACTCGCTAGTTCTCCTTGGCCTTTTCTCTCAAACTCAGAGGTGATTGGGGCTCCCAAGTAAGATCCCTAATGTCGTCACGACATAACGTCTCCATTCTCTACATCAGGGAACAAAGGTTACGTATGTAACCGAGATGTTACCTGTAAAGGGTCCATTTTATATTTACATGTCAACTGAATTATATTCTATTCGTGAGATATAATGAAAATGAAAGATCAACGCAGACATTCTCTTACACCACCTATTCCCATTAAACTCTGTAAATCTAACCCAGCCTCTTGTTCCAATTGCCAAATGCCCAGTTGTCTCTGTGTATGTTATGTGTTACAGATGTGGCGGTTCTTGATTGGTTCATAGTCCTGATTGGTACCTGCCTCTAATTAGTGCTGCTGAATCCAGCAAGCTTTTAAAAAACTTGAGAATAAAGTCTGACACACTGAAGTCTAACACTCTTTTATGTGCTGCTACTGTGAAATAATATGGCCATTATTGTGCCCATTATTAACTTTAAAGTCATACAAAATATAGTTTCACATCTGTCCAGGTAGCTTGGTAACAACTTACTTCAATTGAAATCACAGAACAAATTAGTGTGATATCATTTCACACTAAATCTGGCCAAAACGAAGGTGCGGAGATGGATCTCTTTGCATCAAGTAAGACAATGTACTGGCCAATTTGGTTTTCTCTGTCTTCTCCATCACCTCTGAGAGTGGATGTGCTGGTGCAGAGGTGGCTCAGGACCAGCCTGTACGCTTTCCCACTGATTTGACTTCTTTTGGTGGTTCTTTTGAAGGTAAGAGAGCACATGGTGCATCTGTTACTGGTAGCTCTGTTTTGGCTGTCTCAGCTGTGGTTCTCAGATTTATTCAGACTTCTACAGTGGCGTCCTTGGGAGATTCTGCTCAGACCACACCTATTGTCCCAGGCACAGGGCACCATCTGCCATCCTCACCTGGAGTTGTGGAACCTTTGGGTTTGGCCTCTTGAATGGAGAACTTAGATGTATTATGGTCTCTCCACTGAGATTACTGAGACCATTTTAAATGTGAGGGCTGCCTCTACAAGGCAGTTTTATGCTTTTAAGTGGTGACTGTCATTGTATAAACTTCTTAGTCTGAAGAAGCAGGCAGGGCGGAGCCCTGGCAATGAGATGCATTGCCTTGTTTCCCTTCTCGGGTAACCATGGTTCCATTCGTAACTCAAGACATTCCCTTTTGAATGGGAAGTCACACTGCATCTTAGGGCGCTATAGAGAAACAAATGCCCACTCCACCTGGCTGAGTCAAATTCCCAAATCAGGTCTGAGTTTCAATGGAACTGTCAGTGACTCTATTCCCTAAGGCAACTACCCAATCTTTCGATTCCAAGGGCCCAACGAGGGAGGGGGGCCCCCTAATGTGATGTCTCCCGAGGAACGCAATTATGCGATTTCTGCCGAGGGGGTAGAAGAATCTTGACAATGAAGGATAAATGAAGAAGCTTCCTGTTCATAGGACCCCATATCAGGGGGAGGTGGTTCTGACCTTGAGACTTTAGCATATCATAATGGAGCTGCCTGGTTAAGAAACCCAACTAAGTGGAGGCAGCCACACACCTATGTAGATGAAGGATTAGGACAACTTCATAGCATAAGGGACAGGCCTACTTTAAGAGACCCATGCAGAGGGGGAGACAGCTCATCTTATCTCAAAGATCGTGAGAATTTGAAAGTTGAGACGAGAACTTTACTTGAAGACCAAAATGGGGAAGGTGCTACTTGCTCTAACAGCCTCAAGGGGGGGCTCCAAAAAGCTTACCGAATATCTGGGGGAAGCTGGCACCTTGGTAACACTCAAGGGAACTTCCTGCTTAGGGGACCTGACACTGGGGAGAGAGGAACTACTGTACCCCCTTGTTGATATTAGGGAGCTTCCTACTTAAAATGATTCCCTTCAGGGGATGAAGAAGCTCCACTAAACACCCATGAAGGAACTTCCAGATTAAGCCATTGGGGCAGGAAGTTACACTTCACAACCTAAGGGAGCTGCCTACTTAAGGGACCCCCTATCAGGTGGAGGCAGCTTCAGTCTTAGTACATTGCAGTGACTCATGAAGGGGCCACCTGCTTACCTGCTTAGGGACCCAACCTCTGGGTAGGCAGCCACAGCTTCATGAAACATCAGGGAGTTGCCTACTAAAGGAACCCAACATTAGGAGGAGGCAACTTCAAAATTAATACATTGCAATGCCTCATGAAAAAGCCACCTGCTTAAGGATCCCAACCATGGGAGAGGCAGGAATGGCTTCACAAAATATGAAGGGCTGCCTACTTAAGGAATCAATCATAGGGGGAGGCAACCTGGCCAAAGTACTTTATTGCAATGGAAACATCTGCTTAATAACCCCAACAATGGGAGAGGCAGCTACTTGTTAGTGAGCTTCCTACTCAAAGAACCATCACCTCCTATCACACCTCACCACATAATCACACAAAGTCCTTCACCTAAGGATCAGAAGGCAGGGATTGCTTTTAATGTGCACTCTGCTATAACATCAATGGTTCAGTTTTCAGGGCCTGATTGAAGGGTGAAGAAATCTTCATCACCCAAAATGGGATGATGTATGAGAGGTGGATTGATGAGAGTGGAGAGGAGATGTTATTTCCTCTCAGGGACCAGAGGCTGCTGTTCTTTTTCAAATTGCCTCCTCTGGATTAATTAGTTCATTAAACTTTATTTTCCAGACTCAAGGTCCATTAGCAACACAATAAAACAGACAGTAGAAAATAATAATAATAATAATAATAATAACATAAAACAATACAATACACTTGAAAAAACAGTTATACTCAGGGATGCACATAAGTTTTTCAGCCTAGTTCTCATAAGAGAACCTGGGGGTTTGGTTTGGTTCTCAAGTTGCACATAGTGTGACCGTAATGAAGGGTCTGAGGCGTGTGGATCCAGTCGCAATCTCACTTTAATAAACTTAGACAGGGTCAAACAGGCAGTGATCAAACAACAGTGTCAGGAATATCAGAGGCAAGGCAGAGACGTAAACAATACCAGGCAAGAGTCAGGGCAGGCAGCAACACAATCGGAGTTCCAAATAGCAATATCACAAGGGTAGGCAGCAGAGAATCCACAGAGGTAAACAGTCCAGGGTCATACATGGGAAGATCACAGAATACAGAAATAACGCTCAGAGATGTCAGCCAGGGCAAAACAAGACTTCGCAATGAGTGTGAGAATGTACGCTGCTTAAGTAGGCAGTTAATGGGGAACACCTGTGCAGGTGATTAGTCCAGGTACGGGATGTATGGGAACTGGAGTCCGGGAAAGTCAATACTCAGGTGAGGGTGCCCTCCGGTGGCCATCGGAGAGAGCCACAGAGGTCTGATTTATGACAGAGACCCATTAAATATAACTATAAAAAATAAATTAATAATAGTGATAATATTATTGCACTTTATTTAGTTAGTTTTTTTTTTTAAATAAAATAATAAACAAAATAATAAAGTGTAATAATACTATTATATTTTTTTTTAAAAAAAAGGATTATTAAATACAAATACAATTATTTTATAGTAAACTTAAAAATAAAATGCTAATATTTTTTTTTTTTTTAATATGAATTTTGATAATTTTCAAACTTAAAATCAGCAGGCTTTTATTTTGGCGGGTTGCCGGCAAGTAAGTATATGCGTTTCCGGGTTTAGCGCTGCCGATTGATTGAAGAGCGTCAGTGAATGAAATGTCACAGTTATGCATTGTGCTTTGAAAATGGCAGCAGGAAGCCTAGATTATTCTGTTTGAATAGAAATCTTATACAGTACAGTTTGTCGATCTAAAATGGTAATTGGTCATTAACAGCTGTCAACCATGTTGGTACGCAAATGCACGGTCATAACTTATTTACAGAGCGCATTTTTTTTATTTTGGTCGCTCATGGAGACCTGTGTACCACTTATGTGCACCCCTGGTTAAACTGATGTTTTCTCATAGGTGACTGGTATCACACCACAGTAAGCCTAGGATTTGGCAGCAATATTATAATAGCATTATGTGAGTCATAAAACCGACAAATAAATTTATCCATCATGTTGGATTCTTTTGCAAATGAAATGGATGAATTGGAAGTGCTTGTTAGGACATGGAGGGACTACATTTTTTGGAGATTATTGAGATTATTGCTATTGGATTGCGATGTTGGATTGCTATTGGATTGATCCCATATTATCTGCCAAAGGGATTTGCAAGCGTAGTCGCCATTACTGTTTACATTCCTCCATCTGGGAACACGGAAGCTGTGTGTGATGTCATCCATTCTGTGACAGCGAATACAAACAAAACACCCTGGTGCCTTTGTCTTGATCACAGGTTATTTCAATTATGTATCTCTCTCCTCCACACTCCCCGCTTTCTATCAGTTTGTTAACTGTAAAACAAGAGAAAACAAGGCTCTTGATTGGTTGTATGCAAATATTAAAGATGCCTACAGCTCTACTGCCCTCCCCTCATTTGGCAGGTCAGATCACATTTTAGTACTGCTTGTTCAGCGGAAACCAGCTACAATGAGAACTGTGAGAACATGGTCTTACAAAGCTATGGAGTCACTGCATGGTGCACTGGAAGCCACAGACTGAAATGCCCTGTATGAACCACATGGTGAGGATATTGATGGATTAACTGACTGTGTCTCTGAGTACATCAGTTTCTGTGTGGACTGCTCCATCCTTATGAAAGAAGTCTGCTGCTACCCAAGCAATAAACCTTGGGTGAGCAGTGACCTGAAGGCCCTACTCAATGGGAAAAAAAGATGGCATTTAGGTCAAGAGACAGATTTCAGCTAAAGCGAGTATAAGGAGAGTTAAAACACAGAATCAAGAAAAGCAAGGATGCTTACAGAAGGAAACTGGGGGAGAGCTTGGGGGAAAAAATACTAGGGATGTATGGAGTGGGATAAAAAGATTACTGGCTTTCAGAGAAAAGGTAGGGGTGCAGTGGAGGGAAATGTACAACAAACAAACGAGTTTAACCTGTTTTTTTTTTGTTTTTTTTATCCTGGCTCCTCTACCTCTAGAGCCCCCTCCCCCTACTGTTCCACTGATCCCCTCCAGAATACTCTCATATCCTTCACAGTCCTCCACAAACCGCTGCATCCACTCCATTCCACCCCTGTCATCTCCATGCCAGACTAGACTATTTATTACAGCCAATAAGGTGAGAAGAGAGCTGGAAAGGCTAAACCAGAGAAAGTCTGCTGGACCGGATGGCATAGGTTCCTATGTGCTGAAGGCCTGTTCTAGCCAGTTGTGTGGAGTACTTCAGCACCTCTTTAACCTTAGCTTGTACCTTCAGAGAGTCTCAGTGCTATGGAAAACATCTTGTTTGGTTCCAGTGCCTAGGAATATACTTCCTTTGGCACTTAGGAACTACAGACCCATAGCACTAACCTCCCATATAATAAAGGTCATGGAGAGACTGGTTCTGGCACACTTCAGACCACTAGTGCATCTATCACATGACCCCCTGCAGTTTGCATATCAGCACCAGGTGGGCGTGGAATATGCAATTATATATATATATATATATATATATATATATTATTATTATTATTATTATTATTATTATTATTTTTTTTTTTTTTTTTTTTCAAATGCATTTAACACCATCCAGCCCAGACTGTTTAGAGCAAAACTGGAAGATATGCAGGTGGATGTTCCTAGTCTGTTTCTAGTCACTTGGATCCACAATTATCTGACAGGCAGGCCACAGTTTGTGAGACTACGGAGTTGTGTGTCTGAACGTCTGATATGTAACATCGGGGCTCCCCAGGGAACTGTCCTATCTCCCTTTCTTTTCACCACATATACCGCAGACTTTAAGTACTGCTCCAAGTCACATCATCTGCATAAATTCTCTGATAACATAGCTGTAGTTAGCTGTGTGGAAAATGGACAGGAGGATGAGTACAGGGACCTGGTTGACTGCTTTGTGATGTGGTGTGGGGTAAATCACCTACAGTTAAATGTGGCTAAGACAAAATAGATGGTGGTAGATTTCAGAAGGAAAGGAGTCAGCTTTATTTTTTGAGGAGGCTCAGGTCTTTCAATGTGTGCAATAGGATACTCAAGATGTTCTATCAGTCTGTTGTTGTGAGTACTATCTTCTTTGCTGAGGTGTGTTGGGGCACGGGCATCAAATCAAAGGATGCCAACAGACTAAGCAAACTCATCAAAAAGGCTGAGTCTGTTATTGTTTCTGAGCTCGTTACTCTGGAGGAAGTGGTTAGGGACAGAATGCTGGCAAAATTACTGGCGATTATAGACAATGATACTCACCCCCTTGATAAAACTCTGTTTTAAGAGTTTAAGAGCAGTTTTAGCAACAGACTAATTCAGCCTCACTGCTTAAAGGAATGATGTAGGAAATTGTTCCTGCCTAGTGCTATCAGACTGATCTTTGTCTAAGACAAAATTGTGTTAGTCAAAGTGTATGGTACTCATAGTATTGTATTGTACTTTAAGTGTTTTCTGAATGTATTGAGCTGCCCTGACAATTTAATTTCCCTTCAGGGATTAATAAAGTTTATCTAATGTAATCTACTCTAATCTAATCTAATATAATCTAATCCGGTGTCAGATAGCACTGACATGTAGGTACACACTTCCTGAAATGCTTTCACAGAGGGATCCATCCGCCTTTCACTCGCTTCAAAACGAACCATCTCCTGAAGACAAAAAAGCTGATTGCATATACATGCATCCACAATCCAGTGGCATATCTTTATTTGGAGACAGTCTTCCCCTTCTCCTGTTCCCCTTTTGCTGTTCTGTTCAAAGCAGACAAAGAGCTGTTCAGATAACCTGAAACCCTTTGTGTGATCCAGACATACGGGTAAGGCACGCACTGGGCACAACTGGTTTAAGCTGGTCCTTAGCTGGTCATGTGCTGGTCCAAAGCAACTAGCTCCTGCTCAGGACCAGCTAGGACCAGCACATGACCAGCTAAAACCAGCTCATGACCATCTTAAACCAGCTCATGACCAGCTAAGGACCAGCTTAAACTAGCTCAAACCAGCAGCCATGCTTCAAAACATATACCTAACCATATATGCTGTTTTTTTTTCAACAGGGATAGAGAGTACACTAAGCTCAACTGACTGTAAAGGCTCAAACGGATCTTTCTGTAGTGCTTGTAAGACCACTGAGAGATCCCAAGAGTGGATGAGGTGCAGTCTTGGAGGATTAATCTCCGTGCACTTCTCAGGTATCTAATAATAAGATTGTCCTTTCCTATTGATCTTCCATCCACAGTGTGATTTGTGATTTGCTGCTATCGCAGCCACGTATATTTGTGGATAGAGATAGGTGCCTTTCCAGGGCCTCTTGGAAGAAGGGAAGCACTGATCCAAAACCACATCTCCGTGGGTATTCCCCCCAGGAAGCACACCAAGCACCGAACAAGTGCCACTTCAGGGCATTTAACCATCTGGCAGAGGGGCTCTAGCCTAAGTGATTGTGTCTATCACTGCTGGTGATAGCTGTCTAAATTCTTCCTCGTCACATGAAGGGACCAAATGTGGAGGTTCCAGAGGTCTGGGGGCAGGTGACAGATTGTGCCCTGCTCCTGAGAAAGAAGGTCCTTCTTCAGGGGGATTTACCATGGAGGGGCTGACATCATCAGTGTGAGCTCCGAGAACCAAGTCTGGTTGGGCCAATACGGCGCAACCATTAAGACCTGTTCTGCATGTACAATGCATCACTTTTTCTAGGGGAACTCCTTCCCATAGAAACAAAAGGTCTGTTCAAGGGCTGAATGTTTGTGATATGCCTGTCCCTCAGAGGCAAAGCATACAAACGGTCTGTGCTGAGGAAGGATTGATAAGACTGTAAGAGCTGTAAAACCCCTTCTTCATTTCGACTGAAGGGACAGGTTCTATTGAGTCTTTCAATGCCCGAAGAACAGCAGCTTTCTCTCCTCGTACTGAGGTAAATGAATGCCACTGTACTTGGCCCTAGGTGATGAGCAGGCGGGGCTTGCTGCTTCAGAGGTGCAGGGATGGGACCCAACCCATGCAGAGGCCGAATGTGTTTGATAGACTCTGTCTGCTTCTTCACTGTTGAAAACTGCTGTGCAAAATCTGCAACAGTGTCACCATATAGGCCAACCTGGGAGATGGGGGTGTGGACAAAATGTACTTTCTCAGCATCCTGCATCCCTGTCAGGCTGAGCCATAGGTAGCACACCTGGACCACTAGTGTGGACATCCTCCAACACAGAACCTGCATCCCTTGGTTGAGAACCGCTCATGTAACTCCCACTTTCACTAACACCCACCATTACTCAGACAGTTTATTCTTAGTACAAATAGTATATCACTTCTCATGGGTGACATTTAACTGTTCAGTCAGAGGGGGCAAGAAAAAAAAGAAAAAGAATAACAAACAAACAAAAATACAGACAAACAAAATGATTAACTGTGGGACTATATTCAGTCATAAATATAATTCATTCCTGAACTTTCTACTGTCCGTTACTTGAAATGAAATTACTGGTTGATATGACCTGATCTCAATAGAGTTTACACATGTTTTCGGTCCGTGAACTGGATCTCACTCTGAATGTACTGTCTGTGGAGGTTTGATCAGGCCCAGGTTTCAGAATTAAATCACTGAGTGTGCTCTCTCACATATATTTTTTGTCCCGTCCATTGCTATGGTTACCACTGTGTCAATCAATACTATTTCCAGAGTGAATCCAGTATAAATATGCAGATGTCATTCTTGACACAGCATGTATGTGTCTGAAAAACAAAAGTTTCATACTAATTCTGATTATAACCTAGAAAGTGCACAAAGCGCACTCCCTTTATAATTACTAAAAAGCTGTCACTCCTCTTTGTTCATTGTAATCTCACAAAGTTCTGTTATAATCAGTGAATCTTTCTAAACTGCACAATGTTATTTACATTTTATCATACACTGAATAATTTTGAAAAGTAATAAAGCAAAATGGCAATGTAATATGTAAAATGGCAATGTATTTCTATAATTAAATTAACATTTTCCCACACATATGTGCAACGTTTGGTGCAAAATGAAAGTGAAAATTCAATGACATAATTTACATTTGCCATTTCCTACACTAGTTTTAATATGTAAATTAAATATGTTTTAACATTTTATAAGTTGCAAAATTAAAGTAAAAATGTATTACCCATATTGATTAGATATGTTTAACGTGTCCAAGCAAAAACTGTAGCAAAATTATCATAAATGCTATTTTCCTAAAACACATTTAGACTTACGGGTAGGACAATTGGGATTGCATTTTCATCATAATACCATGTGGTAATTGTAGCAAAATGCAGTGTGATTTTCAAAATGCATTCTGAGCCAAAGGTATTCCAAAAGGGTATAGCAAATGAAGATTTAAATGTCTTTTAATTTTCTTAAAGCATTCATACTTAGACTTAAGACGTTTAAATTGAACTTTTATTAAATACCCCGCAATGAATGTAGTTTAAGTCAATGTGGATTTGAAAATGCATTTTGAGCCGATCACACCCCTACCCTGTCAATCATTATTACATCAAGACAGGGATTGCGTTGTTGTCTGGGGTATTTTGAGAATTGGCGGCAAACACAGAAGGTTCAAGGCGAAGGGAGGGAAAATGGGAAGTCAGTTCTAAAGCTTCTCCGAGAACTTTAGTTTTATTTCCATTTTATATTTTATTCCTCAATTTTCATATTTTTTCTACGAATTCTTGATGAACAAAACTCACTAATTTTATTTTAATTCGCAATATAGTGGACAATTACCGCTGACCAATCAGTTTTGATGTTAAAAAAATAAGTCGCAGACTGTTACCTCCTACATATCTTTTAACCTCAAAGCTAATAAAAGATCTATCTTGAGAGGTTTATACATACTTATACATTTCTTTTCTTTGATTAGGATTTTTGAATTGTATTTTTACTTCCAGAACCATATTGTTATTTTTATTTCTACGAGGGATAAGCAAAACTTGCATGCCCTGGATGGGGACCTTTTTATAAAGTTACATTTAACAAAACGCACTGGTTCGTCAAAATGGCTGTCACCGATGGAGATTGGGTTCCTTGTAACTGTTGCCTTGGCTTGCTTAGTTGGGAACACTTAATATTTGACAATATTTTTGACTTTATTGCACAGACACTATTGGAAGAGAACTGAACTGAGCTGGATGATGACATTGGTGGTTTATAGAGGAATTGAACTCATTCCATAATTGATTAACTTTACACAGTTATTAAAATGAACTGAATCAACAGTGAACTGACTTCAACTGAAAAATCGACTGTTTACTATTGTTCTCTTTGTAGAACTGTTTTACAGCAAAATTTAATTTTGTTCATCATTCAAACATTATTTTTCTGTTTAACACTGTAAATCTGCTTTGACACAATCTGTATTGTATAAAGCACTGTATAAAAGGTGACTTGACTTGACTTATTGCTAAATAACCTAAAAAGCCTGATCATTGGATAATAACGATCTGACCACCAAACTTTGAAACACCACTGCAAAAACGTAGCAACTAAAAAAATAAAAATAAACATAAAAAAACAAGTAAAAAGTAGGCTACTGTTTTATCGTCAGGAATGTAATTTATTAAAAGTACAAGTACAGAATTTTTTACAGAATTGTGTTGTTTAGTCTAGATGTATTACAAAAATGTTGGGAATATGAGTATGTAAATTATAGTAGTTTTGGATGGAATGCCGATGCAGATGCTAAGAAGATAGGAATTAATGATATAAAAATAAGCCCAGTGGTAGCAATACCAATAATACCCCCTTGGCTGTTCCAAATGCCAATGCTAGATTTCCGGTTGCATTTTGAAATAAACAAAAAGGAAAGGTGTATACCTAAAGAAATAGTAGTGGATCAATATTTGAAACAAAACTATTTCAATAGTATTCAAATATATACTGATGGGTCAAAAAATCCAGATTCTGGGTATACAGCAGCAGCCATATTTGTACCCTATTTTAAATATAGCACTGTTAAGAGGTTATCTAATGATGTATCTGTTTTCACAACAGAAATGATGGCAATTCTAATGGCCATGCAGTGGGTGGAAGAAATTAATCCTATAAGTGTAGTAGTTTGTTCAGATTCATACTCAGTATTATACAGTTTAAGTAGTGGTAAATCAGCAGCTAGACAGGATATACTCTATGAAATTTTACAAAATTTATATAGAGTGAATCAAACAGGAGTAAGAGTAGAGTTTCTATGGATACCTGCCCATGCAGGTGTAGAAGGGCATGTATGAGGAGGTGGATAAGCTGGCCAAGTCAGCATTGAGAAAAGAAGAGATTGACATAGAAATTCCTTTAAGTAAAACAGAAGTAAAAGGTATTATTAAAACAGCAGTTGGAAGTATGTGGCAAAATGTATAGAATAAAGAGTCAAAAGGGAGACACCTATTTAGTATTCAACATAAAGTGGGGATGGAAAGAAAGTTATATGGAAACCGAAGAGAAGATACTGTTATAACCAGGATCCGTATAGGACACTCTAACCTTAATTATTCATTGCATATAATAGGAAAAAGTGAGTCAGATTGCTGTAATTACTGTGGAATAACAGAAACAGTTGAACATGTGCTCTTACATTGTGAGGCGTATAACCATCAAAGAAAGCAGTTTGTTGAAAAACTAAGAGATATGGAAATCAGTGACATTTCAGTTAAGAATATATTTCAGAATGCACAGAAACAGTTAAGGGTGTATGATTTTCTTCTTAAATATTTGAGAGATACTGATTTGATTAGAAGAATTTAGTTTGTTTGTTTTTGTTTTTCCGCTATTTATTTATTATTATTATTATTATTATTATTATTGTTGTTGTTTAGAATATAATAGTTTCGTTCATCAAGGCCTCACACTCCATCCAGTAGGTGGCGGAAATGCAGCTTAAGCTGGTTTGCCAACCACCATTAAACGCAAAAGAAGAAGAAGAAGAAGAACACGGAGAAGAATCAGATTTTGGGGACGTACAGAGAAAAATAGATTTCAACGATTGTCTTTTAGCAATTCTGATAACATGCTGGCCTTTCTAAGTTAACGGACATATTGATTTTCGAAATCTCTGATTTTATAAATCATATACGGGGGAAAAGAGAAAAACCAGCCGTTTTCACACTTCGACAGAACACGTGGTTAAACTGCGCAGCGTGGCCGTGTCAAGGTCTCTTAAGAAAAAAATAAGGTTTGCTCAAGTGTCTTCTTTCCTCTTATTATGCGTCTTACAATAGCAGGGTTTTCAGTCCTCTAATGTGTCTTTTTCTTACACATCAGTATAAACCGTATAATTACTTTTTGAGATTCTAGATTAAGAAGCTAATACCATCATCGTCTAAAATGCTAGTTTACGATCGTTCAAGTCCTGCCTTTCCGTGATCGTTCTTAATATGAGCAACATCCCTAGCATTTCTTTATTTTTTTGTATTCCTCCACAGAAAACGTGTAAAGCTGACCTCAGCTATGGCTGCTGAATGGGGTGATGAAATGGATCTTTCCATTAATGAACAAGCCATCAGTGCCAGTGAAGATGAGGTAGGCAACTCTCAGTCAGCCCATCATACTATCTTTAGATGAAGATGTTAAGACCAGCGTATTTGAGATACGTGTTGTTTTCTATTTAGTTTATTTTTTTGTAACGTGTAATGAGGATAATGTAAACTGCACGTTTTGAATGTTTTCTCTTCCCTGCTGAAAAAAAAAAAAAATTTGTAATGGTTTTAATGGGACTTGTAAACTGTAATGGACACTGTTGGTCTCTACTGGTAATTGGTCTTCTTCTATTGGTGCATTTTTCAAACCACTAAATCCTAATGGAATATGTCCCAAAACACACTACAGAAAACCATTTTTTTTAATGGTCAAAAGTTGATGGTTAGTAATGGTTTTTGTAGTGGAAACCATTATAATTTCTGTGATGGTTTCTATTGTTTTTTCAGCAAGGTTATTTATACCAGATAAATGAACTGATTAGTAGAGTATTTTATGATCTGAGCTGGATGTGTCCAATACGGGAAATATACACAAAATAACTCAACTTTGGAGGATTTGGGAATGTTTTCACTACCCCTGATTTACAACAATAAACTTTGACACCACAATGCAATATACAGCGGGGTCCAAAAATCGGAGACTGCAAGTAAAAGGGCGCTTACTTTATTTACTTATTTTTTTATTTTTTAAATCAGCATGAAAGACACGATTTTCAGAATCTACCTTTTGCTTAAATGACAGTATGCACCCAAGCTAGCGTGAGTTTTTGCAGAAGTTGTTGCTCAATGCTATCCTGCATGAATCCAAAGAATATCTCATATTATTCAGTGCAATCTAAATTCTTTGGTTCCTTAAATTCTTCTGAATCCTTTAGTCAAGCCCTACAAAACATATTTCTGATTTACATTTCCATCCATTTATTTCTGTATGTCTTGTTTTCATTTTTATATATATAAAACTTTTAACTAAAAAAAAAGAAAAGGGAAAAGGGAAAAAAATTCTACTTTTTGTACAAGTAATTTGTCTTGGGCTGTATGTCTGGCTTGCACAATAATAGTTTTATGCACCATCTCAAGATACTCCAGACAAAAAGTTTTCAAAAGAATTGAAGGCTGAGATATAGGCTGATGATAATCAGTTGGCCTATATCTTGTGAATGTTATGTCCAAACTTTACAAAAGTTAGTACACTTGGACAACAGGACAGACAGTCTGAGGAAATAAGCCAGACTTCATGAATTTCTGATGATCAGTGGACTAGCAGCAAATTCTGTGAATAATAGATGAGGGGCTGTAATACCAAAGTTGTCCACAAGAGGAAGATGCATCATTTTACATCTCATCTAACGTTATAGACAACTGTTGAAGTTGCAGTAAAAACTCATATGGGAAGATATATGGCTGTTGTATCACCTAATTGTTCACACAATCTGTTGGTGCTTAGACCCAATTGTACCTGTGCCAGATTAAGCTAAAATATTTATTTTCTTTCTTTTTTTACAGGAGGGCAATGATGATGAGAGAAAACACAAGAAGCTACTGGAAGCCATCAGTTCTATGGGTGGAAGAAAGAGGTGCGAGACATTTGAGATTTTAATTTTTACTACTGGTCCACCTAAATAAAAATGTTTGATTGAAAATGCATGGGCTGAAATCCTGAACACTGAAATGTTTGGAAGACTGAATAAGTAAACTAGTTCTATATATACCGTGGTGCGTCTACATGGCTGGAATGTGTGTGTTCAAACTGTTGAATACACAGGTAAGTTCAGGCAGTTTAATCATGGTTCTAGTTGCTGTCTTTGTTGAAGCATTCACACATGCTGAGATGATTGCACACACAAAGACACATTTAGTAATGTAGAAACTTGTCAACAATGCCCTGCGACAGATGCAGGAAATTCAAACACACAATCCCTCTATCTGTCATTCCTTTAAATAAATTCCAATAAATCTAACATTATTTACCATGCTATTTTATTTTATATGAAGTATTTTAGTGGTGACTATCTGTAGATAAAGTAACTAATGAAAATTAATCATTACTTTTTTTTTGTCCAGTCAAATGTTGCACTGCAAACATGAATGACAGCTATAATTTGTCCATGCAGGCAAGTGACCATCGTACAAGTTTAAAAAAAACAAAAAACAAAAAAAAAACGTGAAATTCAATATGTTTACACCTGGTATTCTAAAGAAAGCCCTTTTGGAATAAATCTATTTTCAGCAGAGGCAGAAAAAAAAGGTATTAATGTCCAAAACAGCTTTTTAACCAATTGATGCTTGTTTATCCAAGGAAAAAGCAGGCTGAGCGCTCTGAAGCAAGTGTGCAGGTCTCTGAGTTCTTCGTCAATGCGAAGGGTAAATGCAAAATTTATTCACATTATATCTTTTTGACTGAAATAGAACAGCAGTAGTAAGTTTTCTTAATTCTGTTTAAAGGTACAGGAGAGAAAGTCAACCTCTCTGACCTCCTGGGGACCGTGGAGAAGACCTCAGGAGCCTCCAACAAGACCAAGAAACAGCTGAAGAACCTGCAAAACAGTAAAGGGACTTTGGATCTACCTCTCAACAAACAGCAAACAGAGAAGGTGAAATGCTGAATTTTCAGTTCAGTTACACTATGATAAACTTGTCACTTGTTACAAAACCTGTGCTTTTAAATTAGTAGCAATTAATAGCATCAGGGATGTAATTTCAAACATGTAGTCCATATAAACATCAAATTCATGTTAGAAGCAAGTAGCAATCAGAATGGGATCAGTGACATTTCATTTTAATAATCACTTGGAGAAAAGTAATTTGCTCTTGGTGCCAAGTTAGGTTGCTCACACAATTTTATTGTGATTTTTTTCTAGTCTTCTAAAAAAAAAAAAGGCTCTTTTTTATTCTGCTGACACTTTTGAGGATTTTAGCTTAGTTAGGCAATATTCAGTTTGAGTTTTTACTAAAAATAGATTTCTGGTTTTGGAATCTGGTTTTACTTTATTTTTGGTACAACTAATTATTCATGAATGATTAAGCTATAGATACTGGCGTGGCGTTAAAAAGCAAACAAATTTCAAATCTGTTGCAAAAATGCATGAGTAGTGTGGGCTTTGAGATTTCAGCTTTTAACATACCTTGTCATAGAATTTTACAATAGTTATATGAAGGCTTACTTTTCAACATACGGTCACAAAGGTGTAGTCGTTAAAAAAAAAAAAAAAAAAAAAAAAAATTCAGCCAGTGGAATTGTTAGTCTTTTTTTTTTTTCTTTTTTTTTCACTGAAATTTTTCTCTATTATATCCACAGATTCAGAGAGGCATCGCATATGAGAAGACCACTAAAGAGGTGTCTTGCTGGAAGAACATCATAGTGCAGAACCAGAAGGCCGAACAAATAGTGTTTCCTCTGAAACAGGAGGCCTCAGGACCTAAACAGATGGAGCAGGTTGTGGCTGGATGGAAGGTGTGGATTTTTTTTTTTTTTTCAATTTATATATTATTTTTTTTGGAATGGCTCTGTCATGGTTCTGTTTGTTTTAAATGCATACATTGCTATTAGGGGTGCACAATTAGATTTTATAACTGGATAGTTGATTATTTTCCTTTACCAAAGCCCCTTTACCACACTTTTGCATGTAATAAGCTATATGATGCAGATAGGAACAGCACACACACTTTCAAAAAAGACATTCAATCTAAGTTTTGCCTCAACTCTAGTCAGAAACATTACTAGTACGATTTGTTTACTCTGCAGGAGCTGAATTTTGTTGTGGGACTGCAGGTTTTGCACATAGTTTATACAATTAGATAGTTACACAAAGATAAGTTAGGTCATTCGCTCTCTTCAGTATGTATTTTTTCCTTAATATACAGGTGCATCTCAATAAATTAGAATGTATTGGAAAAGTTCATTTATTTCAGTAATTCAACTCAAATTGTGAAACTCGTGTATTAAATAAATTCAATGCACACAGACTGAAGTAGTTAAAGTCTTTGGTTCTTTTAATTGTGCTGATTTTGGCTCACATTTAACAAAAACCCACCAATTCACTATCTCAACAAATTAGAATACTTCATAAGACCAATAAAAAAAAAAATTTTTAGTGAATTGTTGGCCTTCTGGAAAGTATGTTCATTTACTGTATATGTACTCAATACTTGGTAGGGGCTCCTTTTGCTTTAATTACTGCCTCAATTCAGCGTGGCATGGAGGTGATCAGTTTGTGGCACTGCTGAGGTGGTATGGAAGCCCAGGTTTCTTTGACAGTGGCCTTCAGCTCATCTACATTTTTTGGTCTCTTGTTTCTCATTTTCCTCTTAACAATACCCCATATATTCTCTATGGGGTTCAGGTCTGGTGAGTTTGCTGGCCAGTCAAGCACACCAACACCATGGTCATTTAACCAACTTTTGGTGCTTTTGGCAGTGTGGGCAGGTGCCAAATCCTGCTGGAAAATGAAATCAGCATCTTTAAAAAGCTGGTCAGCAGAAGGAAGCACGAAGTGTTCCAAAATTTCTTGGTAAATGGGTGCAGTGACTTTGGTTTTCAAAAAACACAATGGACCAACACCAGCAGATGACATTGCACCCCAAATCATCACAGACTGTGGAAACTTAACACTGGACTTCAAGCAACTTGGGCTATGAGCTTCTCCACCCTTCCTCCAGACTCTAGGACCTTGGTTTCCAAATGAAATACAAAACTTGCTCTTGTCTGAAAAGAGGACTTTGGACCACTGGGCAACAGTCCAGTTCTTCTTCTCCTTAGCCCAGGTAAGACGCCTCTGATGTTGTCTGTGGTTCAGGAGCCGCTTAACAAGAGGAATACGACAACTGTAGCCAAATTCCTTGACACGTCTATGTGTGGTGACTCTTGATGCCTTGACCCCAGCCTCAGTCCATTCCTTGTGAAGTTCACCCAAATTCTTGAATCGATTTTGCTTGACAATCCTCATAAGGCTGCGGTTCTCTCGGTTGGTTGTGCATCTTTTTCTTCCACACTTTTTCCTTCCACTCAACTTTCTATTAACATGCTTGGATACAGCACTCTGTGAAGAGCCAGCTTCTTTGCCAATGAATGTTTGTGGCTTACCCTCCTTGTGAAGGGTGTCAATGATTGTCTTCTGGACAACTGTCAAATCAACAGTCTTCCCCATGATTGTGTAGCCTAGTGAACCAAACTGAGAGACCATTTTGAAGGCTCAGGAAACCTTTGCAGGTGTTTTGAGTTGATTATCTGATTGGCATGTCACCATATTCTAATTTGTTGAGATAGTGAATTGGTGGGTTTTTGTTAAATGTGAGCCAAAATCATCACAATTAAAAGAACCAAAGACTTAAACTACTTCAGTCTGTGTGCACTGAATTTATTTAATACATGAGTTTCACAATTTGAGTTGAATTACTGAAATAAATGAACTTTCCCACGACATTCTAATTTGAGATGCACCTGTACATCATAATCATATTAGAAACCCCTCTAAAAGAATCTATAGCCATCTTCAGTGCATTTTTACAACATTAAACTGCTTTTTTTTCTTTTCTTTTTTAAACGCAACTGTGGTTGACATGTAAAAAGTATTTGTAAATGATGAATTTTACCAAAATATATATGATTTCACAAATAATTTCAACGCAATTTCACAAACTTTCAATTGAATTGAGTATACAGTATTACGGTTCACTAATTCACTTTGCCTTCAAGCTGTCTAATTGTTAACACTCATGTTACCTCGAGTGTACTCATATTTTCTCATCTTTGTTTTGTCTAAATCTTTGTGTGTTCTTTTCCTCTTATTGTACAAAGGCTCAGTAATATGAGAATTACTATTTACTGGAATTACACACAGTTTTGCCCTCAAAACAAACATGTATGCAAGCACACACATACACAGAACTACTGTTTCTAATCTTGAGTTGCATATGTTTCTTTAATCGTTTCTTTGCATGCTGACCTAATGCAACTAAAACATATGTTTGGTAGAAGCACTTGCTTTTATTTTAGCTAACTCTGTGTGTATTCTCTGACAGATTCAAACTCCTCTTGAACAAGAGATTTTCAGACTCTTGCACATCAACAGCCAGCCAGTCTATGACCCTGTTTTGACTCGTGTAGAGGAGGCGTCACTTAAAGCCATGAGCTTGGAGGAGGTATGACTTTGATAAAGCTTCTTTTTTATTGCCATAGATGTTTTATAGCCATTCAATTCAAGTGAAACGGTTGAAATGTATCATGCGTTAAGGATTCTGCTGTAATGTTGGAACGGTATAGAAAACACCTGGGTCATTCCGTGTCAATTCAACCAGAGGTCTGCGGCTCAGTTTTTTAAAAATATTTTTTCTGGTGAAAGAAATGCCTAAATGAAGAAGAAAGTCAAAATATTAAATGACACAATTGGATATTTATTGAGTAATGCACTATTTTGTAGAGGGGGTTCAAAATGACTTTCACCTGAGATTCGGAGCCAAATTACAGAGGGGTAAATTTAAAGGGGTAAAATGACTTCAGAAAGATGGCAGCATCGTTGTTATTTTTACACCGAGATCGGTAGGTCTATTAGTAAAATTTGTTGACTTTTTCAAGCAATCTTTTTTTGCATTATATGCCAATGATGACCATTCAAAAATGCGGAAAACGCAATTTTAGATTTTGGGTTTTAACAAACTTTCCTTTTGGCATCTTCATTTTTAAGGCTCTACATTGTTCAGTTCCAGAGATATTGGAATTTCAAATTATTAAACTGTACCCATTTTCAGTGGTTGAAAGCCAAATATTGGTCATTTTGAATACGGCTGATACTTATTTTATTTAAAGAACAATCTCTGAATAATAAATATTATTGAAATAAAAATTATATGGGTAAATAATGGATAATTGTAAACCCTGAGTAAATGGGCTTAATCCTGGTAATCTTGTTTTACGTTTCACACTTTTCATATTTTACCCAGAGTTAATCCTGGTCATTCATAATCTGACATGTCACACTGTACATGTCACTGTACACTGTACTGTTATTATTTGCATGTTTGCAGTCTCAACAGTCACGACTAGATAAACCAAATCTGATTTTGTGTTTTCGACATTTGAAAATGGGTAGGAGTCAACAATTTGAACATGGAACCACATTGAGATCTCGATATCTCTGGGATTAAACCATACAGGGTCTTTAAAATGAAGATTCCAAAAGAAAAGTTTATTAAGAACTAGAATCTAAAATCATATGGAAATATCTTCAATTCTTCTTGAGTTACATGCATTCAAACTTTGGAAAAAGAATATGTATGGCACTCAGACAGGTGTGTTCAATGCAATTGTTTTGGCAGAAGGAAACAAGATACATTTCTAGTTTCAACATTTGCTCCACAGATATTCCTAAAAGAAAAGATTGAACTGAATTCTGTCAAAATCTAGCAGTTGACATTTCTACTGTTGCATATATACATGATAGATAGATAGATAGATAGATAGACATTGTTAAAAAATGAATGCTTGTGATTGGTCACCAAGAAGCATGTTAATTATTTTATCTTTGCTATTAGTCTTATTCATTATTAATCAATATTTTTTGTATTCCACATTGTAACAATATGTTTTGCATGGCAGGCTAAGATTCGCCGTGCTGAGCTTCAAAAAGCAAGAGTGCTTCAATCATACTATGAAGCAAAAGCCAAAAGAGAAAGGAGGATCAAGAGTAAAAAGTGAGTTCTACAACTGAACATTTCTGTGAACAACTTATTGTTAGTCTTTACTTTAAGTACAAAATATTTTTTCTCAGGTACCACAAGGTTCAGAAGAAAGCCAAGCGTAAAGAGTTTCTGAAGCAGTTTGAAGAAATGGTAAATGCGAATCCTGAAAGAGCTCTGGAAGAGCTAAAAAAGATGGAACTGTCCAGGATGCGGGTATGTGATGAATTGAAAGAGCAAATACTGAAAGACATACTATGGAAACAAAGATTATGAATAAGTGAGCATTATTTGGGCTTAAATATATTCTTCTTTCTTTTCACTACAGGAGAGAATGTCTCTGAAGCATCAGAACAGTGGCAAGTGGGCAAAATCAAAAGCCATAATGGCAAAATATGATGATTCGGTGAGAGTGGTTGATTTTTTTTATTTATTTATTTATTTTTTTCCATCCTAATGTTCTTGATAGCAGAATGACACTGAAAATGTTATTTATTTATTATTTGTCATCAATTACCGTAACACAATATTGACATTTGGATATCTCCCATGCTCTTCAGGCACGCAAAGCAATGCAGGAGCAGTTGCAGATGAATAAAGATCTTACCCAGAAGATTGTGGTGCCTTCTGATGACGAACATGAAAATAATGAGGAAGGACCGGAGACGGTTCCTGATTTTATGAACGACCCTGAGCCAATCATTGACCCTGTCAATCCCTGGATGAGAGGCCAACTTACACATGAAGAACCTGAGGTCACCTGTGTCACAACTGAGGAACCTCAAACAGCAGAAGAGGAGAATGAGGAGGAGGAACTAATTGGAGAATTTGAGAGGAAGAGGGAGCTGAGGCAAGCTGATGAAGAGGACTTGATTCCTACGAAAGAACAGGAGAGTAAGAGAGCAGGTTTAAAGAACACATCTTCATAAAATTTAGAAGTCTGTCATTGTTTACTGAGACTCATGTCATTCTCAAAATGATGATTACTTTTTGCCATGGAACACGAAAGGAAAAGTTTTCTATAATGTACAAACTAAGGCTGGGTGATAAATGATATATCGAGATTGAGATAAAATTTATATCTTAATGATAAGCTCTGGACATTTTTACTTGATGTGGATTAATCTAACAGTCTCTCACACAACAGAAATAGACATGACAACAGTCAGTCAGTGCATGTCTCTGAGTGAGTGGTGTGGTTTCGTCTTTTACACACACACTCACATATGACACACACAGTGTTTTCAGCATCTGCAGTCTCAATATCTGAGGACATGAACACATGAGCTTCATCTCCAGAGTTGCTCGGAGAGTCTCTTCACCAGCTTTACAGAGTTTAATTTGAAAAAAAAGTACTATCAAATACACACTGAAACTCAAAGAGTTTCACAACAAACTGCAAAAATAAAAGTTTAGTGTAACTTGAAGAATTTATGACAGAAATATAGTACTAAAATCTCCTTCTGAAAGTAGTAGTAATAATAATAATCATTTTAATTTATTTAGGAATATAATACAACCAAGATATTTTATTGCTTTGTAACATTTCAGGTAATTTACTGGACTTGTACTGCATAATTAAGTATATGTTGGGAATCTCATCCAGACTAACTATCTTTTAACAGAGCCTGCAAGCAAGGTAGTTGAGGAAGATGTGGTTGAGAAATCGGACAAAGAGGAGGAGGAGGATGATGAAGAGGAGGATGTTTCTGAGTTTAACACCCTTTTCAGGCTTATGAGGAGTGAGAAGACACTTGAGAGTCCAAAAAAGACACAAGAAGTGTTGAACATACCCGAGCAAGAAGATGCAGAGGAACGTCTGAATGAAGGACCAATTCGAGTCAGGAATATAGAGGACCTGGAGGTTTTAGTCGAGGATGTCGACCTCCAACCCATTGCGGCGCCATCACTGCCACAGACAGCTGTTGGGGAGGCCACTTCTGAGCCACCTAACAAAAAGAGAAGGGAAATCGACCTCAAAGAAGTTCTCACCAAAAAAGCCAAAACTGTCAAAGTTCCCTTTTTGCCAACAGTGGTTGACGAGGAAGTGAGTTGAATTTTAAATGAAGTATAACCAATAGACCTTAGTGAGGGTAAACACCATGGCTGCATCCAAAATTACACACTCTTAAGTAAGCACTTCTTTTCAATAAGTAATTACTTCATGTTTTATATAGTATGACTGAATGAATGTAATCTGGATTTAGGAGATTTGCCTTGTTGTCATAAGTCATATGACCTTCCAGCATTGGTTGTGTTGCTTCACTGCCGTGCACAAATCCTGTCCTGTGGCCTCATGGGATAGTAAAGTGTCCATTGAATGCACACTTAAGAATGTTGCCAGAGGTATAATGTCATTCTGATGTTTTTTGTCTACTGTTATATGAAGAGTTTGTGATTTCGGATGCAGCCCATGTTAATTTTACAGAAATGAAAGCAAGACTGTCAGATATAGATGTGTTGTGTGTTTGTGTGGATGAAAAAAAAAAAAAAACTCAAGAACATGGGTTGTGAAAATTAAACCTATAAGATTGTGAACACTGAGCAGAATCAGAGTTTACCCTGACTAAGGTCTGTCTAGGTTAACTTTAACATTTAGTTATGAGTGATTTGTGAGAAGTAACATAGTACGCTGTATTTTCCTGTATTTAAAATGTTTTCCCTTTTTTTTTTTTTTTTTTTTTTTTTTTTTAGGATCATGATGAACAGATCTCCATCATTAAGGAGGCGTTTGCTGGGGATGATGTAATTTCTGATTTCATAACGGAAAAAAGGAAACAGGAAGATGCTGGGAAGCCTAAAGAGGTGGACTTGACACTGCCAGGCTGGGGAGAATGGGGGGGTGTTGGTCTCAAACCCTCCCGCTGGAAACACAAAAGGTAATCATATTAAATCATTTTTAATCTTTAATTTTCAAAACATCTCCTGTCTTTCTCATGTTGTTGTTGTTTTAGCTGTTTAATTATATAAATTACAGTATATTTTAAATCATTTTTCTTTCTCCTGCACTTGTTTAAAGTTATATTTAGTAATTTAATTGAAATGTCTTGAGTAGCACTTCTGACAAATGTTTAATGTGGTACTTACTTGAGATGAAGACTTTTTTGCACAAAGACTTGGGCCAGATTTACTAATAGCTTGCTTCACCAAAAAATTACTGTTAGAGAGTATTTAAGAGTATTTAGATCATGCAGTGTTATTTACTAATTTGCGCCTAGGGTTGGGTATCGTTTTAATTTGATCAATTACGATTCTTATCGATTCCTAGTTTTGATTCCAGTAAGATAAAAAATCCAATATAAAAAAAAGTCAAACATTTATTCTGTCTTTTTACAAAGCGTTCTGTTGCAGCTGAATAACATGAGCAAAAATCAGCAGCCTACAGAACACTGCAAGAGGAACTTTGCCTATGCTTTTAACAAAAATACCACAGCAAAAACTAGATTAATATAAATTTCAAATATTAAAGTGATAAAGACAAGTAAACAGTCAGTAATAAAATAGGAACAAACAAATCAATTAGCAATAGCATAAATACAACAGCCAAATTTCAGGTACAGAAACTAATTAAAAGTTTAAAAACACTGCATAGTTTTCTTTTCATAAATATATAAAGTTATTAAATATATTCAGTCAAGATCAGTGAATGATTTTCTTTTGTTGTTTGATTAACATTAATGAAAGGCAGCGCATTTATTAGGCTGCTATCTCTTTAAAACTGAACGCATGCACATCTAAAAATAGGCCTACTGTACACGTGCGTTTTCTTTCTCATCTGTTTACGTTCACTTAAGAAAAAAAACGGCTGTGTTTATGATGATATACCTTCGTAGTTTTCTGCATACTGGTCGATAAATATGAAAGAAGTCAATTCTGGCCCGGAACAACCTTTTCTGCAGTGGAAATGCACGGAACGGATCGAGAACGGACACAAACCGGGAACCTGCAAAAAGACCGCTGTTCTCTGGAATTTAGTGAATTCCGTTCTCTGTGCTCGTGCTCACGCTTCATGTGCGCTGCACGCAAACAAGACGCAAGTTCTTTCCGTCCTGCACTTAAATCGTTTTAAATCACATTAAAATGCGAACACAGGAATTGTTAAGCAGAATCGAAATGTCTGCGTCTTATCGAATACCCGGTTCTTGGAAATTTGGAACCGGTTCTGGTATCGGTTTTCGATACCCAACCCTATTTGCGCCATTATTTAGTGCCCAAAAAAAGCACGTCTTAACCCAATTTGTGCTTGACATGTCTGTGATAGTTGCTAATTTGCACTGCTTTGGAAGGTTGCATTGGTCATTATGGAAATTATCTGGCTGTCTGTGTTATTTAATTGTACAATGCCAGTAGATCACCTGCACAACTTTACCAATGTCAAAAATCTAGTAGTCTGTACTGATTCCACCAGAAGTCCACGATACTTGATACCTAAGTCGATTAAAAAAAGAACAATAATACTTGAAACATTAACTCCTTTATTTACACATTTTAACATTAGTGCCACTTGGCATTCAAATAATAAAAAAATGAAAGAGTTTAGCATAATATTGTCACTGTACCTACATTTCAGTAGTCAGTACCAGTACCAAATCCCACAAATCTCGATACCAGTTTCAGTACTATAGCAGTAAGTATTGTATAAGGAAAAGCGTTAAAATTTTAGTGTGTAGCCTTTAAATATTGTTCAGTTATGAAAACATTATATTAAAAAGATCTTGAAAAGATGTTGAAAATAACAAGCACGTTACAGGTAACTGAACAGTTTGCCGGTCTGTTGCACTTACGCTGCAAGACTTGATGCACAGATCTATTCTGATACATCAGATTGGTTTTGTCCCGTCTGTTGCTATAGTTATCACAATGTCAAAAATCACAGTTTCAGATTCAGTCCCGTATTTTAATGCAGTCGTCACTCCTGAAACAGAGCGAAAAATAAAACTTATATTCAAATTATGAATGGGTTATACACAGAAAGTGAGCAAAGATGCTCCTTTATAATCAATGAAGTTGATATCAGTTCAGTTCAGCCGTAGCACAAGCTCACTTGACTGAGTGAAAACTCAGTATAAAATAAATGTCTATACTGCTCAAAGAATCTCTGATTTACATTGTGTTTATACTTTGGTTACAGTGAAACTCTTCACGAGAGTGCAGAGCTCAGGCTGAATTCTGACATAGACACCTTTGATTAGCCATTGCATTAACGCTCAGCAAACATCTGTGATTGGCGCGGCAAAAACACATTGTAAATTGAAATCTTTAACGCTCTTCACAGACACTCTCACAAATACAGGAGCATCTGAAAGGCTGGTATCGTTACATTTTTAAATTTGAACTACGAGTACTTTTGACAGCACTACCATCATCACTTTTATGGGATTTCGGTCTTGAGTTCATTTTACTTGTTTGTGAATCTGGCCCATAATGTTTGCTTTTACATGGAGCAGAACAGTCATGTAGTCTTGATTTGATATCAGTTCTTTTGAAAATACTTCAGATCCATGTCTATTTTTCTTTCTTCTAATACTGTAAACTATACAGGGAACTATACTCTCACTTGGTAGTGAGTTCTGCTATAATTTGGCAATTTATTTTAAACATAAACAGTAATTTAATTGTACCTACACATTCTCAGCTCAAAGCCTTATCATAGCCCTAATGGTTTATTTGTCTCTGTAGATTTAGGATACAAACGGCCCCATCACTTCCACGGCGAGACCAGAAACTGCCTGATACCATCATATCAGAGAAAAGAAATACATCAATCGCTCCCCATCAGGTAACTAATCATCTAGCAACACTCAAAATTAGCAGAGTTCTGTGAAATTGATATGAGTTTGCGTATAAGAATCTCATTCCCTCATGAATGCATTGAATTCCTGATTTTGAGACGAGATGCTAAACAAAATGTAAACAAAAAGCACCTAAGAAGTTATTTGTCCTTGTCCATTTTGTTGACGCTGTTAAATTTGTTGAATTTCTTTGGAATGATGGAAACAAGTGACAGGAGTTTTAATTTAATTCAAATGCTGTATCAGAAATTGAAAGGAATCATAACAGTGTCTCTCTAATTATTATTGTTGTTTTTTCCATAGATTAGTCAACTACCATTCCCCTTTAAAAACACTGCACAGTTTGAATCTAGCATCCGTACACCTATTGGGCAGACGTGGAACACACAAGGTGTTGTAAAGAAGATAACAAAACCCAAAGTTGTCACTCAGTTGGGTGCGATCATTGAGCCTATGATCAAAGAGGATTTCATAAAGAATAAGACCACAACATCAGCAGGTAAAGAACCAGCAATCAAGTTGGGAGAAAGCAAAAGGGTAAATAAGGCCAAGGAATGGTCAGCAAAAAAGCGTCAAGAAAGAAGATCACAGAAGAAGAAAAAGTAACAGACTTGAAAGATAGTGTAACTTCAGTAACTGGATATATAGATTTGATTTGTGAGCTGAAGTGTTTCAAGACATCTCTGTAATAAATTTCCAAATGAACTTATTGTGATTCTTTTCATGGCCACATACATTGAATTGTATTTAACAGAATACCTATTATGAGTAATAACTTTTTTTTCTGTTCATTTTAAAAGAGCTATTTTGTTGCAAATCCTAATGAGTACTTTGTCTCCCTGCTTGAAAGTCTTTTAAATGTTCCAACAAGTGTCAATATTTGAACCTGACTTGAACCCTGAATTAAAAATTAACTAGAAATATCCTTTTAAATTTATAGTTTTAAAAACAAAAAAAAAACTATTTGCCAGAAATTGGCCAATAAAAATGTAGTGACCATGTTCCTACTATTATGGGTTTTTACAACTCATAACAGTGTTTTTGTATTGATATTGATGGCTTGGATAAGCTATCAAAATCTGCTTTTTACCTTAAAATATACTAATAACCACCATAATAATAAGGGTGATACAATAGTTCACCTTAAGTGACCTGTCCGTGAAACAAGGTATGTATATAATTCCTGTAGAAAATCATCATACCCCTTTGAAAGAGTTACTTTATTCGTTGTACAGCCTGAAATCAAAACCCATTCCAAAAAACAAACAACAACAAAAAAACCTTTTCCAGCTTTATTTACAAATTTTGTACCGAAAGAAGTAATGAGTTTTGAAAATTAACAAAAAACTGAAAAACTAGAATAACAGGTTTGGAAAAGTCATCAATCCCCTAATTTGATACTTTGTAGAGCCACCTTTTGCTTTAATTACAGCCATTAATCGATAAAACTGGAAAAGGGATTTCTTGGAATGGGTTTTGATTTCAGGCTGTAAGACAAAGTAACTCTTTCAACTATAGGCACTGTAGATGGTGCACATGGTGATACACATGAAGACAAAACACCATACATAACATACATGACAACAAAATGCAACCGCGCAAAACCGGGCTAAAGGCACACTTTAGGGGAAATCTGCTTTTCATTACACTCTTAAAAGTAAAGGTTCCAAAAGGGGGTTTTCACAGCGATCCCACAGAAGAACCAGTTTTGGTTCCCCAAAGAACCTTTTAGTGAACGGGTTCTTAAAATAACTATTTTGAAGAACATTTTCATAATCTAAAGAACCTTTTCCCACTGTAAATAACCTTTTGTGGAATGAGAAGGTTCCATGGATGGAAAAGGTTCTTTGTGGAACCACTGATGCCAATAAAGAACCTTAATTTTTAAGAGTGTACTCCCATAGTGTATTAATGTAGGAACACATGTAGGAAAAAGATCATAAAAGTAGGTTGATTTGTTTAAAAATCATGTAAATGTATGAGGTGGTGAGGTGGGCCTCAGAGTATAATAATTTAGCTAAATACAGTATGTTTGTGTTACATCAGTTATCAACAAAGTTTGTACCATATTCTGTTTTGATCATTTACTTTGTTCAATAAATATTTTACAATATATAATAAACTTCATTAAAATGCTCATTTTAAAAATACAAAATTGGCAACACCGTAACACTCAGCACAACAGAGTAGTTCAACAGGAAGTCACAAGATGTCCAGAGCTCCCCCTTCAGGCACTGCAGACTCTTTTCTGCTCTTTGGTTCCAGTCACAGCTGGAGATCACTTTGCCCTAAACCAATCCAGTGAAAGGAAGAACACAATGCAACCAAAGCAACACATGTACTCCCTACAAAAACAATAACTCTCAGGACGTAAGCCACTTGACATTTAAAGACAGCACAAGTTTAAAACATGCCAAAAAAATAAGTTTGTTAAGGTTTAAATGATGCCGCAATAGAAATTGATCAACATGAAGAAAACAAGTATTGCATCATTTTCCGGTAACATTTCATAGTTACTGTGATGAACTACACTTGTGAACACCCCCCAAAAAACACATTCACTCCAACTGGTTTAAAGTCATTACAAAGATGAGTAAAAAAAAAAAAAATGCCTGTCTTCATTTATTTACATTGGCAGTTTCTCTGATATTTTGTGATTGCTAGTGTGGCTTAGCAATCAGTGATGTTCCTCCTTCACCTGAGATCTGTAGGTGTACATTTCCCAACTATAAAAGCCTTTAACATAAGTTTTAGCATTTAATGTTTTATAAATGACACAAAGCAAAAAAAAAAAAAGGCTGTTTACCAACCACTCAATCATATATACCACCCCCCAAACATTACAACATAGGATAGAGAATAAGTTTAAGCAGGGAAAATTCACATTTTCCATGCTCATTTCCTTCCTAACAGAGGATGTCTTTGTTTCATTGTCCAGATCAATGACAGATTCCTGAAACTGAAGACTTTTTTTTTTTAAAACTATCTCACCTGACACCATGTGAATACTTTATGCAGGGGAGGTGCAGGGTGCTGGCATGAAATAGCCATTTTTTATGCAGTTGTGATTCAGCAAAAGTGCCTTTCAAAAGTCGATTGTCCACGGCAAGATCTGGGAAAGTGTGTATAAATTAGTTGTGTTGCACTGCACGATTTCAAATGAGCTGTTGAAAAGCCTGTTTCAGGAATCATGGATGCTGTGTTTTTTGGGATTGTCATACTACAATTTTTGACATCTGTTCTGTCCTATCCAAGCGGGGCACCAACTTCAGCTTGTGTGGATATGATGCCAAGGCATGGAGGGGTACAGCCTCAGCCAAACCCTGCTCCATACACCATCCATCCAAGCAGCACAACTTTTCAGACCGGCAAACCCATCACAGGTAGGGGACAATTTGGGTGAAGCAAATATGATGGGGTCACTACTGTTTTAGAAGGAACATTTTGTAAATTAATTCATTAATTTTTCCAAGATCTGCATGTCTGAATCCAAAGTTTCAGAGTTCTAGCTATCCTGTAATGTAATTCATAATTGCATTCAAGGAAATGTTATAATATCCTCTCAATCAAGAAATTAAAATGTGTTGCCCATAAATCCATTTGGAAACAAAACTTGGAGATTACTTTTGTTTTGTTTTGCTCTGTTTTTACTTGTTTTTAATTGCATCTTAGTCACCATGAAGTTTGTAATTCATTCAGGTCAAATTCTGGGAATATTTTAACTGCATTTATAAGAAATATTAAGTGATTTCATTTAATGCATGCATATCACCTAAATGAGTATAGTGGTGATAGCATCACCAGTTGTAATGTTTGTTCATTTGTTGTCAGTTGTAATCAAAGGTCCAGACTATAGTGGTGTGCTCCTTGAGGCTCGCTCTGGATCTGACTCAAAAGCAATAGGAACATGGCAGACACCTCCAACTAACACAAAGTTCTTAGAGGTAAGGCTTTGGAGTGTGTAGAGTCAAAGATTATGCTTCTATTGTACAGCAATGTTTATATCATATCTGATATAGTATGTATTATGATCAGATATGAATTAACTGACACGGAACCCCTTTTTATAATTTAGAAATGTCAGACTGCACCAGTTACAAAACTTTACCATGGTGATTAAAGATTCTAGTCATTTTATAAGATAAAAACCTTGTTTTTGTTTTGGTGGTATAACCAAACATTCAGATGTTATTTGGTACAGTGGTGGCCAAAATGATTAGAACACTAGTATTTTCACCAGCTAAAAAATGGTTTAAAGTCAGTTATTTCTATTTTTTGCTGTAGTGTGTCAGTAGGAAATATCAGTTTACATTTCCAAACATTCATTTAGCCATTAATTGTAATAATCCAGTGATTATTACAGTTTTTGTTTGCACAAGGAGTCTGACAACAGCCAGTGCTCCACACAGAGATCTGATCTCATCATCATCCTGTCTCTCTGGAATGACATAAAGAAATAGTACAAACTGAGACAGACTAAATCCAGAAGAAACGTGGCAACGTCTCCAAGATGCTTCAAGAAACCTACCTGCAAAGCTACAGTACTGTTAAAAGTTTTAGGCACTTGTGTAAAAATGCCGTAAAATGAGTATGCTGTCAAAAATAATGTCATAGATAGATTTTCTTTATCAATTAACTTCTATTAACTAAATAAAATCAACATTTGGTGTGACTATCCTTTGTGTTTAAAGCAGCTTTTGGCCTAGGTGCACTTGTGCATAGTTTTTCAGGTGGCTTTACAGGTAAACTGGATTATTACAATTAATGGCAAAATGAATGTTTGGAAATGTAAACTGATATTAATAAAAAAGATAGAAAAATCATAGAAATAACTGACTTTAAACCATTTTTTAGCTGTTGAAAATACTAGTGTTCTAATAATTTTGGCAACCACTGAATATTTGGTAATTGTAGTTACAGAAGATTGTACACTTGTGTTCCCTAGTGTTCAGGAAATCAGCAAGGTGCAATCACCCATGCCAACACAAACATAAAAAACAACTCCACTGTCTATACCTGGATTCCTCCAGCTACTGCCAAAAATGTCATCTTCAAGTAAGAGTGAACAAAAACAATCTCAAATTCATACTACATTACAGTACTAATTAAGTTGTAAGTTTGTGCAAAATAGTCATTTGTATGCTAATACTGTTGTCCGTTTTCGATTAGAAGTCCCCCCCCCCCTCCCTCTCCCTCTCCCTCTCCCTCTCCCTCTCCCTCCCTCCCTTCCTTCCTTTCTCCCTCAAATAATCCATAAAAATTATTAAAATACTTCAGTATTTGTCCACATGTTCCTTAGGGCCACTGTAGCCCAGCAGCGCACTGTGTTCTGGGTACAGGTGATGTCTTCAACTCTGACTTCCAGTGAGTAAATATTGTTTTATAAATTTTATGTAATAAAAGGCTGTCCGAAAGTATTGACATTTGTACAAGCAAGGAAAAATCCATGCACCATTTATTAAACAGTTTGACTTTTGTCTCCTAATTATCAGGTGAAGGAGGAACATCACTTGATGTACACAGTAGTGCTGAAAGGATTGTCACACCTGCCCTGTTGCTACTTGTTGTCCTGCTGGCAAATGTTCAATATCTAGTTGCTTAAGAATCATCCAGACTGATTAAATTATACTAGCTCAGTTATTCCGTATAAAATATTTAACCAGCATTAAACATTTAGACACACATTTGTATTTGCCTGACTAAAATTTAGTGGATAATTACATATGTATTTAAACTATAAAAAATAAAATCAAAATAAATAAATGTAATGCACAATAATGTTTTATTGTTTTTTGGATTTATTTTGGGTTTTAATTAATGACCAGATGAATGTATATTATCCCTTGCATATAAATCAAGATTTTGTCACTCTGGTGAAAAATCAGGAATATTATCCTGCTGATTACACAACAATTTACCAAGTAAATGGACATGAACTAGTTATTTGAATTAAAACAACTTTAAGAAAGAGACTGCAGAAAGCATACACAAATCAACTAGAACTTTTATGTATGAAATCAGCTCAAAAATACAATTTTGTTGCGTTTGTCTGACCAATGGAAGATGAAAGGAGTGTTTGGGACAGAGGCACTATTTTTGCAGCCTCTTTGCTAAGTTTACTAAGGCCCTCTAGTGGGCCACAGCCACCTGGTTGAGAACCACTTTGTGTGATAATAATAATAATAATAATAATAATATTAATAATAATAATAAATCTAATAATATATTGCACTGCTCTTAACCAAGATTTGTGTCTGAATTAAAATCCAGTTCAATTCAATTTTAGCTTAGGTTTGGAAATAAAATTAACAAAAACGCCATAAAATATAAATATAACTCAGCTTCTGGTATTGAAAATCAGATTGAAAGACTGCAGCTTTATTACTTCAGCTTCATTCATTGCACATGCAATAGTATAAGTCAGGGAAGAGAAGAAACATTTAAGAAGAAAAGAAAAGAAAAACACATTATAAACATATACACATATATTATCATATACATATATTATCTTTTCTATAACTACTAGTACAACACTTGTCAGGCTTCACAAGTAAAGCAAGAGTCCATTCACATAGTACACAGCTTTTTCTTTAAATAGTGAATTTTAAATAGTGTTTAAATGATCTTCTTGAGCTCGTCGTACAGAACCAGGACGAAGGCTCCACCCATGCCTCTGAGCACATTGGACCAGGCACCCTTGAAGAAGGCCTTGCCACCCTCATCACGAGCAATCTTCCTCCAGCAGTCAATACTGCCGCTGTACATTATGTCAGCTAGAATAAATGCAACACTTAAAGGAATAGTTCACCCAAAAATGAAAATTTGAAAAACATTTACTCACCACTGAGCCATCCAAGATGTAGGTGAGTTTGTTTCTTCACCACAACAGATTTGGAGAAATGTAGCATTACATCACTTGCTCACCAATGGATCCTCTGCAGTGAATGGGTGCCATAACAACGAGAGTCCAAATAAAAACATCACAATAATCCACAAGTAATCCACACAACCCCAATTTATCAATTAACGTCTTGTGAAGCGAAAAGCTGCGTGTTTGTCAAGAAACAAATCCATCAATTTAAACTGTTGCTTCTGTCCAAAATGTGGGTCTATAAATAACACTTCCTCCATTGGAAAAAGCCAATCCCTTGTCCTCTCACATCAAAATCGACCAGCATATTTGTTTAGAACAGTTTTGTTCTGCTCTCACTTGTAAATGGTGATTGATCTAAGCATATTTCCCATATTGATTCAGACGAGATGACTTTTCTCTTCAAAAACAATTATAGATATATAATTATAGATAGAAGACTCATATTTTAACTGGAAGCGACAGTTTGAAGTTAAAAGTGTCTTGTTGAATTTGTTTGTTACAAACATGCAGTTTTTTTCACTTCACAAGCCGTTGTCATGACATGGAGTCATGTGGATCACTTGTGAATTATTGTGATGTTTTTATCAGCTGTTTGGACTCGGCACCCATTCACTGCAGAGGATACACTGGTGAGCAAGTGATGTAATGCTATATTTTTCCAAATATGTTCTGATAAAGTAACTAATTTTCAGCATATTTTCATTTGCTTTAACATCATATTAAGACTGAACTAAACCAAACACCAAAAAGGCCTATAAATTTTGGGTGGAACATGAGAGGAAACAATTGTTGGATATTACCTCCTTTACGTCCAGATTGCATCATCATACGACGACGTACTGTGTCAAAGGGATACGATGTGACACCAGCAATGGCAGTGACTGTGTGAGCAATCATCCAGCTGACAACAATATGGGTGTTATTTGGGTCAGGTAGCATGCCTGTAAAACACAGATATTTTATACCAAAATACTAAATACCAAAATGAATGCAACTGCCCCTTAAGGGTTAACAATTTATGATTGGTTGCTTAGTAAAATGAAACTCCTAGATTTTCAAGGTGTTATTGTCGCACAGTATTTTTGTTTTTAGTGTAGTTGGACAAATAATTAAAATTAAGTAAAATGTGACCCTGGACCACAAAACCAGTCTTAAGTAGCACAGGTATACAGTTATAGCAATAGCCAAAAATACATTGTATGGGTCAAAATTATCGATTTTTCTTTTATGCCAAAAATAATTAGGATATTAAGTAAAGATCATGTTCCATGAAGATATTTAGTAAATTTCCTACAGTAAATATATCAAAACTTTTTTTTATTAGTAATATGCTTTGCTAAGAACTTCATTTGGACAACTTTAAAGGCAATTTTCTCAGTATTTTGATTTTTTTGCACCCTCAGATTCCAGATTTTCAAATACTTGTATCTCTGCCAAATACTGTGCTATTCTAACAAACCATACATTAATGAAAAGCTTATTTATTCAGCTTATTTATTTATTCAGATGATGTATAAATCTCAATTTTTTAAAAAAATGACTCTTATGACTGGTTTTGTGCACATATAATCTTCATATTTCCACAGCAAGATCAACAGCCCTTCAGACACACGTAATCTCTTCAAAACATTTAATTCTCTCCTCTGTCCCTGTCTACCACCTCTTTAACCGCTGATTTTGAAACTAAAACCATCAGTAGCCAGTTTTCACCTCTACACACACAGGAACTCAAACAAGTCACATCCACTGCTAAAAATCTCTCCTCCTTCTCTCCCCTCATTGGGGCAGAAGTATCTAAACTTCCTCTCCAGCCATCCCACAACCTGCCCTCTAGACCCAATCCCCTCACAGCTTCTGCAGCAATCTCTCAGCACTCACGCATCAACACATCTCTTCTCACAGGCATTTCCCCCACCATATTCAAGCAGGCTCAGGTTACCCCACTGCTTAAAAAGCCCACACTAAACACCTTACTTGTAGATAGTTATAGACCTGTCTCTCTCCTTCCATTTACAGCGAAAACACTTAAACGTGTTGTTTTCAACCAGGTATTTACACTTCATCACTGGGACTCATCATACAAGCATATGGTTTTTTCTACCATTGCTATGCTTATGACACACATTTTTAATTTCACTCAGATGATACCAACGGTAGCTGCATGAATCTCAGGCTGCCTGCCGGACATCTCGGCATGATAAAAGAACATCACCTGCAGCTCAACCTGGCAAAGACAGAGCTTCTCGTCTTCCCTTCCACCCCGACTCTACAGCACAATTTCACCATCCAGTTAGGTTTATCAACAATTACCCCATCAAGTTCGGTCAGAAATCTCAGACTAAACTTGGATGACCAGCTGACCTTCAAGGACCACACTGCAAAGACAGCTTGATCATGCAGGTTTGCACTGCACTACATCAGGCAGATCAGATCCTTCATAAAGGAGCATGCTACACAACTTCTTGTCCAGACCCTTGTAATTTCTGTAGGCTGAACTAATGCAATGCTCCAACCATATGTCTCAATTACATTATTATGCACTTTTGATGCTGTTTTAATAGAAAAACTAAATGTGAGATAAAATAGTTAAAGTGCAATAATTCTAACGAACTGTAAAAAGATGTTACTCTAATGAAAACAAATGAAAATTTAATTAAAATTGATTTTTATCCCTGATGTTAGAAGATTATAGTCATTGCCCTGGAAGTCACAATAAAGGGGCAATGTGTCTTATGTCTACCCCTAATAAAAACCCACCTTTTGCAGTGTCATAGATGCCAAAGTAAGCCGCCCTGTAGATGATGATGCCTTGCATAGACACGTTGAAGCCCTGATACAAGCCCTTCAGACCATCAGACTTGAAGATCTTTACTAAACAATTTCTAAGGCCTGTGAATTCTCTCTCTGCACCAGTCTTTCCGACATCAGCAGCCAAACGGGTTCTGGCAAAGTCAAGGGGGTAGACAAAGCACAGAGATGTGGCTCCAGCAGCACCACCAGAGGCGAGGTTACCAGCAAAGTACCTCCAAAACTGGGTACGCTCAACACCATCCAGAAAAATCTTCTTATACTTATCCTTGAAAGCAAAGTTGAGAGCTTGTGTTAGGAAGTACCTAATGACATTGGCCAAGTTGCCTCTCCAGAAGGATAGGAAGCCCTGCTCCTTGGGAATACGTACTACACAGTCTACAATACCTTTGTATTGTTTGTCTGCTGTAATTTGCTTGCTGGCATGCTGGATCTGTAAGAAAAGGGCACAATTTTACAAACAATTTATCAATCAATCAATTTATCAAATATCACTACATCATTTAACCAGTTCAGTTTATTGCATGACATTTGTGTCACCAGTTGCAAGACACCAAGTTGTCAGTCAACATGAAATATTTCAATACCTCTTCAAAAAAATTATTGGTCTGCTTTTTCAGAAAAGAGAAAAATTTTAAATTCTTCTTTAAAATGAAGTATTCTGCACCCTGGGTCGCATGATCATAGACTGTTAAATTGCTTCCTAGAAGAAGTATTCACTAATGGTCATGATGAAGAGCATTTCATGCATAAGTAAGGGGTTAAGTCATAATAAGGCGTCTCTGGTTAAGTTGCACATTTTCATTTGGTAAAAGCCATAGGTGTCCACTTGCAGTGCCATAAGCCTGCAAAAATGCCGCTCAAAATTTGCAATTGGTTGATCTTGAGTATCATATATATATATATATATATATATATATATACATATTTTTTTTTTTTTTTTTCTCAATGAAACGCCTTGAAAAAGAACACAATTAGAAAAATAAATAAATTGACAACATAAACTTTTACTTTTTAGATTTTCATAACCGTTGGCCTTGAATTTACAAAAATATCATGTATCCACAGCTCATGTTAAATCTAAACCTAATCTTACAAATGACCTTACACCAATGGAAACTGCGAATCGACAAAAATCGTGTTGATTATACGATTTTACGATTATACGATAGTGTTGATGTTTTGCTGTGTGATGCCGTCAACAGGGTGCGGGTTGGAGGTAGCCTCATATGTAGTCTTGTAAGAATATATCTGTAGATATTATAATATGGAGATACATTTCTATAGCTATGACTAATTTTTAATTGTAATTTTGTCTGTCCTTTACTAACATCCGAAATAAACTAGAATACCCCGCACATTCAAAGAAGTGTCTCAAATGCACATGCATGTTGAATGATAACGTTTGCTTTAACTTAATGCTCTTTAACTTAATATAAGAAGCTAACTAGTTGCTGAAATATCAACAACATCATTGAAACGTGAGTGCGCGGTTGTTAGAAAATGATGCTTATGAAATATGCGTTCGTTTCTATAGCAACCATTATGGCTCCTGGCACGTTTTTATTTAAGAATCATCATTGGTCCAACTATTTTTTATTATAAGACAAATTTATGCAGCATCATCTAACAACGGACATATTCATATATATATGTGTGAAAAAGATATTCATTAATTCATACCTAATCTATAATGCAATGCATGCTACACATCTATACAAGTAATCTATACAAGTTTGTCGTAAAGCGTACCTGAAGGAGCAGCTTGACTCTTTCTATGGGGGCAACAGCAGTCTCGGAGATCGCAGCGGCGATTCCACCGGCCAAAAAGTCCTGAGCAAATGAAACAGCGGTCTCGCTCATTGTTGCGTGATGCTGCTGCTAATGACCGAATTTATAGATGTTCAATGACTTTTCTAAGGCCCTGATCTTGAGATACAATGAGAAGTCTGTTCTTTTGTTACTGGCCCATCTGTGCTTTAAGGAGGAGGAAACCCGACCTCTGTTCTGAAATATTCGGTGTCTGTGATATTCGGTTGCACTGTCTTCCTGGAAAAACCAGTTAGACAAGCTAGTCAACCAACATCATAGGCACCGATCTCCTGGGTGCTCGGGGGGTTGAGCACCCACGGGAATGGCCGAGCAACCACAGAGCAGAGCCGTAGAGAGATACTTACTCTGCCATATAGTCTCCGTTAATTTTAACGAATCAAAAAATCGATTGAGATGCGGGAACCTCTCTGATAGGTGGATCTCACGTTGGGTCCCGGCCAATGTTCCCTCTAAGCGCGCGTGTGCGGCCACGCACTTCTTATTATGTTGTGACCGCGCAGAAGAATTTTAGGATATGCGAAATAATTGCAATGCTCTGGCAAACCTGTCGCTATAGAGTTAGAACCGGTAAATGCGGTTGATTTCGCCAAATGAGCTGTTGTAGAAATTAAATACTTTAATGATTGCCGACGAAATAGCTCAGACTGAAAGCCAACGCAAAACTTTATCATGCTTTAAAGCAGCAGTTCTCAAACCTGTCGTGGGGACCCATAAACACTGCACATTTTTTTATGTCTCCCTCATAGGCCACACCCAGTTCAACACCTGCAGTCTCTACAAGAAGGGTCTGGCTGCAGACTTGCACTTCCATTTTTAGACTTGCACTCTCAAACACCTGCACTTCCGCAAGTGACGTCACTTGCAGTCTTTTTTATTTTTTTATTTTATTGTATTTATTATTTTTTAATTGAATCTCTCAACATTTTACACAAGTAGCCACGTGGTGAAGACAAGAAAAAAGAAACTAAATTACAATGTCACTTGCAATCGACGCTTGCACTTTTTGCTACTTGTGACATCACTTGCAATCCACACAAACCGTGTGTGTTGCCAATGGAGACGAGACGCTGTGGTGGTTAAACCATTAAAACTAATTTAATATCATAACATACAGGGTCCTGGGAGTCATCTGTAAGAGAAAAAGACAAGACCCGCAAATCCGCAGCCACAGAACAGCAGAATATGAACGCAATGTGCAAAGTCTCTCGTTAAGCGCTTTTAAACCTCCAGTAGAAAACCATAAACACTTAATATCACTGATAGTGCTATTAAAAGATCAAATTCAATATACAGTTTATTAATATAATGTATATGTTTTCCTCCCATACTGCAAAACGTGGCATAATGTGGCATAACAGACTAAAATTATAAAGACCAAACTCAATATGCCCCTCTTCATTATTAAAACATAATTAATATGTACAGATAAGCAGGTGAGCCCAGCATAAACGCAACAGGCAAAGTTTCGCGTTTTCCCATTTAGAATACAATGTCTACAGCCCTTTTGTATCATTGTCTTTGTCCATTAAGCTACATTACGTGTTTTATTTATAATGATTTTCTATGGGAGGAAAACGTTTAATGTGCAACTTAACGCATTGCGTTCTGGGCTCGTCTGCTTGCCTGCATGGAGTTGGTCCTTTAATATCATTTAATGCATTTATTAATGCGCGTTCATATGGTCTGTATAGTTTGCATCAACAATAAGAAATAGCCTACTGAATTTGGTCTTTATCATCTTAGTCTGTTATTATGCCACATTAAGTGTTTGCTGTATGGGAGGAAAAGTTCAAGTTTGTTCGTTGTGTTCATATTCTGCTGTTCTGTGGCTGCAGATTTGCGGGTCTTGTCTTTTTCTCTGACAGATGACTTGCAGGACCCTGTATGTTATGATATTAAATTAGTTTTAATTGTTTAACCACCACAGCGTCTCGTCTCCATTGGCAACACGCACGGTTTGTGTGGATTGCAAGTGACGTCACAGGTAGCAAAAAGTGCAAGCGGCGATTGCAAGTGACATTGTAATTTAGTTTCTTTTTTCTTCACCACCTGGCTACTTGTGTAAAATGTTGAGAGATTCAATTTAAAATATAATTAATGAATGCAATAAAATAAAACATAAAAAAGACTGCAAGTGATGTCACTTGCGGAAGTGCAGGTGTCTGAGAGTGCAAGTCTGAGAGTGCAAGTCTAAAAATGCAAGAGCAAGTCTGCAGCCAGACCTTATTGGACTCTACTAATGAGCTGATGAGTTGAAACAGGTGAGTTAAATGAGGAAGCCATACAAAATGTGCAGTGGTTGGGGGTCCTCAGGACAGGTTTGAGAAGCACTGCTTAAAGAAGAGTGGCTAGATTAAGTGGTGGAAATAGCGGATGATGGGCATGTATACGAGAATGGGCAACAAAACTCTGAGACATTTACAGTAGTGATGCAAAGTCCGATTAATTTCCGCGAACCGGTTCTTTTCGGACAGTTCGGCTCATTAAACCGGTCCAAAAAGCCAATTCATCGGTTCTTGACGTCGTTAAGCAGTACGTCTCTATACATTTCTTTTCTAACAACTCAGTGCCATGTTGTATCAATGAAAAATTCAAATAAGTCAACACATATTGAAACATTAAAAAAAAAAAAATTAATGGCGTTTGTGGTCACAGTTTCATTCGCGGATCCTTCTTTATATCATACTGACTGACCAATATGGACTAGCCTACAACTTGGATAAGATTCCTAAAAGTTTTGCACCTACAGCACACATTACAGACAATGGTGCACATACTCAGATATGTTCTACATGTCTAAAGTATAAAGAAAGAATAAACCAGTCTTATAAACTCCTTGATTTCGCTTAAGCATCTTTAAAAATAGCATACATGCATGCACAATAAACTATAGTAAAATGTACATCACTCGATAGAAAGGTTTTTGCAGGTTTTAATAAAATGTAAATTAATAACAGTCATAAGCATGTTTCCAGTACGCGCCTCAGGCTTACACAGTATCGTCAACTCGCTCATCAGAATCTTCGGTAATCCTCGGCAAACTTCGCCACGGCTCATTCGGCTCTTTTTGAGTCGAACGTGCTACTTCTTTTTGAGTCGAACTGTGTGTCCTGCGTCATCAACCCGGAACTAAAGTTCGATTAAGTTCGATTTGTGAACCTGCTCGACCGGTTACTTGCTGAGAACCGGTTCAAAAGAACGATTCGTTCAAGAACCGAACATCACTAATTTACAGTTACACACAGGTGTAGTAGTGTGTCAGCTCTACTACATGGGGATGTTTTAGATAACCGTAAAAGAATTCACATATAAACGTTGTTTGAAAATATTTATGTAAAATATGTTTTTATATTATATTATAAGCCTAATAAATAATTAAACTCATAAAGGGATTTCATGAGCAAAATCTACTTCATTTTTCATATTAGCTATATTATTTAATATTATTATAATGAATTGAACTGTTGTGGGTGATCTGAATGATTTTTTTTATTTATTTATTTTTTCATAGAATTTCTTGGTAAGTAACCGCACTGTAAAAAAAAAAAAAAATAGAAAAAAATTCTCAAGTAACCTAATTTGTGCATCATTTAGTTACATCAAGGGTCAAATCAAATATAAATATCACATTAAAGTTAAAAGTTACACACTTTTTTGTGTGTGTGTGCTGTACGGGTCTGGTACAAAGAATGTTTTTGATCAGGTGGCCAAGATGTCCGCCCAATGGAGAAAAGTTTTGCTCAGCAAGAAAAAAAAAAAAAAATTAGCAACAAAAAAAATTAATATTGGTCTCGGCTGGTTGTGATGCCTCATTTAGCTGACAAACCACAAGTCATTTATTTCCAATGCAGTGTAGTGTGTGTGACAATTTTCTAAATATGTGTTTGAACTATGTAAATAAGTTCCACAGGAGGAAAGAAGGGTGGGCCACATCGTATTCCATTCCCCCCTCCCCCCTCTCTGATGGAAACAGCCAATCAGCACTGAAATGGAGAAGCATCAAATTGCAATCTCCTCCTCATTGGAAAGGGATAAATTTACCCTTTCAACAGACACTGCTTGTTCTGAGTCTCTGGCCCGGGGAGGAAGAAGGCATGCAGACATTGCAACAAGGTTAAGCTCTGGTGAGCAAACCTTCACTGTAAGGTACTTCCATCTGCGTGTTCCAGACTAAGGACTTTCGGCACCTACTTCATGGCCTCATCGATGTGTTCCAGATTTTAGGACCCTTTGGTGCTCCAGGAGATCAGCATCTCACGGCGCTTGCTGTTCAAGGCTGTTCAAACTGATTTTTGCTCCTTTCCCCATTGCATTGTTACCAGCACAACCAGTGAATGAAGTCACCACCACTGGACTGCTCAATCAACTACGGAGACCATAAATATCACTTATCCAAACCTCTTCCAGAGACCATGGCATTATATTATCAGTATATGATTTTCTAATTTACATTACACGTTATATAACTGATGTCAATTGATAACAAAAGATTCTTTTATTTTTTTGAGGCATAAGGTTCTTTTTTCCTTTTTCATTCATGGTATTCATTTAGTAGTTGTTGATTACTCTTGTCTATCTTTTAAAAATAAAATTTATTTGTCTTCCTTGTTTTGGTAATACTAAGTGGCTCTACAAGTTAGATATCCCACCAATTTCTGATAAAACTACCATGAATGAAGCACACATGCTTATGTAACCCCGTCATCCCAAAAGGAATAAGGGAAACTCAAATAGGCAGCAACAACAGTGTTTCTTTGTGAATATAAGTTTTATTGGGCAATATTAAAATAGCACCACTGAAATGACTGAGTATAGCAAAAGGAACAATATACAAAAAAAAAAAAAATCAACTGCAACCGCTGCAGACCACAGGGTTCCATATGTGCTGGCAATAGGCCTATCACTGTTATTTGCACTTGCTAAGATTTTGGTCAGCGGGTCATTACTATGCCCTTTCTGTTGATTGTTTGAATATAATCTCTTGATTGCAGCTGTTATTAAGAGTTGGAATCCACCCCCTGATATTTGATGGGCAAGGAACAAGTTAATAGGGACCTGCGTGCCTCATGGAACCTGGACAGACAACAGTTTACCTTGCCTCACATGAAAGGATTTCAATGCACCTTAGCTTGCAACTCCCAACAAAAATCCTGCTGGAAAAAAGAAAGTAATGATAGTAGTGATTTCACTTGCTGAGATTTTCAACACTATTCAATACCTGAACTTCAAGCAAGATGCGGCTATCCAGAAGATTACATACATTGCGAGCTCCATTGATAGCTGCAGATAGTGTTTGAAACTGCTTGGAGTAAAAGACCTTAAGAACAAAAACATTCAAATGACAGCTACCAAAAATCTTGTCAGGGTGGTCCAGCAGATCACTGGAGGAGGCTATGGATGTGGTCTATCATGTAGATAAAACACAGACATTGACTACGTTTACATGGACATCAGTAATCTAATTATTTACATTATTCTGAATAAGACAATATTATGATTAAAGTGTTTACATGAGTTGCTTTTAGAATAATCCGTTCATGTTCCCGTTTTACATGTTATAGTACATAGATCGATTAATGGTATGCGTCATTATGTCACCACGCGACGCCGTCCGACGTCCCCTCCAGAATTTCACGTATAAACATATAGTTTGTCTTCATGACGATGCCATATACAGTTTTGGGTGTTTCATTTTTAATTTTATGAAAGCATAAAAGTGCAGTTAATTATTTGTACGTGCAAACAGACGATGGCAGTTTTGAAGCTCTTTTATTTGCCTTCAAACGGTTGACCGCTGCCGTGTGTGTATCCTGTGGCAAAATGCAGCGAAAAGTCCTACACGATGGTAATAGTTTGATTAAGGTGTTTACATGTCTGCACTGCACTTCAATAATTCGACTAAAATAGGAATACTCCACGTCTTAATTCAATTTCTGTTTACTTCGATTATGACTTTAGCCGAATTAAGGTAATCAAAAATCTCTGTTTACATGGTAGACTCTTAATCAGAGTATTGTCTTAAATTAAAATCGGAGTATTCGCAGATAGCACACATACGTCTGTAAGATGTCTGTTAAAGATCTCTTAATCTGGAAAGCATCTGCTGTGTACAAACGTCTGACAGACATCTTTCAGATGTCAGTTTTACATACATTCTAAATCATAAACATCTCAAAGACATCTAATAGACGTCTATTTGACATCTAAAAGGAAACATCCTATAGACGTATTGCAGATGAGCAAACACCCTAAAAAATACATCTTGCAGATGTAAATGCAGACGTCAAATAGACGTCTCCGAGATGTACGTGTGCTATCAGGGTAGTCACTGCGTTTACATGGACCCTCTTAATGCGATTATAATGAGATTTTGACAGTATTGCGATTTCCCTCATGTAAACGCAATACTTCGATCTAAATAATGCGATTAAGCTCATAATCGCAGCAAGCATAATCGTATTAACACAGGTGGCGTACGCTGATTTTAATCGAAATTTACAGGCATGTAAACACCTTAATCGCAGTATTGCCGCTCTGACCAAAGTGCGCATGTGCTCGTGATGTACATGAATGACGTGACAGGCACCTGTAATAATACGCAGATTAGAAACGATGGCGGGGAAGAAAGCATCGCATTTCAACATTTAAACAACTCGCTGCCACCAGATCCTTACCTTCATCCAGAAACGGCGAGTAGAACGCGACGGCAGCGTAGGAAAACGAATTGCCATCACATTTCTATGGCGCTGTAACAGCATGGAATACAACCATACAAAAGTGTTTTGCATTAGATGTAAATAAACTAAAACAACGGATAGTAACACACCTGCGCTTTTTCTGTCCATAATTTGTCCTGTGCAGTGGGGTATGTGAATATGGCACTAAAAAAAATTAACCACAGTTCTCAGCGAATAATAATATGGAAATTGCATGTAAACGGGAGTGAAGAGCTTTGCTCTTGACATGTAAACATCATAATTCGATTAAGTCCTTACTCTGATTATTGGAAATAATCGCATTATTCGTGCGCATGTAAATTGTTATTGAACAATTATTGAATAAACATGCTTAATTCTTTGAGGCACCGATCCATGGGACACCGTTAAAATTAATTAATAACCTCACTGTAGCCATTATGGGCCACACCTCTTACCTTCCACTAACAACCAAATGGTCTTTTCATCTGCTAATAAACAACCCTGAAAAACACCATACAGCTTCCCCTGCATGGCACATGGCAACCAAAAGGAGGATGAACATGCTAACATGCTTCCAGTGCATAATCAGCTTTAAGCCACCCTTATATCCCTGGTCAGGAGAGCCGCTGAAGGTTCCAGCTGTGGGCCACTGGTTCCAAAATAGTGACATGGTCTGGGACTCAGCTCATGTCCACCTGCAAAGGCAGTAAGAAGATTTAGACTGATGTCAGGAGAGCAGAAACACCCACTGACCATCCTGGGTAGAAGATCTGGCTCTCTAGCAGGGACATCTGACTCTGGCTTCCCTGTCGCAAGTTGAGTCCCTGGTACTTTGGTCATTCATCATTTAAAGAAAGTTAAATGCGATGACATGCCAGTTTAAACTTACCCTCACAATACTGTATTGCTACTAAATTCTGTGTCTCACTCCTCAAGCCTCACCATCCCTCTCTCTGTCTCCTTCTTCCTCAGAGTCTAGTATGACTGAAGGTCAAACTTTTCAGATATGGAGATGGCTTTTGTTTTGGTTCTGTCTTTCCTTTTTTTTTATTTTTTTTTTTAACTTACATCTGAATTACCATGACGTTCGTAAGAATTAGACCAAATTCTGAGAATATTTTAACAGCATTTATAACAATTATTTGACAGCTTAACTCTCTTATGTATGTACATCACAAATACCTGAAAATGGGGATAAAGTGGTGATACCATCATCGATTAAAAATGTTTGTTCATTTGTTGTTTGTCAGTTGTAATCAAAGGTCCATATCAGGGATCGCCAACCCTGCTCCTGGACAGTTACCATCCTGCAGACTTCAGTTCCAATTCTGCTCCAACACACTTCTGTAATTATCAGGTAATCCTGAACACCTTGATTAGCTGGTTCAGGTGTGTTTGATTGGGGCTGGAGCTGAAATCTGCAGGACAGTAGCTCTCCAGGAGTAGGGTTGAAGACCCCTGGTCCAGTGCTTCTTGGATCTGACTCGAATACAATAGGAACCTGGCAGAAACCTCTAAATAACACTGTTCTTAGAGGTAAGATGTTGCACTGTATAAAGTCAATATCTGCACTTCTATTGTATTGCAATGTTTTTAACATATCTGATGTTATTACAAGGTACTACCATTAGCACTAACTACGATGCATGGTAAGTTCTTGCCAGGGGCTGCACATATTTTGTCATTTTGTAGGATTAAAACTGCTTTTCATCATTCCTAGCTTTTGTTTTGGTATAACCAAACATTCAGAAATATGGTATACCTATAGTATTATAAATCTGGTCATTTAGTTACTAACAGTTATACACTAGGTAACACAAGGTGCCATCACCCATGCCAACACCAATATTAAAAACTCCACCTTCCAGGGATTCTGCTATGCTTTCTGGGCCTCCTGAACAGCATATTGACTTAGTTCCCCCTCGGTATAAATAGAGTTTCAAGGGGAGGGGTGTTGTCCCCCTTGGTAGAAATTGCGTTTCAGCTCCCTCTCCCTCATCGGGCCCTTGGAATTGCCCTAACCTTCCCCCTGTTATGGTGCTCCTGCTACAGTCTATATCTGGATTCCACCAGCTACAGCAAAAACCTCATCTTCATGTAAGAGTGAACAATGACAATCTCAAATTCATGCTACATGACTGTACTAATGAAATACAATTTGTTCAAATTATGTTACTTGAAGAATATGAACTGTTGTTCATTTTAGTTTATATTGTTTCATTTTCTCAAATAATCCATAGAAATGCCGCTTCGAAAGCTACAAATGTTTGTAAGGAAAATTAACAAAAACATTTTATTATACAAAAAAAAAAAAAAAAAAAAAAAAATCACTTTTGGTAGTATGACTTAATCAAATGAAGAATACAAAAAAGACCACAGCTGTAATTACATCCAGTTCATTCACTGGACATGAAATTGCCCAGTCAATCACATTACATTGTGGTATAATTATTCCACGCAATGAGTACTCTTGTAATTGCATATCATAGACAGGGGTTTTCAAACCTGTCCTGGAGGCCTCCCTGCCCTGCACATTTTGTATGTCTCCCTTATTAGACACACCCAAATCAAGTCTTGCATTCTCTACTAATGAACTGATGATTTGAATCAGGTGTGTTAGATGAGGGAGACGTGCAAAATGTGCAGGGCAGGGGAGCCTCCAGGACAGGTTTGAAAACACCTGTCATAGAACAAGGGTTGCTGTTCAGGAAACCCTGCTCCTGAAGAGTTACCAGAGCTACCATCCTATAGCGTTCAGCTCCAACCCTAATCAAACACACCTGAACAAGTTAATCAATGTCTCCAGGGCTACTTGAAATTAACTGAAAGTGTCTTGAAACGTGGTTGGAACTGAAGTCTGCAGAAAGGTGGAGCTCCAAGTGTAGAGTAGGAGAACTCTCTTCATGTAGTAGGTTCACATGTTCCCTACCCATACAGAGTATTTGCATACCATGACAAGTATACTTATTGTTGAAAAAATTGTTGAAAAAAAATCCAAATTTTTTTTTTTTATTTATTTTAATTTTTTTGTACTATTACCGTGCTATTCCAAAAAGGGATTTTTTTTTTTAATAGGAGATCATATAAACAATCTTATGAGACTACAACAGACATGTAAAGGTTCAGAGGGTTGACTTTATTCAAGTCTTAATTAAAAACAGACAAAGTGGAAAACAGCTATGACAACTAAATGACAAGTGACCAGAGATAAGTCAGGAAAGAGAGGAAATATATATATATACATTATGATATTCAAGACTGAACATATCCGAACAACAAAATGGTTTATTAATTTTGGAACGAATATGGAAAGAAACATTGGTTGGATATTACCTTCTTTACGCCCAGACTGCATCATCATGCGACGATGTACTGTGTCAAAGGGATATGATGCGAGACCAGCGACGGCAGTGACTGTCTGAGCAATCATCCAGCTGACCACAATGTGAGTGTTCTTTGGGTCGGGTAGCATGCCAGGAAAGCACAAATATTTCAACTAAATACCAAAACGGATGCTATTGCCCAATACAGGTTTTGCATTAGTGGCTTACTAAAACAATTTCTAGAACTAAATTTTCAAGGCCCACATGGCACGTATTAGCTTGCATACATTAATTATATCCATTAAAAATATTCTATTTTTAGCTAAAGACTGATAAACTTAATTTTACGTTGCATTTTAGATTTTTTTAAAATGGTATGACTTATGTTCTTATCAAGAATATTATTAATGATACACATCATATTGGGAGGTGAGGTTACAGAAATAAATAATTACAATATTACCAATTTTTTACAAATAAGTACAATTTCTAATGATATTACATATTTTACTTCAAAAATTGGAGTTTGAATGCAGATGTAAATGTAATTAACAAAACTATGTATAAAATGTAAAACTAATTATTATATGGAAATATTCAAATACTAAAATAAAATGAAATATTAAAATAAAAGACAGTGCCACAGTTAGGACATTTCTGGCAAAATACCATGGTTACAGTCAGTTTTACTAAAGTAAACCCAAATGTAAATTTTGGTGATATGTGAATCTTTTCTGAACGGGTTACCTGCCACGATTAATTTTCACCCATATTTGGTGGGTGTTAATTTCAAATCCTGATTCTCAAGCTGGTCAAAGTTTTAAAAAAGTAATCAGATCTGCCCAAGCTGGCCATTTTGGATTTTGGAATTTTGGAATCAGTTTGAATTGCAGGCTGTAATTTTTTAAATACTCCTACAAGGGGATTCATGAAATTCTCACCAAAGGTGGTAATATTATACAAAGATACTGAATATGCTAAATTGTGAAAAATATGTTTATCTCAAGCAGTATTGTCATGTATGACCAGTATTATGTAATCAGATTGCTTTTTTTTTTTTTCAAATAAATAAAGTAGCATTAGCCTACCTTTTAATTTAAAAGAAAAATATCTGAGTTACTTTTTCAAAAAAAGTAACACCAGTTACTTTTTGTTTCTGCATTTATTGACTGACAGCTCTCCTGTTCTCATGTTGAGAGAAATCGGGAATAAGTGCAGAGGCATTGTGTGATTGTTACTGTAGTTCTAGACTAAATGTGAACATGCATTTACTCATCTCACTTGCACAAAAACAGATTCAGTATTTCAAACTCAGAATGTTAAATAGCACAGATATCCTTCATGTACTTAATCCCATTTTATCAACCAATGTCTTTGCTGCTGACCTTTGATGATCCAATTCAACCATACTAAGCAAAAATTACTTTAGATAAACATAACATTTGTTTCTTCTTTTTTTTTTTTTTTTTTTTTTTTTTTTATTACTGAAGGGTGTTTAACTTTCTTCTCCTGCATCCTATTCTTCATGCAATCCAGAATGGCAACACAGCCAAAAGGCTCGTTTTTACATTTTCTTCAGCCTGAGGCTTATTCATTTCACTTTTGGTGTGAAAGGGCTTTTACTTTTACCAAAAATCTAGCTTTTTTTATATTTAAAAACAGACAAGCAAGCCCAGACCTGGGGTCCATTCTTTGTACGTTGCTAACTGGATTTGATTGTTGATGATTTGGCATGATTTTGGGATTGGTTGGTTCTTCAAAGCTCATCCCTGAGTTGCTGTCATAGCAACAGGTCCGTAAGCTTAAACCTGCTCTGTCCCAGCCACTGCTACTTTATTATAAGAAGAGTACCCTACAGTAATTTAAAATAATAATAATTTAATAATTATTTGAAAAATAATATAATAATGGTGCGTAGTCTATAATACTATAGACACAGCCAGTTTTACTCACTGAAATATTTATTCATGATAAAATAATTACTTTATAATTGTATTGGAGTCTTACACACATGCTATACAGTTAATCTGAATTGTGCATTAATTTGAGTGGTGACAGCTATTATGGGAGTGGCTTGATGGAGCGCAGGAGATGCAACTTCATCTTGACTCTTAAGAAACTTTAATTAATGTTGTCATGTAACAAATCTGTTTCAAAGATAAAATTAAATGAATTGTTAATTACAACATTGAAATAAAAATGTGAAGCCTGTACAAATACTAGAAATCGTGAATATAAATAATTGGGAATCATGTAAAAAAAAAATTAAATTAAATTAAAAACAGTGCACATTTCATTTATCTATTATACCATTTATTTAGTTTTGTTCGCTTGGCTGTTCCCTTATAAAAGTCCAGAAATTAGTCAGGTTTTTCGTCAGGTGTCTTTATTTAATTATATGATGTCATTACGTAGCTGTCTTGCCACCAGCCAATCACAGCATTGCAGATCATGGTTTCGAGTATCGATACACGTGTTCCCTGAAAAGGGCATGAGAACGCGCAGTAATCTTAGACAATTTAATCCAGATATTTTAATCAAATCCGCAAATTCCTTTGAAGAACCTAATTAGCCATAGATCAGTTATCAGGATTAGAAGATCTGGCATCTTTCAAATCATCTCAGATGTATTAAGCGAGGTACGAAGAACGGGCCCCAGTCCAGATGATAAAGTCATGGAAAAGTAACAACACATTACATTCCATAAAATGCAACTAAGTAATGCAATTAGTTACATTTTAAGGGAGTAACACAATATTGTAATGCATTACTTTTATGTCACGGAACAGAAACTCAAGATCCAATTGCAAGTGAATAAATAGTCTTTATTAGACAATTCCAAAAACACAGCCACAGTAGAAGTGCCGATAATCCGGTTGTGCAGAGTCTCCAGCTCAGGCAGAGAAAACCCTCCAGGAATAAGGAACAGCAACCAGGCGAAGACTGACTCAGGAACTAGAAGGACTGACAGAGAGCGAGACAGGACATGAACAACAACGATCTGACAACACACCACAGATACGCCAGCCAGATATAGGCAGTGCAGACGAGCTACACCTGTGACTGCTCTGATTACCTCGTCAGGTGCACAGTAACTAGGCAACGCTGACAAGCACAACGAGCAGACCCACACACACGAACCGTGACAGTACCCCTTCCTCTAAGAGCGCCTCCTGGCGCTCCCAGAGGAACTTACCTGACGATTGTATTCATCGATAAGGGAATGATCCAATAGGTCTCTAGCAGGCACCCAACTCCTCTCCTCGGGACCGTAACCCTCCCAGTCCTGGAAGTACTGGAATCCACGTCCTCTCCACCTAGAGTCCAGAATACGATTTACTGAATAAACAGGTTCCCCATCTACGAGTTGCAGCGGTGGGGGAACCGGGGTTTGCGGATTAAAGGTAGCAAGAAAAACGGGCTTTAATTTGGAAACATGAAAAACGGGATGAATCCTCCTGTATGCCGGAGGAAGTTTAAGACAGACTGCCACCGGACTAATGATCTTGGTGACAGTAAATGGCCAATGAATTTAGGAGCAAGTTTATTACAAACGGTACGGAGAGGAATGTTCTTAGATGAAAGCCACACTTTTTGACCGACGACATAGACGGGAGGCCTTGACCGGTGGCGATCAGCCTTGGCCTTGGTGCGTGCCCCCACCTGGAGGAGGGTCTGTCTGGCCCTGCTCCAGGTGCGACGACACCTCTGGACAAATGCGTGGGCAGAGGGAACCGTGACTTCGGATTCCAGACTGGGAAAAATAGGTGGCTGGTACCCTAAACTACACTCAAACGGAGACAGGCTCGTGGCAGACACTGGTAATGAGTTATGTGCGTACTCAACCCATGAGAGCTGCTGGCTCCAAGAGGACGGATTCTGAGAGACCAAACGCCGCAACATACGTTCTAGATCTTGGTTGGCTCTCTCTGTCTGACCATTACTCTGGGGATGAAACCCAGAAGAAAGACTGACAGTCGCCCCCAACAAATGACAAAACTCTCTCCAAAAATTTACAGACAAACTGAGGCCCCCTGTCAGAGACTACGTCCGTCGGGAGGCCATGAATGCGAAAAACGTGGTCAATGACTGCAACCACTGTCTCTCTGGCAGAAGGTAATTTAGGCAGAGCAATAAAATGAGTAGTCTTTGAAAACCGGTCCACCACGGTCAAAACCACCGTGTTTTCATCAGAGGGCGGGAGACCTGTAACGAAATCTAATGAAATGTGGGACCAGGGTCTCGAAGGAACTGACAGCGGCTGAAGAAGTCCAGCAGGGGGTTGATTGGAAGTCTTAGAAACGGCACAAACAGAGCAAGCCAAAACGAAACATTGTATGTCGCAAGCCATAGACGGCCACCAGAACCGCTGTTTAACAAGAAACATAGTACCACTCACCCCAGGATGACAAGCAGCCTTGGAACAATGACCCCATCGAATGACATTGGACCGTAATGTCTCTGGCACAAGCAAACAACCTGGTGGGCATCCAGGCGGAGGCGTTACCCCTTGTGAAGCCGTGCGGACCTTCGATTCGATGCCCCATGTGACTACAGAAACAAATCTTCTGTGGCACAATGGGCTCGGAAGACGGGGGCTCCGAATAGTCAAAAATACGGGACAATGCATCAGACTTGATGTTTTTGGAGCCCGGCCGATAAGAAATAGAGAAATCGAAACGACCGAAAAATAAAGCCCACCGGGCCTGCCTAGAGTTTAATCTTTTGGCGGACTTGATGTACTCAAGATTCTTATGATTAGTCCAGATGATAAAAAGGAACCCCCGAACATTCTAACCAATGACGCCATTCCTCCAAGGCAAGCTTGACTGCCAGCAGCTCTCTATTACCAATATCATAGTTACGTTCAGCGGGAGACAAACAGTGAGAAAAATACGCACAAGGATGTATCTTGCTGTCCGAGGAAGAGCGCTGGGATAGGATGGCACCAACCCCCACCTCGGACGCGTCAACCTCCACCACAAACTGCCGGGAAGGATCAGGGGCGATGAGGATGGGAGCCGAAACGAAGCGGCTTTTCAGTTTGGCAAATGCAGCTTTTGCTGCGCAGGACCACCTGAATGGAGTCTTGGTGGAGGTTAAGGCAGTCAAAGGAGCAGCTAGCTGGCTGAAATTGCGAATAAAACGCCGGTAAAAATTGGCAAAGCCCAGAAACCTCTGCAGGGCCTTGCGGGAATCTGGAGTTGGCCAATCTACCACAGCCTGAATCTTGTCCGGATCCATGTGCATCCCCTCGACCGACACGATGTAAACCAAAAAAAAGAACAGACTGTGCATGGAAAGCGCATTTCTCCACCTTGACAAAGACCATTCTCTAACAGCCTCTGAAGCACCGGCCTGATGTGCTGAACATGTTCCTGGAGAGAATGAGAAAATATCAGTATGTCATCCAGGTAGACATAACTGAACTGATCTAGCATATCTCTCAACACGTCATTAACAAGTGCCTGGAAGACTGCGGGAGTGTTGGAAAGCCCAAAAGAAAGAACGCAATATTCAAAGTGCCCCCTGGGGGTATTAAAAGCAGTCTTCCATTCATCCCCCTCCCTTATGCGAACCAAATGATAAGCGTTACGGAGGTCCAGTTTTGTGAAAAAGGAAGCCCCCTGCAGACGCTCAAAGGCAGAAGACATCAATGGCAAAGGATATGTATTCTTCACCGTGATGTTGTTCAGCCCTCGATAGTCGATACAGGGACGAAGAGACCCGTCTTTCTTCTTCACGAAAAAAAAACCCCGCCGGCGAAGAAGGGCGAATGATCTTGGCTGCTAGAGAATCAGAAATATATTTCTCCATGGCCTCCCTCTCCGGGCCGGAGAGCAAATAACGTTTGCCCTTAGGCGGAGACGTACCTGGTAATAAATCTATAGCGCAGTCATAGGGACGATGCTGAGGTAGAGAAGCAGCTCGAGACTTACTGAACACTCCCTTCAGATCGAGGTACTCACTGGGCACGTTTGACAAGTCCGTATGCTCATCCTGAAACAGAGAACAGGACACAGAGGGACAGGCAGACAACAAACAAACAGCATGACAACTCTCACTCCAAGAAAGAATAGAATCCTGACTCCAATTTATATGAGGGTTATGAAGCACAAGCCAGGGATGCCCAAGGACTACTGGAGTAACAGGAGTGTCAGTTAAAAGAAAATGAATGATCTAAGTGTGATTGCCAGAAGTGATGAGTCTTACTGGACCTGTAGTGTGAGTGATGGAAGGAAGAGATAAACCATTGAGAGCATGGACAGCAATAGGCTGGGAGAGAGCAACCACAGGAAGTTAAAGTCTATGAGCAAGGTCAGAGTCTAAAAAAAAAAAAAATTACCCTCAGCACCAGAGTCAATTAAAGCCTGACAGTCATAGGTGGCTGAGGACCACTGCAACTTGACAGAAAGGGTAGCAGCAAGAGAGGATTTAGTCAATGTGACCCCACCCGTCAGTAACCTCTTACCTACTGACGGGTTCTGGCTTTTACGGGACACTGCGCTGCAATGTGCCCAGCAGCTCCACAATACAGGCAGAGACCCTCATTTTGCCGTCTACACTTCTCCTCCAGGGAAAGACGGGATCTGCCCATCTGCATGGGTTCTGGTTCAGTGAAGACGACATCCGTGTCGCAGGAGGTGACAGGAAGGTGGTTCAGCAGATTGGCGCTCGCTGACCTCTCTGCTGCAATCTGGTATCCACTCGAATAGCCAGACTGACTAAGCCAGCCAATGACGTTGGTAACTCCAGTGAATAGATCTCGTCTTTGATATATTCAGCCAATCCATGTAAAAACATGTCCCACTGCGCTTCTAAATTCCAACGGCACTCCGCCGCCAGGGTGCGGAATTCAATGGAGTAATCTGTGACACTCCGATTTCCCTGCCTTAACTCTGCCAGAAAACGAGTCGCCTCTCTGCCTGAAACTGCCCAATCAAAACCCTTTTTGATCTCTTCCGAGAATGATTGAAACGAAGTGCAACAGGGAAGCTTCTGCTCCCAAACTGTAGTTCCCCAAAGAGCCGCCCGTCCAGAGAGCAGCGTTATGAAAAACACTATCTTCGATTCCTCAGTAGGAAACGACGATGGTTGGAGGGAGATGTATAGAGAACATTTGGCAAGGAAAGAGCAGCATTGCTGGGGCTCACCAGAGTAAAAGGCTGGAGGCGGAAGGTGGGGTTTGTTGAAACGGACAGCCTGATCCGAGATAGAAGACGCAGGTGGATTAGACACAGAGGGTTGCTGGACAGACTCAGTCTGGAGACGCTGTAGCTGGGTGGTCAGCTCCGAGACCTGAGAGACCAGGGCTTGAACTGTGCGATTAGAGGCTGCCATCTGTTCATCCTGGCGATCAATGCGTGAATTACTGTGAGATAAAAAAAAAATAAAAATCTCTTAAATCTGACGCACTCGCTGGATCCATAACGATCAGATCATTCTGTCAGTAGAAGTGCCGATAATCCGGTTGTGCAGAGTCTCCAGCTCAGGCAGAGAAAACCCTCCAGGAATAAGGAACAGCAACCAGGCGAAGACAGACTCAGGAACTAGAAGGACTGACAGAGAGCAAGACAGGACATGAACAACAACGATCTGACAACACACCACAGATACGCCAGCCAGATATAGGCAGTGCAGACGAGCTACACCTGTGACTGCTCTGATTACCTCGTCAACTGCACGATAACTAGGCAACGCTGACAAGCACAACGAGAAGACCTATACACACACACACACAAAGAATGAGCACACGGACCCATGAACCGTGACATTTTAAAAGTAACTTTCCCCAACACTGGCCATGACACAAGTCATCATCACTTTTGCAGCTAAATTTTACATTTTTAGTTGTCAATATTTTTGTTAATATCTAATTAACAATTTTGTTTGTACATGTGATCAAAATACCTCTGAGTAATATTAGTAATAGTTAGTAACTAGTAATTAGTATTACTAATGAGTAATAGTAGTTATTAAACCCACATACATTTTACTTTGTATATTATTAGCTATGTTTTTGCGCAATGGTAAAAAAATAAATAAATAAAAATAAATAAATAATAAAGAATCAAATTAAGAGTTTAAATTAAGAGTCTAAACAGATTAAACGACTTTGAAACATGCAGCCCTAACACAGCCCATGATTTTGTAACCTGCCCTCTGGATAACTGTAATAAAACTCACCTTTTGCCATGTCATAGATGCCACAGTAAACCGCCCTGTAGATGATGATGCCTTGCACAGACACGTTGAAACCCTGATACAAGCCCTTCAGACCATCAGACTTGAAGATCTTTACAAAACAGTTTCTAAGGCCTGTGAATTCTCTCTCTGCACCAGTCTTTCCGACATAAGCAGCCAAACGGGTTCTGGCAAAGTCAAGGGGGTAGACAAAGCACAGAGACGTGGCTCCATCAGCACCACCAGAGGTGAGGTTACCAGCAAAGTACCTCCAAAACTGGGTACGCTTGTCAACTCCATCCAAGAAAATCTTCTTATACTTGTCCTTGAAAGAGCTTGTGTTGGGAAGTACCTAATGACATTGGCCAAGTTGCCTCTCCAGAAGGATAGGAAGCCCTGCTCCTTAGGAATACGTACTACACAGTCAATAATACCTTTGTATTGTTTGTCTGCTGTGATTTGCTTTCTGGCATGCTGGACCTGTAAGAAAAGGGCACAATTTTACAACCAAGTAATGTATAAAAGATCAGTATACCACTGAACACAACCATTTCATTTTTCTGCATGACCTTTGTGTCACCAGTTGCACATGAAATATTTCTATATTTATTATAAACTTTTGTGGTCCATTTTTCCAGAAGAGAGACAAAATTTTAAATGCTTATATCTGCTAAAACATACTTTTGTCAACATTGGAATAAAAAATGGAATCAAAGACAACGTACATTGACAAAGCCACAACATATTTGGTAGCAGTGGTGGTCTTGGTTGCGACCCTACATAAGGCTACTATAGGCCTGGTCCTGTAAATAGATTCTCCTTGCCACGACCTTGGTTACAACTATTGCCAATTTTGGTTGATAGTTAACTAGAATAAAATAACACAATAGTTGATTAACAGCAATCACAACTTTCATACATCCATAGAAACCTTTAAACTATAATTCAGTAGAACTGTTAGACACTCTACATTTGACAGACTTTATTAGATGTATTACATTGACACATCTACTGAACTTTTGTAAACAACTCCAGTGTCCTGTACTGGCTTACTTAGCTATAGCAACCAAGCTAACACTGTAAGAACAAGAGGACAGTCTTGTCACTGAATTTGTGTAGTATCACATACTTACAAATAACCCTAATATTAACAGATTAAGTGATGCAACAGAGTTCCCACACTTTTTAAATGAAAGAACTACCCACCCATCCCAAAGGACAGATCATTAAGCGTGGGTCACATGATCATAAACGGTAAAATTACTTCCTTTACGAAACCATCAAACATACCCATCACTAAAGGTGTCAAGAATGGGCATTTCGTACTTCAGCAAAGGGTTAAAGGTTTAAGTTGAACATTTTCATTTGGAACGACCTTTTGTGTTGCTTCGCAGTACCCTTCGAGGGCGCAAAAAGACATTTAAGAAACGTCTGCTATACTTTTAGATCATAGATCAGACTTAATGTAAAATATCATACGCACGACCCACATTAAACCGAAAGTTGAATTACTTAACTTACAGGTTGTGCGCTCTGTGTCTCATTCATACAAATGACCTTGCATAAGTGGAATCGAGAGCGCCTCGAAAACAGATCGTATATAGTTTTGTTGTGTGATACCACTCGCTGTCATTGTAGGCATAGTAAGCTTTGAACAGCAGTATAGTCTCACATTCGCCAATGCAGTGCCAAACATACCTGAAGGAGCAGCTTGACTCTTTCTATGGGGGCAACAGCAGTCTTGGAGATCGCAGCGGCGATTCCACCGGCCAAAAAAGTCCTCGGTCTCACTCATTGTTCTGTGATGCTGCTGGCTGTATAGAAAGGCTGTTCGCCAGACCCGTCGAAATGACCGAATTTATAGATGCTCTGTGACTTTTCTAAAGGCGGGCGTACACGGTGCGAATTCTGATGGTCGGAAGATCGTATGTCAACGCACACGATACGAGTGAGTTTATCTGAAAATCGTACGGATGCAGTCCCTGATAGCACACGTACATCTCAGAGACGTCTATTTGACATCTGCATTTACATCTGCAAGACGTATTTTTTTGAGTGTTTGCTCATCTGCAATACGTCTATAGGACGTTTCCTTTTAGATGTCAAAAAGACGTCTATTAGATATCTTTAAGATGTTTATGATTTAGAATGTATGTAAAACTGACATCTGCAAGAAGTCTGTCAGACGTTTGTAGACAGCAGATGCTTTCCAGATCAAGAGATCTTTAACAGACATCTTGCAGACGTACGTGTGCTATCTGGGGTGATACACGACACGATTTTAAGACCTGCTGAATTCCGAAGAAATCGCGTGAAGTTCCCTCCCTGATGTAATGAATTGAATTGAGTTCAGAAAAGGCCAGGGTATCATAGCCGTTATAGTACATTTAAATAAATCGTTCTCGCTCTCTCTCTCTCTCTCATAACTGCATAATATTGATACGAAACTGTTTGCTACACATAGGCTACAGGATCTTTCAGCACCGGGAAACCGGGACGTCTGGTCACCCCGTGTGTGAATTATAATATAGCTAGGAATAGCTATAGCTAACAATAAGTACGTGCTATATCTTACCTGATAACTGTAGCTTCTGAGCGATCTGCTGTAAAATATCATCTCGGATGATCCTGTCAAACACACTGCATGATAGCGCTTGCTGTTCCTGCCAAATTTCAGCGAGTTACTCAAGACCTCTCTCTTTTGCTTAAATGAAAGAATTCGACCAATACTTCTCATTGATCCAATAGTCTAAGAACAATAAAGCTTTAAAAACTTTATCTGTTTGTAACTCTTTTCCTATCTTTACGTCTCATTTTTTTTCCAGTTTGTAATGTATTAAACACCCCTTTTCTTTTATGTATTTATTTTGCTTTTATTTCGTTGTCATTGTCTATCACTTTTTATTTGTTGATGGTTGTATTACTGTTCGTATGTGTAGGCTACTGTTTTTGAGCATTAATAGGCTAATAATAATAATAAAAAAAAAAGTAAAAAAAAAAGTTCTGCAAGTTTCTATCTTCCTTTTCGTCTTTCTTCTGTAGGTTTCCTCAGCTCCTGATTGGTCAACTTCAGATAAATCGACAAATCGGCTCATTCAACTGCACACACCTAACGAATGCAAGCCGACAGCTCCCGAATTTTTTTAACATGTTTAAAAATGATCAGGAGCTCATGAGGCACTCGGCTCGGCTCGTAAATCCCTCTCACACAATACGAGCCACGACCATGCGACCAACAACGATTCCTCCCGATGGGAAATAAATCGCGTACGACGTCGTACGACAGCAAAAATGGCACCGTGTACGCCCGCCTTAAGGCCTCGATCGCAAGATACAACGGGAAATCTGTTCTTTTGTTATTGGCCCATCTGTACTTTAGGGAGGAGAAAACCTTTATGTCTAACAATAAATGCCACACCTCCTAATGTTATTGGAGGATGTTTTTGGAGGGCGAATATTTCGTGTTCTTTAATATTTTTGTAGAAGCACGAAGCGTGTCACTGCACAACATGAAGTTTGTCCTTGTCAGTGTGCCTTTAACAGTGAACACACTGAAAACAAGCCTGTAATTGTTATGATGATAGAAACAGCATATTGCTTTTTTCCATTCATGTTTAAAAAATAATTTTACAGCATGCTCACTTGTTTCCGATCTGATGGATTTTTATAATTTGCACAATGGCTATATCTAGCTGTCAGTATTTATACTCTATTCAAGTCATTTTATTTGTATAGCGCTTTTTACAATAGACGTTGCAAAGCAGCTTTAGGAATTCATTTAGAAATTGATTATAATAATATTTATAATATTTTTGATGGTTTATAGTCCACATTGAGCAGTTTAGAGCTGGGTTATAGGATAGTTAACATTTGGCAACGATAAACAATCAACAAGATGAGTAATTATTGCACAGTAATTATCACAAATATACAGTATAATGTATACAGTGTATTCAGGTAAAGTTATATGTGTAATGGCTGTCAACTGAAGTAATTTGTTTTGCAGTGATTTTGAGATTTATAAAATAAGTAAAGTTTTCATTCCAATTTACAACATTTTGGGTGTAGTGATAAACTTATTAGACTACTATTAAATTATGTGCATCATTGCCAAGATTAAAATCAGCATGTCGGGTTTATAATTTTGGTCATATCTCCTACTAGTTTATGTTCTGTTTAGTTCATCATGCAGTTTTTGAATTATACTTTCTTGATTTTTTATAGTCCAACAATCCAGTAATTCCTAGATTTATTTTCATAATTTTCACAACTTGCACAGGCACATGAACTCACCAGTGCAGTAGCCATATGGAATATAAAAAAGCTTACATTTATCAGATGGAAATATTGCCATTGCATTGGTTTTGTCAGGAGAAAAGAATATCTGAACACTGATGTGTACGTTGTGGCATTATGGAAGTTGTGGCATTACTTTACTCTAGCATTACAGCCACCCACATCCCTCTGATCCCAAAATAAATTGTATAAAATCTTTAGAGAATGAAACATTTTCTTGTGAACTTATATGATTTCTTCTGATAAAACAGATCATGGAATATAATTGTATATGGGTATAAGAGAAATGATAGCTACAATTAGCTTCAAGCTACACATGACTGTAAGGATCCACCCGCCAGCCCAAAAAGTGGAATCCAGCGGCCTGGTCAATGTTTAATGCGTATTCGGCCTTTTACTTGCACTTCTGAATTAAATTTTAGTCTAGCTCCGTGTTCAATCTGACTCTGATTTCAAGTGATCATTAAATTTAGGCAATATGTCTAATTAAAACTGATCACAAATATCGATTGTATATTAATTTAGATATTTGAGTAGTCTGGAAATCCCATACTTTCAGTTCTTCATTCATTAGGGACCAGGTATCGCTTTGCAATTCACTCGGCCAACAGTGAACACATGGTCACAAACTCGCCAGTTCTGTAACTTACTCAGAGGATACAGGGTGATTATAATACCTTTAAGTGCTGCACCCTGCTAGCAAATAATAAAAAGTGTATTTTTTCCTATAATCACGAAAACTGTAACTTGTTAAGCCAGTGACAGACAGAAATCAGAAGATCCCTAATTATGAGCCCCCGCTTCATTCGTTGGTATTTCAGTATGATCTATCCTGGAACGCAGATTTGTGGAAATACCACTACACATTAATCTACTAGAAAAAAAAATTAATAAAAATTCAGAAGAGATCACAACAAATCAAAGATAACAATTTATTATTAGTCAGGTAAAGTGGTATCATGCCAATTACATAATGAAACAATTAGAAGCCAATTTAGAAAGAATAATGCAATTGTGAATCACATTGTGGCCGCGTGGCAACCCTGCTCCTGTACGTGGTTTAACTGTAGCCATATGGAAAATAGTCAATTGTTCCACGCAGGAGACAAACAAATTTAACATAGTCACACATGTAACAGTTATCCTAATTTAACACAAGACACACGGTCTAAATGCAGAGCATCTACAACCTTTCACCTAAGTATTTCAAAGAACACTAACAGCAAAGCAATCAGGTGGTTTAGAGAATAAACTTATGTGCACATGTAGTAGCACAAACAACAATACAGTGTGCTCTATGGGCACAATGTGTTTAACACAATTACATTTTTGAATAAAACGGATTGCATACCTGACAGCATAGGGACACACAGCAGTATGTGAGTTCTAGTGCAAAGCTCCAGAGTCTCACATGTGCTGTGTGTGGGTTTTCTGACTACAGAATTCCAAAGTAGTGTTTTGTCACTTCCCTTATATACCCAAATAAGAAAAACAAAGAAATCTTCAAATCAGTTGTAAAAACATAAAACACCTTTTGGTTTGTTGGGCTCTCGTGCTCCAGGCTGCACCTAGCTGGAGAATAAACATTCTCACAGACCCCTAAAGGGTGACACGCCCCTCAGCAGCAGAACACAATTCTACAAAAGTTTTCAATATTTCTCATAATACCAGTGACTACTGTGTAATTGAGACCATTTTACAATGGGTTCACAAGATATATGATACGTGGTACCTATTCTTAATGAACTTTGAGTGAAGCCTTTTGGGAGAAAAGAGTCAGAGGCAGAGAAGGCAGGGGGAAGAGGGGGGTCGTAAATGAGCAAGGTGTTGTTTGCTCTCTTTGGAGATCCCTTCCCCAGATTAGTTTTATGGTTTTATTACATGGCATCTGTTTTGTGTGAGTTCCTGAGTTTTGGCTTCATGAGGAATTAATTTCATAAGGAGATAATTTCACTCCTTTCGTGACAATTAATGAGATTAATACAACACTTTTACTTAAACATTACTATTAATCACCACTGAGTGTTTATGATGACTTCTGACTGTGATCCAATGTGGATTTTGGTCAAATGATGAGGCAGAAATATATTGTTGGTAACATTTTAGAAGAATTTTATGGGGAAGATATGCAACTTATGTGGGGCGTGAAAGAAAAGTAATGTAACTAGTAGTGTAACTAATTACTTTTGCCAGAAAGCAAGTTAAGTAATAATATTACTTTTGAAAGGAGTAACTAGTAATGAGTAATATATATACTGTAACATTTTTTGAGTAACTATAGCCCAACACTGGTCACCTCATAAAGAGCATGGATGCTGCCCTTGCTCCACTGTGACTCTGCGGCATCCATGTTCTAAATTACATTGACGACTGGCTGGTATTAGCTCAGTCTGAGGAATTAGCAGTTTGACATTGAGATGTTGTGATCACTTACATGCCGTACTTGGGTTTGAGACTAAACCTCAAGAAAAAATGGATGATTTCTTCAAGCCAGAGAACAACTTTTCTAGGGGTAAAATGGGATTTGACCACAATGCAGGCATGTCTATCTCCTGCATGGGTGAAATTGATCATTGCTGCTACAGGCAGTATCAGGTTAAGCAAAGATATTCCCATTCCCATTAGCCAATTCCAGAGATTGTTTGGTCACAATGGACACCTCCCTTACAGGCTGGGGAGTGGTCTTGGATGGCCGTACATCTCACATTCTCTGGGAAGGCCATCATCTCATCTGCAGACTAAGAGTTCTTTCCTGGGAACTTTCTATAGTCCAGTGGTTCCCAATACTGGTCCTGAAGCACTCTGCACATTTTAGATGTCCCTCTAATCAAACACATCTGATTCAAGTCAGTACCTCATTAGTAAAGACTCCAAGATCTCAGATGTGTGTGTCAGATAAGTGAGACATCAAAAACATGCAACCTGCACACATTTATAAGGTTCTTACAGTTTGGACAATGATTCAACCCCAGTTTTTTCTGGGTTAATCCATTTTTTTTGCTCGTAAGGTTTGAACAGGCATCTTTTTCAGTATGTTGGCACTGGTATACATATTCCCATAGCATCAACAACATGCCGGAGTGTCGAAGATCCCTTATTGCTCTCCCATATTGCTCTCCCAGTAGAATCTCTTGATTCACAGATCTTACTTCAAATTTTTTTATTGGTCTTTTGTGTGACAATACAGATTGAATAATGATAACAAGGTAAACGATAAGATGTTGTCCATTATTAATCCCTTCCACAATCCCCTTATTCATATTACCTCAGATAGACAAATACAATAAAAAATTAAATACCAAATGAAATTCAATAGATATACTTAACCAATATATCAGTAAATAACCACAAACACATACACACAAAAACAAGCAACAAGCTTGCTATCTCGGACTGTCAGACACTGCATCAAACCATGCCTAACACATAAGGAAGAGGAGTGTACCTGCGTCAAGATGTTATGCCATAGATCCTCTGTAGTAGTAACTCCTAGGTCACTTGATTCACAAATCTTGAGCAACATTACAACTACCTTAGTCATACCCAAGCAAAAATTTAATTTCTACAATACTTGTTTCTCATTAGAAATGGAAAAAATTCAGCTGAGAGACGATTGATTTACATTAGTTTGACCTTATCTTCACAATCATGAGACTGAATAGATCAGTTTTCTGCTTCTAAGGCACTACGAACCCAAACTACATAACACAACAGTTCCCTATCAATATGGTTCACTCTCATTGCCTTAATCTTAACACTATGGGAAAACTTGGTTTCTCCAAAATTCTGAAGCCTGATTAAATAACGTTGTGTATCAGCACAAACAAATGGCATTTCAGCCCACCAAAACGAGCGGGGACATCTGCCTATATAAGTCGGCGCTGAATGCCATTTCATTAGAATTTTTTTACTGCAACATGACTCAGAAGAAAGTGGCCGCAAGTGATTAAATATTTTATTTATCTTATAGAAGACAACTGAAGAAGATACTTTGCATGTCTGTGAAAGTTAGTTTGCCTCATATGTGAGCTGGGTGCATTTTGAAGACCTCATGGCCAAACTAACTGACGGTGTAGGCCTCGTTGCTTACGTAATTGTGCTTATGAATAGAGAATACAGAAGGAAGTACCGGAGATAGGAGATGCCACAGGATGAGATAGTGTGGAAATAGATAATGTGTGTACAACTCATTAAAATCCTGACAGTTCATTAAAATCCTAAAATTATATGCCTTTGTAAACTTGAGCACCCAGAAAGTGGTAGATAAGAGAAGTTCTTTTGAAAAACAAACTAGCAGGTGTTTTTCTACAATGAAAGCAAGCATGATGAAAACTGATAAACAATTATGGAAAAGTACTGGGAATGACGTATCAAGTGGTCTGTACGCTCATTGAACAGCGACCGATAACTAAATCGTATAAAGATGGTATCCAGGACAAATAAAGATTCAGATGTTCTGCAGGCATCTCGGCTTTGTTGTCTTCTTGCAATAAAGTCTAATTTTGACTTCTGGAACTCTGGCTCCTGAGCATTATTTTGTAAGACAGAGAAGACTTTTCTCCACAACACAAGTTCCATCATTCCCAATAGAGTTCAATGGAACTTGTTACCATAGTTGGCTAACGATGCCTTTGGGAAACGCACCCCAGATAAGCTTAGGGGCAATTTCCACTCTATCAGAGCATTTCCTAAGTGGTGTTCGTTGCAAAATGTCGCATCACAAATGTGGCACCCCTGCATGTCTCGGATGAGCACAGTGAGTGAGTCGCTTGCCTGAGCCATGCTCACTAGGCTGGCCCTTTATTTTGGGGTATTTTTTTTTTTTTATTGAAAATGTTAACCACTCACCCCCTAATCTGTATTGTATGCAAAATATCATGCAAATAATTTGTCATTTAAAGTATGCTCTAAGAATGTATCTTTTTACAGGTACAGGTACAACAGGTAGGGCTGTCGCGGTGAAGGAATTTCGCGGTAATTTTGAGTGGCTCAATAGCGCGGTATGCGGTATTACCGCATATATATATATATATATATACAGGTGCATCTCAATAAATTAGAATGTCGTGGAAAAGATCATTTTTTTCAGTAATTCAACTCAAATTGTGAAACTCGTGTATTAAATAAATTCAATGCACACAGACTGAAGTAGTTTAAGTCTTTGGTTCTTTTAATTGTGATGATTTTGGCTCACATTTAACAAAAACCCACCAATTCACTATCTCAACAAATTAGAATACTTCATAAGACCAATAAAAAAATTTAAAAAAAACATTTTTAGTGAATTGTTGGCCTTCTGGAAAGTATGTTCATTTACTGTATATGTACTCAATACTTGATAGGGGCTCCTTTTGCTTTAATTACTGCCTCAATTCAGCGTGGCATGGAGGTGATCAGTTTGTGGCACTGCTGAGGTGGTATGGAAACCTAGGTTTCTTTGACAGTGGCCTTCAGCTCATCTGCATTTTTTGGTCTCTTGTTTCTCATTTTCCTCTTGACAATACTCCATAGATTCTCATAAGTCTGGTGAGTTTGCTGGCCAGTCAAGCACACCAACACCATGGTCATTTAACCAACTTTTGGTGCTTTTGGCAGTGTGGGCAGGTGCCAAATCCTGCTGGAAAATGGAAAGCTTATTTATTCAGCTTTCAGATTTCAAAAAATGTACACTTAAGACCGATTTTGTGGTCCAGGGTCACATATATTTAATGAACCTAAATAAAAAAATATATATATTGAGAAAGTGTTTGACAGTCAGCTTAAAAATATATATATACTTACAAAGCCAAAGACTTGTGACAAGTGCTGTGGAGCCTTTGGGGTGCAGCAGCTACTGACACAAGAACAAAGGGGAGAAAAAGAAAAAGCATCACTCAATATCAGATAATGCATATGTCTGTACAAATTGAACGTGGCAAATCCAAGATGCAGGATGACTGCTAGACTGATCACTTACAACAATCAGATGACAATCTGAGAAAAGAAAGAAAAAGGTATAAATATTTTCAAAATAATTATAATTTTACTTGAATATGACTTTTATTTATTCCCTGGTGGATACACATGCATACATGTTTTACTTTTATTGTAATTATTTGTTATTAAAAAGCAGAATTGTTATTGTTTTTTTTATTGGTCTTATGAAGTATTCTAATTTGTTGTGAATTGGTGAGTTTTTTGTTAAATGTGAACCAAAATCATCACAATTAAAAGAAGCAAAGACTTAAACTACTTCAGTCTGTGTGCATTGAATTTATGTAATACACGAGTTTCACAATTTGAGTTGAATTACTGAAATAAATGAACTTTTCCACGACATTCTAATTTATTGAGATGCACCTGTATGTGAAGTGCTCTAGCCAGTTTCAGCATTTAGAGCAGCTCTTTATGTGCTTTGTAGACTGCTTTAAAAGGCTGCCAGTCACAAAGCAAAGGTTTTCCTGCTGGATAGTAGATGCCATAGCATTAGCCTATGCCTCAGTGGGCTTACAGAGCCCCATTGGAGTGAAGGCCCACTCCACCAGGGATGTGGTCTCATCTTTAATGCATTACACATTACAAGTAACGCGAGTTACGTATTCAGATTACTTTTTTTCGAGTAACTAGTAAAGTAATGCATTGCTCTTTAATTTACAAGAAAATATCTGTTACTTTTTCAAATAAGTAACGGCAGTTACTTTTTTCCTATTTATTGATTGACAGCTCTCCTGTTCACATGTTGAGAGAAATCCCGAGTAAGATGTTACTGTAGTTATAGAATAAGTGTGAACATGCATTAATTCATCTCACTTGCAAAGAAAACAGATATTCTTCAAAATGAATAAAAACAGTGAATTGCAACTCACAATATAATGCAAACCTGCAATAATTAAATGTTTAATAACACAAATATCCTTTATGTATTTAATCCCATTTTATTAACCAGTGTCTTTGCTGCTGACCTTCGATGATCCAATTCAACCATACTAATAAGCAAAAATTACTCTAGATAAACATTTGTGTTTCTTTTTTTTTTATTGCTGAAGTGTGTTGAACTTTCTTCTTCTGCGTTCTACTGTACAGATGTGAATTTACTTTCACTTCAGCCTGAGGCTTATTCATTTCACTTTTGATGTGAAAGTGCTCTTACGTTTGCTAAAAATAGAATTTTTTTATATTAAAAACTAACAAGCAAGCCCTTCCCAAATTTAAAAAATAACGCAAAAGTAATGTAATGCATTACTTTCCATAAAAAGTAACGTAAGTAGTCACTTCTTTTTTTTTTTATATAGAGTAACGCAATATTGTAATGCATTATTTTTAAAAGTAACTTTCCCCAACCAACACTGTTTACAATATTAAAATGTTGACAGCATATTTTCAGAACTGGCAGGAGAAAACTTGGTGGTGGTTGCATGTGTACTGACTGACCAGCAAGAGTTGGCTGGAGGTAATGATCTGGGTGAGAAATTAAACATGGCTGTCCAAAATAAAGCAGGTTATCAAAAAGAACAATGACACATTTGAAACATGGCATCAGTCAATCAGAATCAATACCTTAGTGAAACAACTATGTGCAGTATATGTTCAGCTACAGCACTATGTGGTGTACTGTATATGTTCAGTTTTTACATATGTGATACTAATGCTATTACTGACAATGTCAATTTGGCAAAAGAACTAACCAAATTATCTTTTCAGAAGGTGATGGAGCTGGATACTGCTTTGACAAGTATATCTTTTTTTGATGAGGTGGTATTCAATATGGCAAAAACCTATATGGCACCCTGGAGGCTTGAGCAGGACGGGGACAAGGAAGGCCTCCAGGGCGGATCAGGCAGTTCAGGGAGCCATGGCGGAACAGGGAGCTTAGGGGGGCCATGGCAGAGCAGGGAGCTCAGGGGGCAAGGGAGACGACAGGAGGAACCAGGGCGGACCAGATGGAGACAGGAGGGACCCAGGCCACAGCCATGATAAGGACCCACAGTGGAGCAGACGGAGGGAGGAGCCATGGTGGAGGAAGGGCTGACGACTCCAGGGGATCGACCAACGGCGGCGGAGCAGGTGGTGGAGGAGCCCGAGGCGGAGACAGAGAGCCGATGAGCCAGGGCGACGGGGAGGATCCGGAGGGCCAAGGCATAGCAGATGGCGCCAGCGACCGATGCAGAGGCGGGGATCCAGAAGGCCGCGGTGGAGCCGAAGCGACAGAGGACCAAGGTGGAAGAGAAGGAGGAGCCTGACAGAGCTGGAGGGACGGAGGGACGAGGCACAGCCGGAGGAGTGGAGTCCCGAGGCAAAGGATGGTCGACGACAGACCAAGGCAGAGCCGGAGGGATGAGGGAGCCCGGCGGAGCCAGTGGGAGGCAGGAAAAATAAATAAATAAAAATAATAATTAAACCGTTATCAAAGGGTTTGGTGACTATTTGTTAATTTGTTAATTGTGCACACATTTGTGTTTTTAGATTTAAATTATTACTTATTAATTTATTTATTTATTACACAATACACAGAATTGTGACATATTTTTAATTAAAATTCAGACAATTAAATGTATGTTTTACTTAAAGCTACAGTCCGTAACTTTTTTTGGTTAAAAATGACCCGAAAACAATATTTGAGAAAGTACATAACCAGCCAGTGTTCAAAACTATCACCTAACTTTAGCCCGATTCACAACGGTTAGTTTATAATAATGTTTTTTAATTTGAGTGGTACAGGTAGGTTTTCGCGGGAAATTCGAGCATGGCACCACGTCATTACCTCACTTCTGTAAACATAAAGAAGTTTTCCCAGATAGTATGCTATCATATGTGAGGATCCTGCAGGTGGCGGCTCATTTATAGCCTTTTATCACAGCAGCTTGAATAATTAAATTTATCGTTTTGATGGCGGATTGTAATCCAGAAAGGATTATGTGTTTATGAAACACATGTGAATGAAATTAAATTATATTCCAGTTTTAAATGTGCTTCTGATTACAGATAGCCAACGTGGGATTACACAAGTTTTTGTATTTTAAATAGAACCAGTTTGAAGGAAGATTACTTTGCTTTTTGGATTAAAAGAATTTCTTAATATGAAATTTGAATGGTATGACAATTAGATATATAAAAATTTAAATCTACACCTAATACTATTCTCATAGTCACGCAATGCTGACGTTGTTAACATTAATAATTTGAGAACAAAGTATAACAATGATAATACTTTGCACAGTTAGATGTGATATGAGCCAACTGATCTTTAGATTTAATCTGCGCGATTTATTGTAATGCTTTTTTCCTCAGTTGGGCAGAACAAACGTGGCAGACTTGATACTTGTTCAGATGGCAATATACGGTGAAAATTCTGATTTGGGTCATATATTCCAAGACATAGGCTAGAATCTGTGGTTGCGAAGTACAGTAAATATCCACACTGGTGCAGTGACTGACAACTACACATTCACCTCAAAACATTAGATTCATCCGCGCTGCAGCCGTGCAGGAACACCGGATCACAACCCCCGCGCACGGAAGATAATTCCGCAAGAAACTGCAATTCCAGGTTTTCAAACATATAGGGCAACAAAGAGGTAAAAGTTACAGACTGCAGCTTTAAGTCACAGAATCAACGTGCCTTTCTCTTTTACTTGAGTCTGTTTGTTTCTGTTCTTTTTCTTTTTTCTTTTCTTTTTTTTAATTAAACAAAATTGTGAAACCGTAATATTACAATTGATTGTGTGTTTTTTTTTTATTATTATTTTTTGTGTGTGTGTTTGTTTTATTACATTAGCGACGCTTCAAATAATGTGAGCCATCTTACCCCAGCAGATGTTTAATCACAAGAATTTTAGAATATTACTTTGTGTAGTAGCCTACTTTTAACAGTTAGCTTATTATATGTTTCAAATCACCCTTGGTACTGAATTAAAAATGATACAGTAATACAGGCTACATTTGTTACATTAAAAATACACTTACATTATGTATTATGCAACTGCAATGTGATAGTCATAAACAATCATCAAAATTGTGTTGCTTGAGCATCTTGTGTCCAGCAGATGGACCCATACCAAAAGTGATGAGTACCTTGAGCAAGAATTCAAGAGGACTGCAGATCATGTGCTAAAAAGTATTAGATTTTATTCAGTGTTGTGGGCTAAACTCCACAACCTTGTAAATAACAAAATTATTATTTTAATTGAATTGAATGTATTTATTGTATTTCTTTATAGAATGTTATAATAGAATGTTCATATAAAGAAAATCTGAAATATTGATCAAAGTGAGTTTTAACTATGTTCTAAAATATCTAAATATGAAAGATTCCATCAGAGGCAAACAGAATAAAGAAGCAACTGATTGACAAGTGTATGCTCAGCCAAAGGCATGCTATCACATACACAAACATATGCACACACAAACATAAACAGAGGCAGCAGGTGCTCCTACTTGGGTTTTAATTACATGATCTCTGATTCATCTAATTGATATGCTAATGAGGGTGTAATTAATGCATGAGCGAGAACATCCGCAACCTCTATTAATTAATGAATAATCATCATATATGCCCTTGCATATTTAATCACACGTACATTTATCAGGTTTTTGTTTGTTTGAATGTGTTTTTGCAGAAATGTTTTACTTGGAATCATCTACAAAATGTACACTGTATCCATGCAGTTTCAGTAATACAATATATATATATAAAAAAAAATTATGGAAAACATGAGTGACAGATTCCCTGTTTAAGATTGAGCCTTGAATGTCCAAAAGATATAATATTAATAGTAAACCAATAATGCACTTACAAAGAGATGTTTAGTGCCCACGTAATATAACAGCAGAATTATGAGTTATACTACTATTATTTTCTTCTTAATAAAGTAATCTCATCCTCCTTTTTCTTATCATTTCATCTCAGATATGGTTATTGAATCCAACCACCCAAATGTTAGAGCAACAGTCATTTTCTTTTTTGTCTCCCTCACACAGTGCTCATCTGTGAATGGTGAATTAAACATATAGGTAAAGATATTATATGACTGCAGCCATGCTTTTACATCACTGCCATAGACTGAATGCTGCTTTAGAGCTGTGGGTGATTGATGGCCCAACAGACTCCAAGACAATTAGCTAGTGGATTTTCCCTCTATTGCTGGGCATTGTGTGGTATCCATCTGCTGCCACTTGGTATGAGTTTAATTTGTTATTCAACCAGCAACCATCTCAGTATAATTAAGACTTCAGTTATGTCAGTTCACCCAAATTCATCTCTGCCAGTGCATGAACTCTCAAGATTTCAGATATTTGAGATTGTGCAGTAATGTGTGTTTTTTATTTATTTATTTATATTTTTGTAATCTGTCTTTGCCTAATTTTTACCTTTAGTTTGTATGTTCCTGTGATGGATACAATACAATACCTCCTTTTCCTGTTTTCCCCACATTCACTACCTATATGGTAAATGACATATAAAATGTAGGTGTATGAGAAAATGGAGATGCTTTCTGAGGAAAATTAACTGCAATTGTTAAATCCTATATCATACTTTTAGAATCCACACCATTCTCTAATGATATTTCATCATAATGACCCAGTTACTCAAAACATTTTGGACATTAGCAAGTAAAAAGTCAAAACGGTGGTAGTTTTATGGTAAATTATTGTTCTCTGGTTTGGAAGCATGTGAGCATATTCTATATTCTAACAAAAACGAGCAAAGAAGCACATGCACTACAGATTTATGTGAAAGTGGATGTGTGGCCAAAATGTATTGAATGCATGTGTGTGAGAGAAACATTCTGTTTTTGTTTTGAGAAGCACACAAGGGACTCTTTCTGTGTATTCCATCTGCCATTGACGCCCATGGGACCCAGACAGGAGGTGTGAATCTGGAAGAGTTATAATGTACCTCAATAAAGGATTTGTCAAAAGTGTGACAAACGGCCATTAACTTAAAAAAAAAAAAAAAAAAAAAAAAAAAAAAACACCTTTATCCTCCAAATCCATTTATTTGGATATCAATGGATATTTAACTCTTTTTGTCCACAAAATTCAGCAGCTCAGTAGATATCTCAGCAGAACTTATTAAATGCATCTGAACATACTCATTTTTACATAAGTATTTATGCAGGTTGTTGGCCATGTCAAAGTACTGTATTGGTCTCAGAGCTAATTACTGAGATTATACATATATCCTATGAGGACAGGGCAGAATATTAGGTCTGTATTTATTTAAATGCCTCTTCTAACTTACTGTTAATAAGAATGAACAAAAAGCATTACAGGTGTAAATTCTTCATTTCAAATAAATTGATCATATTTATGTCTGGTGACCATTTTCATCAATACAGAGAAACTGTCTGTATACACATTTAGGTAGAATATGTTAAGCTATACCTGCACACACACATGCATTGTTTTGTGCTTTGTCTTATAAACAGATGTTTTCATGTATAACTTTAATTTGATGGTCAAAATAGAATTTAATTTACTGATCCTGTTTGTCAATGCTATTTCTATATTCTTCAGCGAGAGATATATGGACACTTTTGCTTAACCCTCTTTTTGGAGCTCTCTGTCATTCAATATGACTTTCAATGCACTTGAAGATACACATGGTTAAATATGTCTATATTTATAAAAAAAAAAAAAATTAAAAAAAAAAAAAAAAAACCATGCTGATTGCTTGTCCTTAAAGACAGTCCACTCTAAAATTAAAAATGCAGAAAATGTACTCCCCATCAGTCCATCCAAGATGTAGATGATTTTTTTTAAGAGAACAGATCTTGAGAAATTTAGCATCACTTGCTCACCAATGGATTCTCTGCAGTGAATGGGTACCGTCAGAATGAGAATCCAAACAGCTGCTAAAAACATCACAATAATCCACAAGTAATCCACACCACTCCAGTCCATCAGTTAACATCTTGTGAAGCAAACATTGCATGTTTGTAACAAATTCAAGACATTTTAACTTTAAACTGTAACTTCTGTCCCAAATACCACTCCATAATTCATTATAATGCTGCCTCTAGTGAAAAAGTCCATCACCTGTTGCCTTATCACATCAAAATTCACACACACATTTGTTTAGAGCCGTTTTTACTTGTAAACAGTGCTTGATCTGTGCATATTTCTCACCTGATTCAGGCAATGGTTTCAAGTTAAAAATACTTTAATGATAGATTATCTGCTGTTTGGACTCTCATTCTGACAGCACCCATTCACTTAAGAGGATCCATTGGTGTGCAAGTGATAAAATTTCTCAAAATCTGTTCCAGTGAAGAAACAAACTCATCTACATCAGGCCTGAGAGGGGAGTACATTTACAGCAAATTTACATTTTGGGTGAACTATTTCTCTAACTACAGCCCTGTCTCTGGTTTGTTTGAAACAACAAAAAACTCAAAAACCAACTAATATTTACTGAAAGGAATAAATATATGGGAATTAATGGCCATGTGGAAGATTAAAAAAGCTTTTAGCGAATCTTAGAAATATTTTGAAGTGATACTAATATGAAAACATGTTTATAAATAAGATCTGATCTATTGCTGCATCTCTTTACTCTGCAAAGAGTCTGCAATCTGCATAATTTAGTGAGTGGTCGTAGTAAATTTAGTGCTGGTTTCTTGAGCACAATATGCAAAACTACTTTATCCTTCATGTTCTTGTCCTCTTGACTTAGTGTTGACAAAGTAAATACTTTCTAACAAACATGTTCTAAATAAAGTTGGAAAAGAATAAAATATTGCCTGTATGTTTAACAACAAAACTCTTTTACATGTAAAAATCTACAGTCACTATTTTAATATGAATAACAAAATGACAACATATAAAATGTTTACAGAAAAACAAATACAATTAGATAACAATAACAATAGCAAATACAATTATGGATCCTTATATTAGTACTTAACCTAAAAATATAACTTATATAGTTTCTGTCATTAAATAAGTCAATATATGAGGTAATCAGTTCATAAACCTAAACCTAAATAGACATTTTCTGTTTCACTAAATGAAAAGCCTGACATATGCTTTCAAAAACACAATTTCAGTTTAGGGATGTAGATCTATCAGCATATGGTGACACATTGACACAACTGACATCCCTTTTACTGGCATCTACTGCGGTGAAAGTCTATTGACCAATGTGTCTGTCGTGAACATATGGCCAAAAATGTGTAACAGTCTCAAGTCTCATGTTTTGTCATAAAATTATTCCTCTTTTGGCATTTTGTGGCTGGAAGAACCTTTAAGTAACAATATCCCTTTGGCAACCTCCTCACAATCAGAGGCAAACGGTGTGCATAGAGTGGACATGTTTTAAGAAGGTTCACAAATTGTTTTGAAGATGCCGTTGTGGTATCTAATACTTTTGATGGCTCTTCATCGGAAGATTGGACAACTGTGTCTTTTCCACTCAGTGTGGCTTGAAAGAGACAACATTGATGTCAATCCAGTCCTAGCCACTGACTGTAGAACTCATCCTCTACATTGGGGGAACCACAAGGCCTGTCATTGCTGGAAATGATAAAAGAAAAAAGAGATTATACTCAATAACATGTAGCTATATCAAATAGATAATTCAATAAACAGTTACTACGCTATGCCTATATCGTCAAAGCAAGAAATAAGTTATGAGTTACTGTCGACACACAAAATGTTATACTTACATATGACATTTAAATAAATAGTTAACCCAAAAAATTTAAATTTGCTCAACATTTACTGACCATCAGGCCATCCAAGATATAGATGAGCTTTTTTCCCCCTTCATTAGAACAGATTTGGCAAAACTTTCACCACTTTACATACATCACTTGCTCACCAATGGATCCTCGGCAGTGAATGGGTGCCGTCAGAATGAGAGTCCAAACAACTGATAAAAACATCTCAATAAACAACAAGTAATCCACACAAATCCAGTCCATAAATTAATGTCTCCATTAATGTTGCTTCTGGCCAAAATAAATCCAAAATGCTTCCAGTGAAGTCCATCCCAACAAGCTTGTAACGGTGCTCGATCTGTTAATATTTCTCTCTTTTTTCACTGGAGAAAGCAATATTATGGATTTAGGGCTTGTATTTTAGTCCGAAGCAACGTTAAAAACATCATGATATGCATAAGGATCATTTTGTTTCTTACAAACACATAATTTTTCACTTCACAAGACATTTTTGATGGACTGGAGTCATTACTTGTGGATTATTGTGATGTTTTTATCAGCTGTTTGGACTTTCATTCTGATGGCACCCATTCACTGCAGAGGATCCACTGATGAGCAAGGGATGTAATGCTAAATTTCTCCAAATCTCTTCTGATGAAGAAACAAACTCATCCACTTCTTGGATGGTCTGAGAGTGGGTAAATTTTCAGCAATTTTTAATTTTGGGGTGAACTATCAAAAAAAAAAAAAAATTGTCTTGCCGCTAATGGCTTACAGAACCATGAACAAATTTTTTTTTTTGGGTAAAGTTAGAAAGATGATCTGCACTACCTCTAAAGCTGGAGCCTCCTGAGGTTTGGCAAACAGGTGATGGTGAACCCTGTGGTCTCAGGACAGGAGCAAAGGCACTTTTTTGTTTGTTCGAGGATGGAAAAGATGTGAAAGGCAAGAGAGAGGATGAAGAACTGGAGCCAGGTACAGTGGGACTAGATGGCATGACTGAAAAAGAAAGTGTTTTGATTATAATGAAATACTTATTTGATTGTCAAAATTCATTCTGTATTTTCAGCAGAAGGATGATTAAAAATGACAGAAAAAAGGTGCAAAGGATCTGAGTAAAAGACAACAAAACTGAAACTGACTAGCATAAGGAGAGCTGTTTGGTGAGGCACTGTTAAAGCCGGGTGACCCTGAAACACCCAGACTACTCATGGGCACTGCCCCATAACTCGCGCTCATGCCTCCATTCGATCCATAACCTGACTGCTGAGGGGTCGATGCTGAAGGGTAGCCCCGTGGTGACAAACTGCTTGGGTTTCGGGTGTAGCCTTAAGAAAAGAGAAACCACAATATTAAGCCAATCAACCAATAGACAAACAATCAATCAAACAACATCAGCCCTGCAATTTGGCATTATGAACTGTTGTAAATGAATCTTATCTTTATTTTAAAAAAATAGATAAATAAATAAATAAATAAATAAATAAATATTTTATTTTTTTTTTTTTTTATTTTTTTTTTTTTTTATAAAAGATAAGATTAATTTCTACATATCTATTCACCAATCAATTGTAGGTTTCAGGCTATTTTTAACCAAACTTTGATTCTCAACTATGGTATGAAAGCTATAACAGAATGATCTGATTCACTATTTTACTTTATGCAATATGTGTGTAAAATGTCCATAAATTGGTATTCCCATTCTATACAATGTGTCCATACATTGTATCCAATTTGCATGTTAATGTGTTCCTGGTGCAACATGAAAATGAAATGAAAAAAAGAAGTGCCAATAAAAGAAAAAGAGAAAAGAGAAATTTGGTCAAAAGTCTATGCCTGTTTCTCAGGAGGATACACACACAAATATTTGGAATGCCAAAGTCCATTGATAAATTACAGAATTTGAACAGACAGGTCACAATGAAAAACATGTTAAACCAGGGCGTAAATAGTGTAGTCAGTTACTGCTACTGAAAAAATAGCTATATAAAGGGGGCAATTTCACTGAAAGTTCACTAAACAGAACAATATTTAAGAATTTAAGGATTTTTTGTGAGGACAGCAAATTATTAATTATTATTATTCGTTAATTATTAGTTTTTAATTGAAGGGATGTTATAGAATAAATTCTGGCTGTGAGTTCAGAAGTATTTTCAGATGTATTGGTTATGGCCAATATGTTTAATGATTCAATAAGTTATGGTGTATAATGAATATTTTTAAAATGTATCTGGTTATTTAATAACATTAATTAATTAAAGCAATTATTACATTAAAAAAATACATCTACATCTGAATCTATTCTGGAGGTTACGACAAAACTTTTAATATTAAACAAATTGAAATAAATAATCCAGTGGTTATCAGTATTTTTACTTTGTTATTGTACTTACGTAAGTGCATTTACTTTAAAGTATTTTTATTTTTGAAAACTTTTACTTGACTACATAAATACTACATAATATCGTACAACACCCATCCCCACTAAACAAAAAGTGTTGTACTTAAGTAAAATTGAAAAGGTTATACTTTTACTGCAATATTACTTCATTGTGGTATCTGTACTTTTACTCAAGTACTTGGTTTGCACACTTTGTCCAGCACTACTATTATCCAATGACAAAAATAGATAATTTAACTGTTTAAATGGAATAAATCTCACAAACAGTGATATTCATATGAAAGGTTAAGCATAACCATTCAATAAACGTGTTGAGATGAGATTTATTAACATCTATGGTAATCTATAACACTGAATAAGAGTGAGACTTCTGAATCGTAGGGCAAATGTCTTCTTAGGGTTCTTACCTTGGCTGCTGGTTTGCCCAGGTTCTCCAATGCTTACACCCAGCTGGGTGGGATAAGAGCTGAGGCCCATGACGCTGCCATGGACAGGGGAACTTGGCATAGCCTGCAGCTGACTGTGAGGTCGTGGCACACTATACAGAGCCTCGGCTATGTCTGCAGCCCGTTTCAGCAACATGTCCTGCACCAACAGAATATCAAAGAAATATTTTGATTCAAGGCTATACACAAAAAGAAAAATTATTGGGTGACATGAAAGGTATAGTTCACCCAAAAATGAAAATTCTGTCATTATTTACTTACCCTCAAGTTGATAAAAGAAGATATTTTGAACAATGTTGATAACCAAGCAGTTGACAGTAGTCATTGACGTCCATAGTATGAAGAGCAAAAAAAAAAAAAAAAAAAAAAAACAACTATGGAAGTCATTGGCTGCTGTCAACTGTTTGGTTACTAACATTCTTCAAACTATTTTTATTTGCAATCAAAAGAATAAAGAAACTCAGACAGGTTTTGAACAGCTTGAGGGTGAGTGAGTAAATGATGACAATTTTCATTTTTGGGTGAACTATCCCTTTAAGAAATTCAATTTCTGTTGTATGAACAGAAGTCATTAATTTGTAGCTATGCACTTGCAAATAAGCCAATTTGTTTCATTGGCCAAACTTCCTTGCTTCCACTGAAGCACAAATGATGTTCTATGGAACATTTTTATATTATGTTGAATAATATTCATGTTGAGATCATCAGAGAAAACTTGTGGAGTCCATGCCAAAGGGGAACATACTAAATACAAATATACCTTATATCTACTGCAGTTCAGTTTTTACCTGATTGCTGGTGGTATTTCCATAGAGTGATTCAACAACGTCTGCTGCTCTTTTAAGTAACATCTCCTAAAACAGAAATCAATTCCACAAAGAGTTCAAAAAAATAAAATAAATAAATAAAAAGTTTGTGTACTTTATATATGTCATAAGCATATAGCAGTATTTACTAACCTTTGCCAATTTGTCGGGGTCACCAGGATGTCGAGGGATCAGCTTTTGAAGTCTCTGGAAGCCGTAGTCAATAGTTGGTTCATTCAGCGCTAGAGATAACCATACTAAGTGAGAATCCATTCATCTTTAAAGCATCCCTCCACATATTCAACTGTCTACAAAAATCCTATTGTAAGTTTATAAAGCCACCAGCTATTTATGTAACAGGTATTTATGTATGAATCTATAACCACTCACGTCCTGAGTGATATTATTAGTCTTGTGTACACAAATTGCAAAATACATATCCAAAGATAAAGTATGCAATGTGTTCTTTACTAGCGGCACCAAACGGATTTGCAAAAAATAATAACAACTGTTTCCAAATTGGCTTTTCCAAACACTGCAAATGCCCCTTTTACCATTTTTCATAGTTCAGCTAAACAGGCAGTTTCACCCAAATCTTCTGTTGAATGAGCCATAAGATGACATGTTGGGCCACTCAAATAAATATGGCAATGCTTAGGTATTCTGAAAGTGACAAACATTTTATCATTAAATTTGTGATTCTGCATGAGTGCGGATGTCTGGGTGTGTATTTACCTGTATAAATGAAGCGCCCTGGAGCTCCTTTACAGAACTGCTTAGATTTGTAAGATAGCGTAACTTCTACAACCCCTGGTATGTGTCGAGGAGGAGTTTGAACTCGGATAGCATGAGGAGTGATTAACTGCATGAACAATGACAAAAAAAAAAAACAACCTCTTAAAGTTAATTTTTACAGAATGATGGTACACAATCCTTAAGGCAATTTTCAAAATATTACAAAAGCTTTCCTTATTGCAAGTTAAAGTTTGCTTCGATAGTCTACAAATGCATACCTCACTCCACACGAGCATGCTCCCGAACACCACCTGCAGACCGTCAAAGAAGTTTTCCCCAATCACAATTACCATAGCCCCACCTGTAGTCCAACCTTCACTAGGGCTGATGGCTTTGATACAGGGAGTAGCTGGAGTAGAGAAATGACAAAAATGAAAATGGCATTAAAGATGCAAAAAATTATTACTCAAGGTCTAAGAAACATTCCTCAGTAAGTTCTACGTGACCACAGAGCTACTCTTTTCTACTCTTTCAATATGAATAAGATTTAGAGCTGCCCTTCCAACTTCATGGTTAAAACCATTCTCCCCTTGTATATAACTGTGGATTAATGCAAAATTAAAGAGAACTTTTTTAATGTCATTTCTAAATCTCACCATATTCCATGCTAGTCTCCACTGTCTCATTTGGATCTGTTCTACGAGAGCGACGTCCATGTTTGGAATTGTTGTGTACAAACATATTATCAGAAATGGCCAGTACGGGACCATCCACACTGACTGTAGTTGACAGAACCACCTATTGGAATGCAAAGAAAGACATATTAATAACAAAACCAATTTAAAGGAGAATCATGTAGTCCATAAAAACCTTTAGATGTCATGCCATTTAAAAAAAAAAAAAAAAAAAAAAAAAAAAAAAGAACTGATAATATGATTTGTTATCTCAAAACATCATCAATAATATCCTAGCAATGTCATCTTTAGAACCTTCTGCTGATGATTTAAAATTCACAGTTTTATAGCTCATTGAATCATTTGTCATCAAGAGCATTGCACAAATAGGTGCCAAAAAGTGTAAGATAACATTAAAATAATTATAGAATACCCCCAAGTATTACTGAAATTGTTTGTTCTCATTCTTCTCTTTTCCATGTCTTTTCCACATCTTTCCACCTGATTTATCCCTTCTCTGTGTTTTTTTCTTTATCTAAGGACAACAGTATCCAGATCTCTGTCTTTCTTTGGTCTTTAAAAAAGAAAATACAGTACATACTTTTTTTATTATTATTTTTTGCCATATTATTTTGGACTCATTTTCACCTTGACATCTCATATAGGTACTAAATTCACAAGACAGCATGTTTTTATACTCAAAAGCCCTTGTAGTACTATTTACTTTTTTCCAAACAGAAGATTTTGTGCATTATTATATTGTTGCTGTCATAGCTTTGGATATAAAAAGAAAGAAAAGAAAAAAAATGTTTATTGCAAAGGATTTAGTTGAAGAGCAGAGAACAGCACGGCCTTCCATTTGGCAAAAACAACTAGAGATTGTATTTGTATGTCCACAATACAGAGCTGTCTAAGTAGCCTAGTGTAGACAAAGTGACTTGGTCATGTATGATATAGAAATAGGGATGAGCCTATACACTGGATGAATTTAAGCTGACAGTCATAGAATTTCTTCCAACAACAACAAAAAAAATAATTTTTAAACTGATTGGTATATGGTTTGTTTTGTCATTCTTCTCGAACAAAGCAAATCTTGACCAAATAAGCATCAATAAATATAACACAAAATCCCAGTATGTATGCCCATCCTAAAAAAAAAAAAAAAAAAACCTACTTGAAAAAGCCATTCAAACTGAGACACATTTTCAAAAAACCTATTTTCATTGGTTTCAAACCACATACCACTGTGGATTCAGTTGAGTGTTGTTTCAAAGTGAAATGAAAGTTTGTTAATCTAAAGACAATTGAGAACATAAATGCTCACATGTACAAAAGATTGGAAAGCTAAAAATGAGAAAACATGTCAACACATAAGAGGAATACATATGAGGGATGCAGCAAATACAGTATGCTGCAAATAAGAAATGTCACACTCCAATAAAATGTAAATAAATGTACAAAAATGAATAAGGAAGGACAGCGGGGAAATGAAGAGTGAGGGATGAAATGTCAGATAGTGGCTCCAGTAGTGAAAGACAAGTGGGAGGAAGTAAAGCAGGAGGGTCCCCAGTGAGCACTTCCTGGGTCACAGAGCTTGACCTTCCACATCTGGAGCCCATCACTCAAATCCTGACAGCTTCCTGAAGCACCTTGGCTGATTTCCTGATGATCCTTGCTTCTAATACTTTAATGCTTTTTCTCCAATCACTCTCTGTCTCTTATGATATTTTGTATTCAGACACTTTATATAAATTTCTATCACACTCTCTTTTTATTCAAAACCACATGAAAACACAATTGGCCCCTGAAGAACTGCTGTATATGTTATCAGAAATCATAAGAAAATCTACCACTGCACCTATACTTAATATGTAGTATATTTGTGTAGTATATTGTATGTTTGTGTATCCAGTGAAAAAAGCATTCAATCAAGATAAATGTATCTGAGAAGCAAAATTGCATACAGTATTAAGACTATTAAGATTTTTCAGAAAATACATCTTGAATATCAGTATGTTTTGTCTTGTTTTTTTTTTTTTTTGCTTCTTTTTTGCTAAGTGAGATTTTCAATTATTTCAATATACATTCTCTGACAAATCTTAATATCTAATGCAAATTTACTTGTAATGTGTATAACTTGTTTGAAGGATGTTTGGATATTTTTACTGGAAATAAAAAAGATCTTGATTAAGTTTTTTTTTTCTTTTTTTTTTCGTAGTGTAAAGAAAATAATAATGTCAGGAAAAAGGTTTAAAGTCACTGTTAATGGGTTTTACCTTAGAGACAACATAAGATTCATGCGTTTTGCAAATGGCATTAATTTACATATAAATGATCCATACCTGAAATCTCCTCATGTCTCGGGGGTTCCCTGCTGTCTTCAGACAATTTTGATTGCACTTTAGGAAAAACTTCAAGAAAAATCTGTGGGAAACACACACACAAAAACAAACAAACTGTAAACCACATAGGTTTTATTCAAGCAAAAAGATGAGTATTACTGTAGATGGAGAGGAAGAGACTTCAAATCCCAGAAGTGAACTGTATAGCCACAATAGTCTGCTTCTTTTAGTTTCTCACAAACATACAAAAAAATATCAATAGGTGTATCTACTTTTAGAATAGAGGAGGAAAAACTTCCTATATGTTTGGATATACTTTGAACGCACATACTTTGAACCGCATCTGTCACCAAAACATGCAGATGCCAGCATGAACTTGTGTGACATGCCCTCACCATTCAAAAACATCAACAAACTAACTATGCAAGAAACCACACTACATTAAACATGGGTTCATGTGCAGTTAGGATAAACCTTAATGTGTTTTATGTGCTAAATTACTGACTGCCAATTACACATACAAATTCAAAAGACATTTAGAAACCAAACACTCAGTAATTCTGAATATTGTTGGCCCTATGTAATATTTTGGTAATGTTATTACATTTCAATGTTTTATTTTAAAGACATTTTTGTTTAGTTTTCTATGACACATATTTTGTACAGCATGTTGGGTCAACTCTCCAAAGTAAATTCTAGGTCCTGAAGCTAAACTAATTCGCTCTCTCTGTCTACCACCCCACACACTGTGAACTGTTCATTTTTGTAGAACTGACTGAAGAATAATAGTTTTCATATAGTTAAATTTGCCTAAAATAATATTCTAGACAAAAAATAAAAAATAAAAATTGCAGGACTAGTCCATCCCAAAATCAGGATGAATAAATTGAGCCACAACAACAAAAACTGTATTATTATTGTTATTATTTTTGTTATTATTATTATTGTTGTTGTTGCAATTGTTTATTGTTTCAATAATACCTGAGATCGAACCAGTTCAGCAGTTTGGTACCCCATAAACTTTGCATCTGAACCACTGTCTGGCAACCCTCTTACTCTCTTATAGTATCTTACAGGACACTTGTCAAGGTTTTGTGTGCGGTTTCATGCCCGACCCAAGCTCCACGTACCATTCTTTTCACTTTAACTACATGATAAACTTTTTAGGCCTTAATGAAATCATAGAGCACAGCTGCAAGCAGGCAAATGAAAGCACATTGAAACGCACACATTAACATGCATTAGTCACTCCCCCACTCACTTAGCATGCAAATCTCTAAGCCTCACTGCCTTGCACCTTCTGCCATGTATCCATTCACTGCATCATAATTAGACCCATCTTGCATAATTAATTAGGACTCCTGGAAAACCTTGCAACTTCAGCACAACACCCCTCTATCTCTGTTTTGTCATAAGGAACAGTTTAATAATAACAAAGTTTTGCACTGTTGTGATATCTAGATTTATTGGAGTAAAGTCTTCATAGTGGGCCAATGATAAATATTTCGAAGTGAGATGTAATATATTTTATATTATATTGATTACACACACACACACACACACACACACATATACATATATATGTATATATGTAATCATGAATCATCTTGCCACTTCTTTGTGAATTAACTAAGAAATGTTATCTTGATGGCTAGAAGTTGGTACTGTCACACTTTAGAAGAAAACTGAGTATATCTGATATATTTAACACTTGAACAGCAAGTAATTTCCATTACTGGACAGACTGTTGACCACAGACTGAAACAAAGGCTGAGAAAGAGACTGTTGATTTTCAGAACCATCACTCATCAGTATTTCCCCGTCCATCTCACCTCCCTCCCATTCTGTCTAAGAAAAACAAAACAGTGTCATGACATAGAGGGAGAGGGGGAAGGAAAATTAGGAAACCAGATGTGCAGCATCGAAACACTGACATGCTGAAAAGTTTCAGCAGCAATACATCAACGACTGTATGCCACGTGTGTGAGAAAAGCCACTCATCTACACAGAGATTCAGATTTATATCATAACATTATATTCAACCCAAAACAACATTTATAATGCAACCATGATGAAGTATCAGAACTACTTACAGTCATAATTCACATTTTTGTATATACGCATATTCCTTTTATGTATCTGTTTGATTCATCATCAAATAAGCAATCCAAAAAAATCAAACAAAACACAAAAAAGGGGGGTGAAATCTGGTGTGAGGCAGGTAAGGATTGTGGGGGAGCCTCTGAGGGGTTTTGGGTAGCAGAGGTTAGCTAGGGCTGGTCATAAATACTCTGGGCTCCCAGAATCCCTTGGCAGACTTTGGGGCCAGACTGGTTGAGGGGTTAACAGGGCACGTTCCCAACCTCTGACCCCACTAATAGGGCACACATAGAGGCTCTAAAAATCAATACCTCTATCACCACATACCACATCAGGACCTTTCACACTTGCTTCCACAACTAAGAAAAATAAAAGCAACCAACCAACATGTCTCTAGACTCTTGCTTTTTCTGAAAAAGATTATGTTTTCATCTTCTGCTTTAAAAATTCTGTCAGAACTTGTGAGAACTTCTATTTTACATTATTTAAATTTTGCTAAATTTCTTTATTACATTTTTTTTATATTTAATTTATTATCAGCATGACAATGTAAGTGATAAAAAAATTTTTTAAAAATTATATTCGCTATCATGCACTCAAGTAGGCACAGACTCCGCAAAGTGTGAAAATCCTGATAATGCATGTTTTCACAGTTTTATGTTTCATTTGAATCAAGAAAACCTGATCTTTTAAACAAAAAAAAGTTCACATGCTCATGTCACACATTTGCTCATTTGATTAGCAATTTAGAAATTACACAGAATCCTAACTAATTTATATTAATTAACAACACAAGTGTTCTTTTTTTAAGTCATTATGGTCCTAAGCTGTGAAAACTCTTTCAATGACCACCTATGACTCACTCAGCACTATAAAAAGTGTTTCAAGTAATACTAGTTAACTAGAGAGTTAACTAGAGCTTTCCCCCTAGTTAAGCATTTTCATGTCTTATTCTCCTTCCTATTTCATGTTTTCATGTTCTTATTTCACATTTTCTGTGAATGCTTATGCATATTTTGTGTAAAGCACTTTGTAAACATAGTAGTAAAAGGTGGTATTTATCTGTTTCAGTCACGTGACTATTTGGCTCATCTTCCATATTTTATGACCATCAGCGGGGCAAAGAAATGGCATTGAAAATGAAAACACATGAAGAAAGATACTCAGAAAAAAAAAAAAAGTTGATTCATACAAATGAATCACCCTATATGTATACATACACACACACTGACTGAAACAGATTATACTTTCTTTACAAATAAACAAATAAATTAAAAATAATTCCTGATTTCCAGTGTGGTTCTGGACATGTTTTTAAAAATATTTGTTATAATGCTCAGAGCTTGCCCCGAGTATGTCTGTGTAAGCACAGATTTATTTATCTAAAGCAGAAAATTAAAAATGAAATTTCATAAGCCTTCATCTTTGTGGGGAAACAAAGGCAGGGCAGTCTGAATGAATACAAGAGTGGCAGATAGGAGAAAAGAAGGAAAAGATGTCTGCTTAATTAGCCAGTAATGATAGGATCTGACAAACAACATCTGTTTCCAAACTGGGAGTGTGTTTATGCGTGTGTGTGGTGGGGGTTGAATGGAGGATGCCAGTACTCACTTTACTGAACGTCTCAAACAGAACAGCTTGATGTGAGTTGAGAAGAAAAAAGAAGCATGCCGCTTTCAAAAAAAAAAAAAAAAAAAAAAAAAAAAACCAAGACACTTTGTGCCATAAAAAAAGCACAAATACTTTTGTAATGCACTATATTTTATCACACAGACATTACAGAAAATGCTTAATTAGCAGCCTTGTCATCCAGTCATCTTGACATAGTTTTACTATAAATGCAAGCCTGATGTAATTAACCCTCTGCATCATATGCTGACATGTGTAGGGATATATATGTCAGCCATTGTGTGTGTGTGTGTGTGTGTAGGGACCAGTGCTTGACAGTCTTAAATTTCACTAATGAGTTAATGATGCCCCCTGGTGCTAGCCTGGCCCCTCTGTTTGTTTGTGTGTGTGTGTCTGCTTGCCAGCAATCTGGAGGAGATTCAGATCTTATCCTCCAAGCTAAATTCTGTATGCTTCAACATCCCACTTTCTCTGCAGAAACACTTTTTTGTTGTTGTTTTTTTTTGTTTGTCATTGTTGTTGTTGTTGTTGTTTTTTGTATTATGCAGGTTTTGGGATATATTCATCAGGACAGATGCCCTGAATCAGTTAACATCATTGACGTGCATTTATCAGAGATCAGACAATGTAATCTCATTGTGCATACGTCTGTGTGTGTGTGTGATGACTCTGTCCGGACTCAGGTCAGGGTTGATAGGGCCATTGACAGCTTCCCAGCAGGCCTGCTGTGAGCCCTGTCAGTCTCTCTACTATTTTCTTCCTCCCATTGTCCTTCAACACAGTTCTTCCCTCTTGCTCTCCCCACAGTCCTGTCTGCATGTGTACACATTTGCTATGGATTAGCCACCGACATTATATTTTAACACCATAGGCAGCACTACTCCTCACAGCAGTGACAGAAATCACCTTTCCAAATCATGCCCAATCTATTGAATTTAAAGCAGATGGACTGCAACCAAAGTTTAGAAACATTAAATCTTAAAATCTGATCTAGAAAAATTGATGCAACCAGTGCTTTGCCATTATGCAGTATGGAAAGTGTAAAAATAATTGTTAAAATTGTTACAAATATTTTCAAGTATTTTTGCTTCAGGTTGCAATATAACAAAATGTGAAAAAGGCACTGTGTATGGTTCTTTTTTTTTTTTTTTTTCCCTTTTAAATTTTCTTTTGGCTCTTTATTTTATCTCATCACTCAGATTCCAAATATCTGATTAAATATCTACATTGATCCAGAAAGTTCTGTTAGTAATCTCACCCATGTAGAATTTCTGGCAGTAAAAATGAATAAGGCAAAAATCAGAACTGCATTCCATCATAAACAATTCTGCACATTCTGTTATCGATACAGCAACTTTTGCTACTAGGCATGTGTTTAAATAAACGCTGTTTTTTTGTTTTGCCATCCCCTTCACTTGTCTTATAGTGGCTACCATTTGTTGGGTGTTGGTTCGGCTGCTGAACTAAAATTTCCCTTCAGGATCAGTTAATTGTCTTTCTATTGATCCAGTAGTTTTGCACTCCCCTGGGTTTGATTAGCAAAGCGAGAGGGGACAGATGGTACCATTCCCATTACTGTGATTTTTTTCCCTCCAAATCAGAGTATTCATTGCAGATAGAACTAGGCATGCGAATGAAATGCTGTGTTAGAGCCGTCTTTGAAACAACAGCCCCAAGTGTGTTAATAAATATTTTTGAGTCAACATCCTTATACCGCTACTGTGGTTCTTAAATTTGAGAATAGAATGTAATAGTAAACAGTTTGTTTTTAATGTTGTTACTTTCTGGCATTTTTTAAAATGAATAAATCCTGAAATCAGGATTTCATTAATTCAAAGGTAATGTTAGTACAGTATAAACATTAGTAGTCAGCATTAAAATAGAGTACTGGTATTTATAACTACATCCAAATTACTAAATTATTAGCAACTTCTTTTCAGCAATCATCAGAACAACTTTTGAAAACAGTTATGACAAAAGAAAACAAAAATAAATAAGCATACCAATCCATCAGCCTTACTTATTCTATTGGCAAGATTATACCATATTGATTATTTAAGTTTGTTTCCACAAATCCCACCATGGGATTGACCCCCTTTCAACCCTCTCTTTCTTTTCAACAGCTCTTTTTCAACCCCCACCGGTCATACACATCCATTTATTGAACCTGTGTGGTACTGACTTGGTAAACCTCAAGCTGTTAGCCATACAGCTGTACATTTACCACAAAGCTTGGATATACCGGAGCTTTCAATAACATTTATTATCTTTCTAATTAGTGCTTCTACTTCGACAAACTTTTCCTAATCCAATTTAGGCATGTTTTGCTTAACACTAAAACAACTGAAAATAAATTACACACTCACATTTACATAACTGAATGGTTACATTCCATAGACTTCCATCATTTTTATACAGCTAATTATACTATAAACTAACTTAAACTCACACCTTACCCCAATTCTTTTTACAAATAAATATTTAATATTTGTATAGTTTTTACAAATGATCATGATGGTTTGGTCCCTGATTGGTTTTGTCAGTATACCAACATACGCCAACCAAAATGTTCATTATCATCCTTATTGCCAATTTGCATGAGAGATTTTAAAAATAGCAGCTTTCATCTACAGGATCAAAGTATGTGGCCAAAGCACACTGGTGGTATTGATCAGTCATGGACTGTTGGATTGACTAAGTTGGTCTTTCAATCAATTTAATTCTAACATAGGCACAAGCACATAAGATATAATTAACCAACTAGCATAAATGAAGGTTTCAAATGTGCCAAAATTAGTATGTAATATACCATATGGACAGGTAATGATACAAAGCTAGGCTGTAAACTCTGGCAGCAAGAAGAACCGAGGGGAGATGTGGGGCATAATGTGACAAAAGCCTCCTTCAGGATCAGCTGAGAGCCATTCTCTCCCCTTCTGCTAATAACTGGATTAGTTGTGGAGGCAGAAAGGGGGTGGAGAGACAGACAGACAGAGCAGCAGGTCCAAACAAAACGGACACAAATTAAAAAAGGAGGGGGTGCTTTGGGATCACAATTCCCACATGCATTGGGGAGGTATCCTGATGAGGCTGACTAATTATATCAATATTAGGGAAAAAGGTTGTAGGTGGCAAAGAAAAGGAAGAAAATGAGAGCGTGAAAGTTAAATAAGGTAGAATTTAGCACTTAAAAATACTATTTTCTGGAATAGATATTAAATATAAACATTGCTCAAAAAATAGTATTGTGTAGCCAAGAGAAAAAGATGTGGCGCCAATCCATCAATAGTATGACTCTATCAGTTTTTCAAATTCATGATTTTCAAAATGGTGTGCACTACATCTTTTTGTCCCCCTGAAAAAAATAAATAAATTTAAAAAAAAAATAAATAAATAAAAATCAAGGGAACTGTTTGTTTACTGTTGCCAAAACTGAGAAGTACAGTATCATAATGTATAATGATGCATGCAATATATAAGCTACAGGGAGAGGGGGAAAAATATCTGTCAATACCAAACATGGCTGTCTAAAATCATTGTTTTATTGAAACTCTGGGTAAGTCTGGCCATGTTTGGAGAATTAAAGAATAAGAAGGAACAGACGAGAGAGAGAGAGAGAGAGAGAGAGAGAGAGAGAGAGAGAGAGAGAACTATAAAAACAGCTGTGGTGCTAAGGAATTCTGGGAAAATCTAAGACAACAGTCCATTTTTTCCACTCTTGACTTGAGAAAGACAGCACAGATCCTCAGAGACGCTTTATAAACAATGTTAGCTTGAACAGGATATCAAGCAACATCTGAACATAAAGGAAACTATCCATATTTTTGAAAGACCGCTTATGGCAACCAGGTTGTGGGAGAATGAGTGATTCAGTATTCAAGAGCGTTTACATGGGGCATTTGAAAGTTGTTTTTATGAAGTGAATGAGAAAAGGAGAAAATAAGCAAGAAACTGATCCTAAGCAAGGAGGCAAAGAATAAAGAAGGACAGATTTGTTCATTCTCAAAAACCAAATCACTAGCTCAAAGTCAGATATTACAGAAATTCTTTACATACAGACTGTACTGTCTCAAAGAGACTTTATTGGGCCTTGTTTTAGTATGCTAGTCTTAGAGTGTTAAACCATGTGTCGTTATTTTTCTAATATCAGACTTTATTGAGAACTGGGATCTCAAAACTTCATTGAGTTCCCTCAAAATGATTATATCTCAGAACCATATACACTGTGGACTGTGTGCACATATAAATCATTCGAACATGTCACTGTTTGAGTCAAAAAGAAAAAGGTTTGTAACCGGACTTACCTGTCAATGATGACAGGGTCAGATGGTGTCTCATTACGATTACCGCAGCTTTTTTTCTCACAGCAGCGACTTTGTATGAAAAAAAGAAGATAATGAATGATTAAAACTTGCTCCATAAGACCACTACAATTAAGACTCAGAAAAGGCAGGCCAGCAATCTGTCACATTGATTGTGAATGATCAAGCTCAATCGCCGCTTCTAAAGCATACACACACACAAACACGACCCTACACAGAGCAGACAACCCACACACACACACCATCAGTGGACCTCCTGTCTGTTCACGGGCACGTCCCCCCTCCTACCCACACTCCCCCCACCTCATGCACCACGCCACCAGCATAACAAAAGTGCCCCCCACCCCTGGCCATCTGCCTATATGCTTTCTCCTTTCCCCCAGCCCACAGCCCCCCCGTCAGACAGAGTCACTCCCCAGCTGTGTAGCCTGCCCTCTGCACCCCCTTCCCCATCAGCTCTGTTATTAACCAGCTGTGAGCGCCCACTCGGGCATCTGCTGGCTACACAATGGGGGCAGAGCCAATTCTGACTCCCCCTCTGCCCTCCCTAATGCTGTCCTCAAGCCTGAGGTCACTGCACACCCCCGTCTCTTCTGTCTCCTGTGACACTTGCTGTTCCTCTTTCTCTTAGCCCAGCTACCATGTATTCTTTATAGACATTAACTTGTGCTTATTCTGTACAGAAAATGTGCATTATCAGTCATTTTGTTCATGATATTTAGCATCGTCTGTGAACACTCTTAATGAACATCACTGCAGGCTTGCAGTTCGCATTTATCATTGTTGGGCGAATTTTTGTTTAAATTCAATCATTTCAAAAGGTAACTGCAATTGGGAATTTTGTGTAAAGGCAAAAGATTCTCCCTTGCAGATTTTGCTTGTGGTTGGTCACACAAATTTGCTGCATTGACCAACGGAAAGCTGCTTGGTTTAAAAGTGACTTCCCTAATTTACCTAGCGTGACTGCGCCTTTAGAGTGAAACTGGCTCTAGAAATATGTTTTTGGTTGTTAGAAGGCAGTTGGACATACAGCACATTTCTTGAAGATGTATTTCTTTTATGTAAACTTATAGCTTGGGATTCAAACACAGAAGCTCCTACTGCTATTATTAACATGTTACTCGCGACAAGACAACATGCATTTTTATTACATTTTAGTGGATTAATTTGGGGATGTTCTGAGCAAATGTCTTATCCAGGCGCTGAAATAAGCCTGTAATTCAATAGATTGGAGAGTTATGTATATTTATACATTTCCAATATTTGTGTATCTTCCCTTAATTATGAAAGGCTGTGGGCTTGTCCAGGTAATCATTGTTAACATTAGTTATGCTATAGAAGAACCAAGAACTTTTCAGTGAACAGTTCATAAAATAACTTTTTTTCTCTCAGTATGAAGAACACTTTAATAATCTGAACAACATTTTCCCACTATAAAGAAACTTTTGCACATTGGTTGTCAACATAGATGTTCTTCGTGGTTCTTCATATAACCATTTATGCCAATAAAGAACCTTTATTTTAAGAGTGTTGGTAGAGTGATAAAAAAAAAAAAGTGTCTGGTGCATGGGTCATTGCAGAGCAAACTGAATTTGCTGCATGCTTTCTTAAGTTGCTCAAAAAAGTCATCCCTCTTAAATGGCACCTTGCAGATCAATAGATTTGATTGTTATTGTTGTTTTTTCTCACCTGCACATGACCTCATGAGTTAGCAGAACACGGCACATTTCTGGATTCTTGTTCTGTCCCTCATATGATATAGGCTGAACCATGCAAAACAGAATTAAGAAGAGGTCATCAACACATTATAGCACAAACTGAGAAAGTGTTTCTTGTGGCTAAAAGGCTTTTAGCTAAAACAAAATGGTGCTTTACCTGTTTAGTGACAGAATCTATGAGACGTGCATAAAGGTCTTGTTCTGTGCGAACACCTGTGAACAAAAACAACAAACAAACCTTGTTGATGCCATGCTCTTGACAGATTGTTGATACAGAAATTATTTAAATGTGGAACCACATTGCCACTGGATCATAGTATGAAAGAGTATAATAGGTTCTTTGTTAAGAAAGCAAAAATAAGAATTTTAAATGTTCATTTAACGCATAATATGATCACATAATTATTGCTTTTTGCTCGGCAAAAACTAAATGTTGAATGTTACTTGTCCCAACAGACAGAATGATATCTATGAGGACAAGAAGGTATACACGTGATGAGAAATGTTGAGCATACCATTACTATAGAGGAGCTGGAGTTTGTAGTGAGTTCCATTATTGGTCTTTTCCCCCGTCTGCTCCTTAGAAGAACAGCAAGGACAGACATGGAAAGAACAAAAATTCTGATTACGCAAAATTAACATTTAATCAAACACAGGAGTTCACGATTTAGTGATGTCTATAAAAGGTACTGCAATATACAGGGTTTTATTTTATGACTTTGGCTTTTAATGACTTGGTATATTTACCACTCAGAAGCTATGGTATTACTGTCAAACATTTCATTTGCATCTCTTCTCATTCAGTTTAACCATCAGATTGATCAGGGATGCATCAGAAGAAGGGTGATAGCAGGTAACTGTTGTACTGTAATGTAAAATGCAAATACAGGCATTTTATGTTACAGTATGCAATGTGATACTGTAAACTGAGGCCTTACCGTGGTAGAGACTACCAAAATTACCTCATGACTGTGTCATTCCATAACTTTTGATAACACACTGAAGAAATTACAAACATTAAACATAGACAAGAGTTGGGTGGAGGAAGTTAATGTTGTATAATGTGTCAGAGCACAAGAATGGCTTCTCTAATTTTCCTGCATTTCAAATATTCCTTACATTCTGTATGTTTTATAAGGTTTTGTTTTCTCTCACCAAGCTCAAGCTTCAAATCTATTTTAAACTGTAGGAAACATCATCAGAAATCCAATAATGTTCAATCATGTGAAACATGCTATAGAATATACCTTGTCCTGCTCCACAAAGTCAACAAACGCTGTCCTCTCCACTTCCACAGGCTGCCCATTGCGGTCATAGAGTGCCAGAACAAAATGGAAGAAGTTGGACTTTCTGAGATTGGAGGGAGGCTGCTTTTCAAAGTGAGCACGAGATAAGGTCACTCCACTATGGATGTAGGGTTTTCGAGAATAAAAACAGATGGATTATTATTATTCATATTTTTCTCCCCACAGTTTTCACAATTTATATAACTGACCATGATATAATACCTCCACTAAATTCAACATAAGTTCAGTACAATTCTTAATACATGTCTCTAAGATAAAAATGAAAAACACGTCCACATTTGGAGCTACATTTCCACTGATTCCCCTAATAAAAAGGTTTGTTTGTGTCTGAATCTTTATAACCTTGTCTTGCTGAAGACAATAACTATTTTAAACCTAAAAGGTTTATTTTGAGCACATTGTAGTCATGATAAAAATATTAGGAAAAGCCTATATAATTCAGCAATTGTCCTTTTCATATTTTATTAGTTGCTCTCATTCGATTACAAGTTCTTACATTTTTTAAATATTAAAGGCAAAATCTTTGAAGAAAAAAAAAATCTGACCAAACGTTTGTGTTTGCAGCAATATCAGATATATCAAAGTTTTACTGTATAAGGAGGACACATTGTTAGAAAGCACAACGCGCACTTTTTGAACCACCCAAATGTAGCCAACAAATCAGTTTTCTATGTTGTATTTGTTCTAATAATAGCCTAAAACATTTTCACAAGCGTGTAAAAGCTACAGCTTTTAACACAATATACACTGTAGTTCAGAAAGTAAATTGACAGCTAATTAAGAAATTATTCCTATAGATTTATAAGTAACAAACAACTGTCTGTGGCTGCGTTTTCATCGATTCATATATAGAATTATGAACTCGGAAAAAATGGATAGTAGATTTGTGTGTTTTCGTTAATATAAAGATACTTATCACGATTATTAGTAGTGTTATTACCAGCACTGCAGTTTTAATTATTTGATTTTGAATTCCTCAGATTAAGACTGTTCACTTGTGTAGGCTATATATCAATCGTTCGATTCTGGATTAAACATATTCTTAAAGAATATTATGCTACTCTTCAAGTGAGCAAGGAATGAAAAGGAAAGAAAAACGTCACAAACAATTGCCGCTCAAGTGACGTGCTCGAGCGTTTTAAGTAATATCATCATGACACAAAATGAGTTTCTTTGTATTGTCTTGTTTGCCTCTTTCATTCGGCTCGTGACTCGGTCACCTCAAGCTATTAACAAGAGCACTGAAGGCTGAGCTCCGAAGCTACTAATCTCCGGTGTCATTTTACGTTCACCGCCACAGTAGAGCCTGACCTGTTGCTAGATATTTTTGCAATGTCATAGAAAACAAAACACACTCTTAAAGTTAACAAGCTATAGAAAGTAGTTTAATACTACAACGACTAAAAGAAGTATTAATGATTATAAAAATAAAAAATAATAATAAACGCGTTACATTAAAATTGACAACTGGATGGTAAATAAATAGTTTAACATTTGTGTAGTGTCATTTCTGTTAAGGACTGGACAGTTTATAAAGAAATATTTTCAGTCGTCAGGTGGTGTTTTTACATGAAAAGTCTTCAACTAATTAAAAGAATTTAGTGTGCATCAGTGCAGAATAGCCTACCTCTGTGCCGCAATGTTTGCATCAATAACGCCGACATTCCGCACCCAAGAACGAACAGAATCCATTTCTTCTTCAAAAGTTCCCACTTTCAACCCAGTGATGTTTCTTGTCGGGTGATCTTGACTCCCAAACATTTAGGCTACACCAAAATTGGAATGACAAGGCAACCTCTTGTGCAAAATAGCCAATATCAAACAGTCGAAATATTCTGGAAATTCTGCCTATCACTCAGTAGATGTAACGATTTTCCCAATTTTTAGATTACCGAGATTCTCTGAAATAGTCCGTGGGGTACTCCGTGCTTCTTTTTATATAAGTTTCTTGGAAACTTGCTTTCTTGGCGTAGATTTGTCCTTCTTCGAGACCCATTCAAACTGTATGTGCGTAGTCCGCTCGCTCACCTGTTCTACGGGAGCAACATTCACTTCCCAAACAAAGTCTGCAGATATACTGCTACAAATAAAGCCACTCAGGATAGGAATTAAAACATCCACAAGGTGCTCTGAAGATGTTATGTGCTATGCCGATTACCCTGTAACTGCCGAGGATGGATATCGTACCCATTTAAAACCATGAGAACGTGATGATGCTGAGAGCGTCTACTGGGACCCATAGTATCCGCTCGAAAAAGAGGAGGGGCGAACCCGTATTTGGAATACTGAAAAGTCCTCCTTTTTTAACGTTCTTGCAGTAACTGACTGGTTGATGGAATATATCCAAAGGACATTGCAAATGGAAACTTTTTTTTTTCTTCCGTATTTTAGTTTAATTTTCATAAAATGTCTGATTGTTTGACTAGCCTATTTAAAGCATAGCACTTGCCAAATTAGCTACTACAAACAGGACATCTTTGGAAACGAAATTAGAAATGAGAGTAAAAAATTTATTTGTTGTAATGGATTTACGAGAATTACATATAAACAGCCTAGCTGTAGGATTTTAAAACAATTAGCCTATAGCTAGCTATAAAACAATTAGGCTATTATTTGTTTTATTTGTTGGGGTTATGATTTTTTCCCTGAATTATTAGGATTATTTATCTGAATAAAAAAAGTAAGTAAATGCATCTATTACAAAGAAAAAACGAATAGTAAATGAGTCTGAACGGTTGACATCTGCGGGTAGAAAGCAGCAGACGGCCAAAACAATGAGATTTTTCTAAACTTTTTTTTAGACCATTTCCTCTCTTTAAGAAGAAGCTTTTCCATCTTTTCTTGCTACTGGATGGGGTTATTGTCTGTGCGTGGGGCTCAAATAACTAAACAATGAATGTGAGCCCCCCCACCAAACACACACCACCACCACCCGGCTTATACCAACCATCTGCCAGCACGCCTCGGAGTCAGCTGTTCACCCTATTATGTGACCTGTTGCGGAATCCATACACACTCTGCAACGTACTCACTGTTTCACTAGCCACACCACTAGACCTATATTTGTATTTCATATGAAAAATAAAATGTTGTTTCGTAATTGTTAATAAATATTTCTTAACTTTGATTTTTCGAAAGCTGTCGCAACAGAGCTTTTACCCGTTAATGTGATTAATGTGAATTTTACGAGTGTGCAATTTCGTACACATTCTGATTTGTGCAAAATTGTACGATTTGCTTAATAGAAAGTAGGCTAAATATGAGGCTCCATCCATAACCGCACACAAAACCTACCCGTGGGGCAAGCAGATCAGGGGAAAACGAACTTGTAGCAGATGAACTGTTTTGCGTGAATACGCGCACCCGTTTACCATACAATTGCCAATATTTCCCAAACTCCATTCATTTACTTGGCCTACATTAAAACACATTAGCCTATTAAGAGAGCATTTTTGGGGGATATATTTCCTTCTAAGCTTTATAAGACGTGATTACAAACTATTTTCCACCTTGTAGTAATTTATTATTAGCTGTTCATTACTTTATCATTATAAAGTTGGTATGTCAATTTATAGCCTATTTCTATATTCAGATGGTCTAGCCAATCCAGCAATGTTTAGCCAGCAGGTGTTTATTAGCTGAGTTAGAACAGCATAATTCATATAGAGCTCTCTGTAGCTGTGTCTATTAAATGTATTGTTTGACTGAAACTTGTTTTAAGACCGATAAATACTTTAATGACTGATAGGTCTTCATATTGTGGCGTCATTTTCTGTGAGGAATAATCGAGAAACGTTCAGCCTATGCCACTGTCCTACTAGGAGAATGGAGCACAAGCAAATCTTAGTGACTTGTACATTAATTAAAATAAATAACATTTTAACGTGTCTCTGTGGTTGTGGAGGAATAATGTACCAATAATATATTAATGTTTTGTATGTTTATGTTTTCGGAGCACGTAAGCACCCAATGAGGCTGTCAAATTTCCTGGTAATTTCCTAAGATAATTTTTGTGCAATTAAGCTAAGGTGGTGCGATTTGTTAGCAAATGTCATGTTTTGAAGGGAGCAACAACAGCCAGACTCTAAGCGGAATTAAGCTATTTAATAATACTAATAATAAAGTATTTAATATCAGGAAACAGGCAGCAAAGTTATCTAAGTTTTATATTATCCACCCATTCAGAAATGTTTTTCTTGATTCATAAGTCTAGTACTGCATGGAAAAGTGATTCTTTTGGTTGAGTTTAACTACTTTTATTCCAACGACCTAACTTAGCCTAACAATCTAAATATTTAGCAAAATATTAGATAACAGGTACAAAATATTCAAAACAGGTACAGCTCTGTAATTTTAATTTAAGATTCATTTTTTTCATGTCAGTTTCATTAGCATTTAATGGGAAATGTTATCTTTTAAAAGATCATTTTTGCTCATTTACACGCACATTTTCTTGGGCTAAACCTCTCCAAAGCTCTAAACAACATCATGAACTCTTTTTCCTTTAATTACATGGGTATGTATTTTTTTTTTTACATATAATTCACGTTCATTTGTGTAGCGCTTTTTACAATAGCCTACACACTGTTTCAAGATTCGAGTTTCACAGACATTCACAATGTTAATATTTTGTTAATATCTATAATACATAACATGCTTTGTAGTCCACATTTAGCAGTTTAGAGCAGGGCGACAGGACAGTTTACATCTGGCAACGACACAAACGATCAAACAGCTGAGATTTGATATACATCGCTTTAAGGTTTTCTTTTTATTTATTTATTTATTTATTTTTTTGTTTCTTGGAGGCTATTGATATGGGATAACACTCGTCAGAAATTGAGCCCTTTTCGATACTTCGTTTCTCGGCCGCCATAGGGTTCATTAAAGGTAGGATCTAGGCTACATCTCTAACGAAATATTATTTATGAACTATGAATTGTATTTCGATAGAGATGTACCTAGTACGAAGTTCTCATGTCCACTGTCCACAATTAATAAGTTCAAGTATTGAACTTGGCAGATACATTATACCACTATGATTTACAGTGCCAGAACTGTCACTGGTGCCCCTTCAAAAATTACGCCTCTGGCTGCATAACTGCCCTTGTTAAACAGCCACGTGCTCCGCACCCTCCTACCTCCACTCATTCTTACGAGTCTACATATCCTCCAAAAGCCTGCAATCGGTGATTGAGCGGCGCCTCGTGGTACCATCGCAGAGAGGCACAAAATGACCGAATCCCTGACGCTATTCAAAGAAATTACTTCAAGAAAACTTCCGTGAGCACATAACTGCATCCTGCTGACTCTTTAAAATATTCTTCTATGCTTTCACTATATCGTCGCCTTGGAATTATAAGGTTCTATCTGACATTTTTGTCAAAATTGAGTTATTCACATATTCTTATTCTGTGACAACTTATTTACATTGTTTTTTTTTTATTGTTGTTTGTTTGTTTGTTTTTGTTTTGTTTTTGTTTTTGAAGTTGTGTGCATTTTAGGACTTTTTATTTAGAAAACAAAAAGGTTCTATCTACAAAGTCGAACTCTAACTTGGTTCTATAAGGTTCTATCTGTGAGCCAATCAGCACTTCGAATGCACGCAAGAGGAGGAGTAATCAGGATCAACGTTCTTTGCCATGTCGCCGGACTGCTCCATAACAGCAGGAAAGATTAAACATTAAACAACAATTACATCTGTAGAATCAATAAGTGCAATTTACATTTATTCCACAAAGTGGCACTGTTTAAAACATAACGATGATGTGATTTTTCACTCATGATTACCGCAGGCATAAAACTAATAATCACCTGCAAAAATTGAACTGGCTTGAATGGCTTTACTGTTCATAATGAAATATAAGTGTCTCTTTCGTTTGATGGTGGATGTGGTGAATAGCCAGGGGCGGACTGGGACAAAATTTCAGACAGGGAAATCACACACTCATCCAGGCCATCCCATACATCCACAACAAATTAAAAAAAAAAAAAAAGTTTCAATTCCTAGGCGGGGACCGCGCAAAATAATTAAATGTTATCTCTTGAACTTCCATTTCCCTTTTTAGTCTCTTCATTTTCCCTGACATCTCTCTGTCCCTCATATGTTTACTTTTTTCACTAATTTTCTTGTACCTGTCACTTTTTCATCAACACATCTCCACCTTGTTGCAAAACAACCACCTCATTGTAATTTGTTTGCACATAGTATACATTTTAGAAAAAAATTAAGTATTACATTAGTACCATGTGTTATTGTTTTATCTTGCCTAAATGTCAAAATTAGTACATTTAATAGCTACATCTTGAATATATCTTTACAGAAAAATCTTAACACTGAACATGTTTTTGCATTTTCATAGGTCATGTTTTGTCCTAAGAAAAATTAACCATGGTATTATTAGGCATATGGTAAAAGTATAGTAACCATGTTTTTTGGGGGGATTGATTACCATTTGTATAATCTGAGTTTTACTACAAATACCATGGTGAAACAGTGTAGCAAACCCATTGTTAATTTGTGGTTACACTCTTAAAAATAAAAGTGCTTAAAAGGTTCTTCACAGTGATGCCATAGAACCATTTTTGGTTCCACAAAGAACCATTCAGTCAAAGGTTCTTTAAAGAACTATCTTTTTCTTAAATTTTGTATAATCTGAAGAACCTTCTTTAGCCACAAAGAACCTTTTGTGACACAGAAAGGTTCTTCAGATGTTAAAAGTTCTTTATGGAAGCATGTAGGCAAAAAAGGGTTCTTATGAATGAAGCACCTTTAATTTTTAAGAGTGTAATTTAATTATAGTAACCATGGTTTTTGGTTTTATTTTTTAGTAAAAGCAGGTTAATTTTCGTAAGGGTGTGTTGTTGTCTGCCTTAGCTCCCTCTAAACCTGTTATAAAACGATGTGAATATTTGTCTGCTATTCCTACTCTTTACAATAGTAATTATGTCCTTTCGGTAATTTTTCAGTAATTGACTGCTACTGCTAACATTTGTTTAATGTTTAACTAAGTAAACAAAGAAAAAACTACAATAGTCTATTTACGGATGTAACTGACCTGCACTTTAAGTCCTGAACAGGTCAGTTTTGCCTCTCTGCTCCACCTGGGCACTTCCGCTCCATTCTCGAGTCTCGCATCCTTTTGGCGGACGCGCGGATGCGCGAGCGTGCGTGAGGCGAATCGCGTTGAAATTTACCGATTCATGATTTATTAGTTTTATTATTGAATGGTGAATTCGGAAAGAATCACTTTAGTACATTCGGCAGGCACCAAAAACAACAACAATACAATACAATACAATACAATACAAACATACATACATACATACATACATTACATACATTACATACATTACATACATTACATAATATAGGGCAGCAGGCCAAATTGGCTGCCAGGCCACCGGGAATTCTCCTGTGCTCCCGATGGCCAGTCCGCCCCTGTGAATCGCGATCAAAATGTTGTTTTTGAAGATGCTGAAAATCTGAAAAGATGCTGAAAGATGCATAGTTTTCAGAATATATTGAGATCGCGATTATGAGCCAGAGTGTATAGCCCAGAGGCCTGTACCATGAAGCCGGATTAGCTGGCTAGCCAGGTAAATTTCAGTTTAGTTTGCACCAATCCTGGGTTTTAGATACCATGAAAGTGGCTTGGCTTTTAGCTGCATTCAATTCCATAGTAATTTACACTCCACAGCTAACCTGCTCCAGGACAGGTTATGTTCTAAATTAGAGATCGCAAACTGAAATTGGACCAATCAGATGTGAGCAAAGTGACACATCTGACACAAAAAAAAGTTACTCCCCCAGTTTCTCTTGCTCCAAATAAAAGGTCACTACAACTACAAAAAAAAAAAAAAAAAAAAAAAAAGTCTGACCAAAACCAAAAATTGAGATATTTTATATGATTCATATAATTACAGGATTTATATTAGTATTAATCCATTACACACAAGCAATTTTAGTTTAACAGTTATTATAAATCATTTATTTTAAATGAATATTAATATATACAGATTGTATATAATATAAATAAGCTGTAGAATCAATAGATAACGCTTTAAAAATGACTATGTGACCTTACATGTTCGAGTCTCTATCGCTGTATATTTCCAACTATATAAACTAACTTAAGTTTCACTTGTGACTGCATTGATAAAGCAAGATAATTTCTTTTATTTGTCTTCTTTCATGAACACTCAAAAAAAAATATTTCTCCAACACTGTTCAGTTTATTTTAAAAAATCATTTTCATTTAACACCATTATGTTAGGTTTCCTATTTAAACAATAGCATTGTGTTAAACCGACTCAAAACAGTTGCGTTTTGGTTCAACTCAATATTTTCATTTTGAAAGAACATAAATAATTTTACTTGTGTAACTAGGACGTGGATTTCCCCTTCCCATCATGCTTTGCACAGGGCTGGATAAGGAGAGTAAATCTTGAAATAAAATGTTAATTTAGGCATTTTTTATTGAGATGATAAAATTGTGAGACTTCTTAATGTTTAATGCTCTTTTATGTTTGTATTTAAGAGTTTCTGGTATGTTAGTGTTTTTGGGGGTTACCATTGTGGTAAAGTGTAGAGCATGTGCTTGGGTTGAGGACCTGCTAACATGACTTAAAATTGCTTTAATAAAAAAAATAAATAAAAAAACTGCTTTGGGTATGCCATGGATATATCAAAACTATCTTATGCTATGCCTAATAAACTGGCTAGTGCCTAAAGTTAAGTAAATGCAATGTATATATTGTTTTGAGTGTAGAAGGATATCTGCCTAGAAGAATGTAGATAATTTATTTTCCAGTTAAATGTTTTAGTTTGAGTTCAACAAGCATAAAAAAAATTAAAAAAAAATCCACTGCATCAATTTCATTTAAACTATATTTGATCAAATTGAGTTGGCCCAACTCGATTACATTTCATCGCATGAATTAGTTTATGAATTGGGACTACACATACTTATTGGATGGAAATCCTGCCCTCAATTAAACTTCCAATGAACTTCCAGAGTTCATCCAATGAATTATTTTTTTGAGTGAACAAGTACTTTTTTCGCACCTTACCACACTGCAAACATTTATTTTAAGAGGTCCACTGTCCTCCTATGGATACAGGGATAGACAGTGGAGAGGCCATAGCAGCCACGTGGTCGTGATTTTTGTGCGATGGATGAAAGTTTGTGGGGAAGCCTCGTATTGAGCCTCCCATCCTGGGCTCATCACCCCCTGCAAATGTTAGCTAGGTGAGTATGGAGGAAGAGGAGGAGAGCTCTTCACCATCTGGCACAAACAGCATTATGCAGGAGGATGAGCCATCTATTTTATCTGGCCTTTGAAGGATGCAACCTTCTAACTGGGACACAGCTAATGCCTGCATCTGATTGGACGGGAAGAACTTCTTATTGATTAGTACCGTTTCTAGGCATAGGCAAGCTAGGCGGTCGCCTAGGGTGCCACCAGCAGGAGGGGCGCCAATGAGTGCACGTACTGGCGCTACATTTTAGCAGGGTTGTGATAAAGAGTGGCATGGTCACCCTGAAATATGATTGCCGCCCCACTGGGTCCCCAACATCATTGGGCTAGAGTACTGTCATTCTGACGATGCCTGTATGCCACTGGATCAAAGAGCTGTCATTTGCTGCCTGATTGTTGCATGCAAAGTTTGCATTTGGAGCGCTCAACAATGCCATTAGATCAGGGGTGTCAAACTCAGTTCCTTGAGAGCCGCAGCCCTGCAGAGTTTTGTTCCAACCCTGGTCCAACACACAAACCATGTAGTTTTCAAATAAGCCTGAAGGACTTGATTAGCTGGATCAGGTGTGTTTTATTAGGGTTGCATCTAAACTCTGCAGGGCTCCGGCCCTCCAGGAACTGAGTTTGACACCCCTGCATTAGATCAATGGGTTCTGTCAGTGCTTTGGCAAGGTAAGGCTTTTTACATTCTTTATTAATCTGCTTTGTGGAATTTAACGCATCCTTACAGAAGTGTCGAAATGCTGAATCAATTCATTCACTTCTAACAGTGCTTAATGGGAGCAGCGTCATACACATAGAGGGCAGAGTGTCGCGTCGTTTAAAAGGGAAATTCACACGTCAATGAATAACAAAGGAACAAGTAGATGTATTCTGATTACTTTTATGCAACTGATCAGGCTTTTATATGTAGTTTGGGGTAACAAAGTGTTATATAGGTTTGACTGAAATAATAATGCAATAACTGACACAACAACAATAAAAGAATAGATCAAAAAACAGATAAAGACAAAAGGTAGCCATTTATTATATCTAAACGTATCCAAATCCAAATGTAAGGAAATTAATTTGTGTGATGACAATTTATTAGCAACTAGTGAATGTTACATAGAGCTATACAGGCATCCAGTGGCTATAATGGTATTACAGATAAAAATTGAGCAAAATTTTTATCTTAACAGTACATTTACAAATAATGCATTCAGATTTGTGGAACTCACAATATGCTGAATCTCCACAAATTCCACAGTGTCGTTACTACAACAACCAATTTGAATGTGATAAGAAACTGATGTCTGAAAAGAAATTATACATATAACCTATTCAAATATAATTTGGAAATGTATCAGTGTTGTTATTTAATATTAAGCATTTACATAATCAGTTTTATGTTATTTTGTATGTAATCTTAAATTATCTTGATTGGGAGTGGGATGGGGGGGGTGCTAATAGGGATTTCGCCTAGGGCGTTAAAATTGCTAGAATCGGCCCTGCCTGGTCTACCTGTAAAGACCTTTTATTGAGGGCCTGCGGTTCTTTGATCAGGCACACCATCTGATTGTCAGTATACCAGCTGACGTCTTTTCTTGGGCCCGGCCAGAAGAATTTATTGATACCATTGTGATTTTTAATGTTTTTAAAAGAAGTCTCTTCTGTTCACCAAGGCTTCGTTTATTTGATCAAAAGTACAGCAAAAACAGTAATATTGTGAAACATTTTTACAATTTAAAATAACTTTTCTATTTGAATACATTTTAAAATGCAATTTATTTCTGTTGGCAAATATAAATTTTCAGCATCATTACTCCAGTCTTCAGTGTCACATGATCCTTCAGAAATCATTCTAATATGCTGATTTGCTGCTCAAGAAACATTTATTATTATTATTATTATTATTATTATTATCATCATCAATGTTGAAAACAGTTTTGTACAATTTTTTTTTCAGGATTATTTGATGAACAAAGTTCAAAAGACCAGCATTTATCTGAAATAGAAAGCTTTTGTAACATTATCACTACCGTTCAAAAGTTTTAGGGTCAGTAAGAATTTCTTTGTTTTTTTTTTTTTTGTTTTTTTTTTTTGGAAAGAAATTCATACTTTTATTCAGCAAGGATGCATTAAAGTGATCAAAAGTGACAGTATATACATTTATAATGTTGCAAAAGCTTTCTATTTCAGATAAATGCTTTTCTTTTGAACTTTCTATTCATCAAATTATCCTGAAAAATGTTTACACAACGGTTTTCAACATTGATTATCAACAAATCAGAATATTAGAATGATTTCTGAAGGATCATGTAACACTGACGACTGTAGTAATGATGCTGAAAATTCAGGTTTGCCTGAACACAGAAATATTGCATTTTAAAATGTATTCAAATAGAAAAGTTATTTTAAACTGTAAAAATATTTCAGATATATTATTGTTTTTGCTGTATTTTTGATCAAATAAATGAAGCCTTGGCAAGCAGAAGAGACTTCTTTTATAAACATTAAAATTCTTGCTGATCTAAAAATTGAGCGGTAGTGTACATATATACAATTGTATTCATGTACACAGAGCTGGGTAGTAACTGATTACATGTAATCTGGATTACGTAATCAGATTCCAAAAATTGAGTTCTTGTAATTAGAGTAAGTTACATTTTAAAATACTCGTAATCAGACTACAGTTACTTTTTTATGGATTACATGATTACATATTATTCACACAATAGCAATAAATTATTCATAATTCATTGATTCTCCCTAATTTTTATTTTCAACTTTTAAATTCTCCTTTCTAAAATAGCCTTCCAATTATATACATTAAGAAAGTCCAGTTTTGTGGACATTCACACAGACTTGTCATTAGTCAGGTGGTGACACAGCACTTGACCACTGGATTTATAAAAATCATTTTAGGTTTAAGAAGGGTTTCAGCATTGTATCAACTACTGATGAACATTCATTTTCATTTGAACTACCACTCTGTAGGTTTTTTAACCATGTATTATGTGTTTGGAAGGCTTTTGTCTTTCAAACTCATTAAAATGCACATATTCATGTAATTTTTTTATTTACGTGTAATGCAGGAATTCCAAAACTTTGTCATCTAAACCTTATTCACCAAATATATTTACTTTTTAAAATAAATATTTCAATAATTATATATCACATTTGCATGTTCACGGTTTCTTTGATGTTGATTAATGGTCACATGGCATGCAGGTAAATAAAAATATTTCATTTTTTTTAGTAAGTGTTTTATTTTAATTGTTATTTTAAAACAAAGACTAGAAATACAAAGATTACAAAGCACGTTATGACTGCAAAACACGTTAATGACTGCACATGCGCATTAGCTGGTCTAGCCTGAAAAAATAAGCTTTTTAAATGCTATTTGAGCATAAGAAACATTCATGGGGCAATTAATTTGAGATTTTTGTTGCTGATTTGATTTATGTAATTTAATTGTGAGTTCAGCTAGTTTTTGAGATTTCAGGATTCCCCCATTCATTAAGGTAGGACTTGGTCTTGTATGACCTGCCCAGAGGCGTTGCAAATATGACCACAGAGTGAAGAGACTTTCATAGAAAGGGACTTTGTTTTAAAATGATTTATTTAAAATTTTTATGATTTAATTCATTGTTAACTTTTCATTAAACTCACAAACCACCTGCAGTTCCTTTACAAACCCTAGTTTGGGAAGCCTTGATGTAATATAAATGTTTAACGCACTTCATGTTGTAAATTACAATGAATGGAACACATTTTTACATCATTACGGTACAAGATAATCCTATTTGAATCAATGTTATAAATGAGTTGTCAAAAGTTATCTAAAAGTATTCCAAAAGTAATCTGATTATATTACATAAAATGTGTAATGTAACGGATTACATTACTGACTACAATTGTCGTCATGTAATCTGGAATCAGTAACGGATTACAATTTGTAAGTAATCTACCCAGCTCTGCATGTACATTACCACACAAAAGTGTTATGGAGGTAGATTAATTTGCAGTATACAATAAATACTATTTATTCTATTAGAATTTCCACCATTTGAGCAAAATTAGCTGTAGCTTTTTGAGTGATCAACATTTAGCTCTCTAACCTTCTACAGATGAACATAACTTTTATAACTGTCAGATATGTTTTTTTATTTATTTTTTGATCGGACAAACATTCTCCATAATATAGCCGAACAGGGTGGAACTTTAAGAGTGTGACAAGCAGGAGAACAATTCAAAAACTTAAAAAAAATAAATAAATAAATTAAAAAAAAAGGTAGGATAAAAAAAAAAAAGGTAGGAGTGAGAGTTGACACTTACCTCCATTTGTACAGTTGAATTCCAGCGGAAAAACTAAACTATCACTTCCTGAAAATTATCTCAGTGGAATTGTAGTCTATTTTGGAAGGCGAGGGAGTACATACTAACAGGGTGGAAGATGACTTTAGGGACACGGTAAATGTAGAAAATTGTAAAAAAAAAAAAATAAAATAAAAATAGTTTCACATGATTTATATGCATGATTAGATGAAGTTTAGCCAAGTCCATAACATAATTTAAAAATATTTTGAGATTTTTATCATTTCATGGTTTATATTTCTAGTGGAAGCTGATTACTTTGCACTGAGGACATGATAAAACTGAACGCATGGATCAATAAAAAGGTGTGTGTGTGTGTGTATATATATATATATATATATATAAAATGTCTATTATCTCCGTTTAAGTGATAAAGTAGATCTAATATGTATAATTTAAGCAATTTCTTATAAATGTGTGACTATTTTAGGGAAAATATGAGTAAGTAAATCATAGAGACAGAAAAGTCACTGTATAACAGGAATGACCCACCTACGTTAAAAACATAATATCCTACTTTAATTACGCAAGGCTTTGTTAGCAAAACAACCAATGTTTGTTTAGCCTACCTGCTCACCCGGGGCCTGTACCATGAAGCCGGATTAGCTGGCTAGCCAGGTAAGTTTCAGTTTAGTTTGCACCAATCCTGGGTTTTAGGTACCATGAACGTGGCTTGGCTTTTAGCGGTGTTCATTGCCATAGTAACTTACACTCCATGGCTAACCTGCTCCAGGACAGGTTATGTTCTGAGTTAGAGATCTCAAACTGAAATTGGACCAATCAGATGTGAGCAAAGTGACATGTCTGGCACAGAAAATCACTCCCCCAGTTACTCTTGCTCCAAATTAAAGGTCACTAGTACTCCAGTACACACAAGCAATTTTAGTTTAAGTTATTATAAATAATTTATTTTAAATGAATATTAATATATACAGATCATGTAATATAAATGAGCTGTAGTATCAATAGATAATACCATTTTAAAAATGACTACATGTGACCTTACATGTTCGAGTCTCTATCGCTATATATTTTCAAATGTATAAACTAACTTAACAAGTTTCACTTGTAACTGCACTGATAGAGCAAGATAATTTATTTTGTCCTCTTTCATGTTTCATTTGACATTTAAATTAGTCATATTCTTCAATCTCTTAACCTTTAGCAAAATCTTTAACCTTTAGTTTTGAATCTCACTGGGTCTCTCTCGAGAAGTAAATCAAACTTGCTTTGTGTTGCAAGTCTAGTGAATGGCTGTTCGCCAGTGATGTCACACATTCACGTGTTCCACAAACTCAGGATCAAAGCCTGAGTTGACAAAGAAAGTTGATGATCGGCATCATGGTACCAACAAAGCTGGATTGGAGTGGTTTGGTTTTGTCAACTCGAAACTAATCCTGTAACTCTGAATTTGTTCATCTACCATCATGGTACAGGCCCCCGGACCATGTGCACAATCAAACACAGAGGTACTATATGTACAGAGAACAGCACAATGTTTATGTCTGCATTAAAAACAGAATAACCTAATTTAATTAAAAATATATATAAATAAATAAATAAAAACAATCGATATTCACTTAGCCTACCTGCTCACCCAGACCATGTCCATGCACAAACGAACAGGGAAGCGCTTCCACACAAAAAGATTGGACCCCGTCTCCAGGCCTCTTTTCAGATGCCTGCTTAAAAAACCCAAACCACCTGCATGGCCACGCCCTCTACTACTAGCCACCTCCCCGGCTATGCAATCAACATTTACGGTAAGTTCGTTCCAAAGGGATATATCGCCCTCCGAAGGCCATTTCGGAGTGAAAACAATCATGGCCGCCATATTGAAGGGTCGTTCCAAACCAAAGTGCTCAAAACTAGCCACTTCAAAGGCCCCTTCGGAATGAAGGATTTCTAAGGGTACAACTGATGGACACTTGCAGATTGTTTCCATGATGACGGCGCCTCCGTGTGGGCACGGGATGATGACGCAGAAGGGCACTTCAAGAAACAGTTGTTTGGTCCCCTACACCCTTCAACTCTTCGAAGCTCTCACTCCGGAGGGTAAACCCTTTGAAGGGATTAGGGCATAAGGATGAGCTCTTCCGAATGGAACGCAGGGTTAAAATACGAGAGATTTGTTTCTCCCGGCCCCTCTCCTCAGATTCGACGCTCACGCGGGTTGCCAGATTGAGGACACGCAACTTATTATTGACGAACCTGACTGTATGCTGACGGGTTGATTTATCCGCTTTTAATATACCTCTGGTTATAAAGCTTTTTAGACGGACGCCAGTTAGAATCTGCGATCTCTAACCCAGTTCGATTGCTGGTTTCCATGGCTGCAGTACGCTGTGTTTTTTTTTTTTTTTTTTTTTTTTTTTTTCCAACTGGCAACCTGTCGAAATTATTATTATTGGGTAAAATAGCGGTGTGGGCAGAAACACAGAGACCAAAACATAAACAGACATTCCAACACTGAATGCACATTTCAAAGTCGAATAACTTGATAGCGTTGCTTTTTGGAAAAGCAGAAACAAGTAGGTCTATGTGAACTTAGCATGTTTCCTAAATATCTTCAAACATTGGCCATGGAATATGACAAATTTTATGGCATTTTCATGCTTTAGTACAGTAAAAAAAAAAAAAAAAAAAAAAAATGAATAAATAAATAAATAAATGACATACAACACACTTAAATGCAGTTGTCAGGCACATTATTTAAATAAAAACTAAATTAACCCTCAGAAATCAGGTAAACCCTATGTGTAAATCTCACTGACTTCCAGAGGAGAAAAAAAATCCTAAAGATTTCGAACGACACCATGCCAGATGTGTAAAATAAAACTGACATAAAATCGATTGTTAGGATATCTGGTATTTTATTTCTTAATCTAAAACTGAAGTTTAACAAGAAATAATAATAATAATAATAATAATAATAATAATAATAATAATAATAATAATAATAATTTATTATTATTATTATTATTATGATTATTATTACTATTACTATTATTATTACAGCTAAAAGGTTGGCTTTACTGCCATCTTGTGCTGTAATAGAATAAACTGGAGTCTGAAAAGGAAAATGAAAAGGAGTTATTCAGGATCACCTAACATTGTGTACTGATCAGCCTGTCTATGATTATTATTATATTTCCTGTTTTGGTTCTAACAAAATAAGCACATATCCCTTCAATATCTTCCCCTGGATTAAAGGATGTAGCTGCATCAGGAACACACACAAAACAGAGTATGACTGTAGATTTGACACTTGGATTATGAGAATTTATTATATTTTATTTGAAGATTATTTTGCTGTGGAGATGATTATGATACATAGAGATCAGTGTCCAGTAGGTCAGTGGAAACCTGGGAGGTCCCTGCTATTTTCTCCATAATTACTTCAATAGTAATATACTGTTTTGGATCTTCAAATCCAAATGTAATCTAAGACCCATAAGCTGATAAAACATGAGCCCCGAGGTTTTTAATTTTTTATCTTTCATTTATTGTTTTGTTTTTCCATTTATTGTTTATTCCCAGGTTTTGTTTTTGTTCTAGTGAGCTGGAATTTAGATTTCATTTCTGCAACACATTTTATATCATATGTGATTGTCTTATATTTAAGGTAAAGATGTTATGAATAAAATATTAGTCGAAACTGATTTGTGTATTAGCCTAGTACATTTGTACATTTGTGTATTAGTTAATAGTTATTTTGCAAACAAAGAAGATGCTTACTTATGAAAAATAATTGTCAGTTTCAGACATTATTTTAGATATAAGTGTAATACCACACATAAAGGTTTTGTTTTATTATTACAAAGATCCCTTTAATTTGTTAAAGGTGAATGTAAATAAATAGATTAACAAGTGATTAATTTACATAAATATCAATGCACACCATGTAAACATCTTAATAAAAAGAGAATACAGAAGAAACCTTTCCCACCACACCCACAGAAAGACACTCTTCAAAACCAAAATGATGGTATTAATTTAAAAAAGAACTGACAAGGAAACAATTTTTTGCAGCTGGCAGACTGCATAACAATAATAGCAACATTTTCACAATCTTGTTGGACAATCCTAAACTAGCGCTTCACATTTGCAGTTATCAAAATAGCAAAAAAGGGAGGAAACATGTTTCATTAACACATATTAACTACTGTAATGACACATAAGTCACTGTTTATGTAACAATAAATTAAATGTCTTGACTACTGTACTAGCAGTCTTCCAGATTGGTGACTACAGCTGCTTTATATATGAGGTCAGAGATATCTCCCAATGAGGTCTGAGGGTAATGTGTCAGAGCTTGTCTTTGCAGTGCCTCCTCCAAACTGGTTTGATGTGTAGGAATCACTTGGTCCACAGACATGGAAGAATATATGGCCTGATTGGCAGCACAGTAAGATTTCAACTGATGTCCAGAAAAACCTTCAGGGTGAGCTGAAAAGCAGTTAAACTGCCAGTGACTGTTTGACTGGTTTTGGAATGAATATTGAATCAACCTGTCTGATGGGCAATTGGAGAAAGATGAAGCTCCAGGTGTTTCAGAGTGTCTGTTCCCCCACTGTAGAACTCCAGGCAGGTCTGGAGAAATGGCTGGTGGGGGTGGCGTTGGATGCGGAAGATTTTGAGACCAGGGACTCAGAGCTTGTCTAAGGTTTTGCTGATGGTGTCGCAGGCCTCTGTTGGCCTCTGGTCTGTCTCTTTGTTCTGAAACGCCAGAATTTTGTTCTGGGTTTAAATCAAGATAGCTCGGTGGAAGGGCTGCTACAGGTATAGAGTTAGAGCTCACTTCCCTGCCTGGACTTCTCCTAACTGGTGCGTTCAGCTTCTTGCTTTTCATACTGCGAGCTCGTCTGTTTTGGAACCACACCTGCAAAGGAATATTCAAATGTAAAATCAAGACAAATTAACACAATAATAACAATAAGACACAATATTCTCTCGTTTTATTACCTGGATTTTGCTTTCTGGAAGTAGTGTGAGTGCAGCCAGTCGTTCGCGCAGAGTGATGTCTGGATACGGCGTAATCATGAAAGCGCGTTCCAGTTCTGACAACTGAGCGCGGCTAAAAATCGTCCTCTTTCTTTTTCTTTGCCCCTCAGCATGGTGAGTTCTTTCGAGTTCAGGAGAAGACAACGAATGCTTGGTTGTTATATCTAAAGATCAAAGTAAATTGTTCAGAAAAAATGTTGTCAGAAAACACACACTTTCGTCTCAATTGGAAGAAATGTTTTCTAAGAATCCTTTATAAGAGTTCTTTTAGATTCATTATATATATATATATATATATATATATATATATATATATATATATATATATATATATAGGCGAAAATAAGAATAAGAACGAATGATAATAAGAATGAGAATTCCATTATCCAAAGTAACCTAAATCAATCCAACACGCGTGATTAATGTGTTTAAAGGTTACATATTCTCACCTGTAATCTGGACCATGTTTGTGTTGAAAATAAAATCTCTTTCTGTCTCCAAGTTTATTTTTTTAAGTAAATCGAACGATTGGTCAAAAAATAATGCCATAGCCCTTTAATTTACACAACAGAAGTTTCGTGATGCGCGTTCTTTCCCGAATCTCTCAGAGGTTCCAGTTCTGCCCCAAGTCCAACGGTGATACGTTTCATAGCGCATTTAAACCCACCTACTTTATACTCGTCCCTTTTCACACCCACACGCTCCTATCGCCGTTCAAGGTGTCGTCGTTGGCACAGTGACAGCTTAAATCAGAGAAGAATAAAAAAAAGCTTTCAACTTTGATCCCCCCACCCGCAGTAAAGTAATCCCTCTACTAGCATGTCTGGCAACTTCGTATAGCCATCTCCTATAGCTGCCGTGTCAACAGGAAAGCAGAGATTCAGATGCTGTCTGATGGGCGTCCTGTAGCCGTCTATCGCAGATCTTTTATCAGGCAAATAACCACACACTTCACCTGCCTGTTTCTGTCTCTCGTGTAAGGCTGTCGAAGATATTTTTGTCACAGAAAATGTTGGAGGTGTTCGATCAAGTTGTTTCAATTCAAATTTCCACAACAAAATGAATATATAAATATTATATAAAAGAAAAGAAAATAAAGTGAAAAAATAAAATAAGTATGCAACAGCAATATGAAATTATATATATATATATATATATATATATATATATATATATATATATATATATATATATATATATATATATATATATGTAATATAAAAGCGTACAAAATAAGAGACCACTCAAATTCTTGAAGATGAACAACTACCTTACAACAAAACAGAAATAATTGTGGAAAAAAGTGATTTCTGCTAGATTTGTCTGAGATTTTCGATTTTATTCATCAATACTTAGATTCAAAATTATTTAAAAAAGTGTCAAGAATTTATCACAGCAAATTGTGAAGAGCGTGATTTTTTTATTTTAGTTAAACATTCAGCAGAAGCCAAACCTTTTTTTTATCCATATCTGTCTGTCTGTCTATCTGTCTGTCTGTCTGTCTATCTACCCTGCTGAAAAAAAACAATAGAACCCTGCCTAAAACACAATACAAAATGTAATGGATTTAATGGTTATAATGGGAATTGTATTGGTTTTAATGGAAACTATAATGGTGTCTACTGGTATGTGATGGATTCTATTGGTGGGATGTTAAATCCTATTGGAAAAATGCCCAAAACACACTACAAAAAGGAATTTTGTAATGGTTTTACTGGAAAAAGCTAATGGTTCATAATGGTATTTTAATGGAAACCATTAGAGTTTCTGTGATGGTTTCTATTGGGCTTCTATTTTTTACAGTATTTGCTTATTCCCTGGATGTGTTTTTGTAATATCCAGGCAGGGACATATTATTATCTAAAGATGATATTACTTGTTCGGATTAAGAGCGGTGTACGAATGAACAGTAATCTAAACCAGAGATTACTTCAGTAATCTGTGCGTTTTTGAACTTTGTCGACATGAGGCTCCACCACTTTCGGGTCAAAACTCAATTTTTTTTTTTTTACCACCTTAAAGGGGTCCTATTATGCTTTTTCACTTTTTGAATTTTAGTCAGTGTGTAGTGTGTATGTTTGGGCATAAAAAGATCTACAAAGTTACAAATCTCAAAATCCACTCCAAAGGGAGATAGTTTTTAAAAAAAAAAATCCCTTTTCAAGAACTACAACGAACGGCTCATTTGGACTACAAAGTTGTTTTCCTGTATTTGTGACATCACAAAAATAAATCCCACCTCCGGAAATTCGAATGGTTGGCGGGTGGGGAGAACGCTTGGTTGAGCACTGCACGTTTCAAAATCGAAACCCGGTGCAGGTGTTTTTATATCACTGTATTTCTGATGGAAACTGTTTTCAGAAAATTTTGGATGTCATTTTCATTTAATCTTGCATGTAATGTCTGATAAAGCAGCGTTTGTGAGCGGAGCTCTGCTTTGTGTACAGCGTTACCGGGGAAACCTCGCTCTCTACCACTCCAACAGCGCCTCCTGCTGGAAGAGAATGAATTTGCATATATATATAACACCACAAATAGTGTAACTCTATGGAACGATTTTCCGGACTATTTTCAAATAGAATTGCAAATTGTATTTTCAATTGTGTTTTCCATATGTGGACGCATAAATTGTGACATAATCCAAATGCAATTGCAAATCTTGCATTACCGTTTGCATTTTCGCTTTCGCGAATGCACAGTGACTGCCACATTTCAAATGAAAAAGCAAAGTCTATTTGCAACTGTATTTCCCATGTCTTACGAGTTATGAACCTGTCATATTTAAATAGCAATATTAATTACCACATTTACTTTTTCACTTTCTCTGCGCCGCGCATATAACCTGTCAAAACTCAAATGGAATCGCAATTCCTTTTGCATTTGAATTTCCGATGTCTACACTGAAAGCTGTCAATCAATGTGAGGGGGCGGGACTAAACTAGGGGGCGTGTTTGTATTGGGAGGTGACGTCACTCACAGACGACCGTGCCGAATGCTTTGATCAATGGAGGTAATCGGTAAAGCCTCCGCTAAAGGCAGCTGCCAATCAGTTCGTGCCTGTGTTAACGAACAGACAGTCCAACCTTCTTGGCACAATACATAATTCTGTCTTTTTTACCCCAAATACAGCGATTATCCCCTGATAACAGCGCCACAAACGGTATGCACAATAGGCCAAAATTCACTATTACCCAAACGCTTTTCACCTGTCTCAACATCTCTCACTGTTTCTCTCACTCCGATTGATGCAAGTGAGAAAACAGACAGTGCAATTCTACACTTATTACAGTACATTTTATTCGTAAGCAAACAAAACAGTGCCAGTCTATATTTATTTACCCATTTTCCACCTTTATATTTTATTCAACAGTTTTAACCCGTTATGGAGCACGTGTCCCGTGGCACCAAAGCGTCACCAAAAAGACTTTATTTTTGTCGTGATCTCTACATAACAAAAGTTGCTTTCTCGTTATCACGACTTGTTTTTCTCGTGATCTCTACATAACGAAAGTTGTTTTCTAAGTTACACAACTGTGCCAGCAGGTGGCAGTATAAACTACTGATGGGGAATTGTATACTGTATCAACTATAGCCTGCTGTAGGCGTTTGGGACGGAGGACCTTCTTCGTGATCGCTATAATTTATGCAGTTTATTACTGACATTTAATTAACTTATAAATGTTAAACATTAGTTCAGTGATGTTATACATTGTTGTAGCCTTATCTTTTGTATTTTCTACATTTCTTTGTAGTAAACCACACACACACACACACACACACACACACACACACACACACACACACACATAACAGCATCCCAAGCTTGTAACGCACACATCACAGCCTATCCTACATGACTAATAAAAATCACAAACAAATTATTATAATATATTATTACCGGTATATATAATTTTATTTTAAACGAAGTGAGTAAATGGAATTAAAGTAAGTTGAATCCAAGCAGCTGAAGATTTTTTAGAATAGGTTCTTCTCTGCATTCTTCTGAAGGCACTCCGCCAGCGCTTGCGGTGTTGAATGCGTTGTTTTTAGACCATTTAAACATGTTAATTACACAAATAAAATGTTTAGCGTAGCCTAACTCTGGACAAAATCAGCAGTGTTTGATTAGCCTATATTTATTTTATTTGTTTCTAAGTGAAGCAACATTTGCTGAAATGTCCACAAGAAGAACGCACGGTCATCTGTCGATCATTTACGCTGAGTTTGGTCTTTTAAAAACACTCTCAATTAACACATTAAGCCAGGTTAAGCTTTTAGAATGTCCCTGTCAAGGTTGCATTTGTTACTATAGCAACAGTAGACTAAATTAAGTCATGATCACGAGAAAACAAGAAAGAAAAAATGATAATATGCATGGCCGCTTAGAACTTCCATACTTTTACAGATCAAAAGGAATAAAATGTACTGTAATAAGTGTAGAATTGCACTGTCTTCTCACTTGCATCCATCAGAGTGAGAGAAACAGTGAGAGATGTTGAGACGGGTGAAAAGCGTTTGGGTAATAGTGAATTTTGACCTATTGTGCGTACCGTTTGTGGCGCTGTTTTGAGGGGATAATCGCTGTATTTGGGGTAAAAAAAGTCAGAATTATGTATTGTGCCATGAAGGTTGCACTGTGTGTTCGTTAACACAGGCACGAACTGATTGGCAGCTGCCTTTAGCTGAGGCTTTACCGATTACCTCCATTGATCAAAGCATTCGGCACGGTCGTCTGTGAGTGACGTCACCTCCCAAAACAAACACGCCCCCTAGTTTAGTCCCGCCCCCTCACATTGATTGACAGCTTTCAGTGCAGACATCAGAAATTCAAATGCAAAAGGAATTGCAATTCCATTTGAGTTTTGGCAGGTTATATGCGCGGCGCAGAGAGAGTGAAAAAGCAAATGTGGTAATTAATATTGCTATTTAAATATGACAGTTTCATAACTCGTAAGACATGGGAAATACAGTTGCAAATAGACTTTGCTTTTTCATTTGAAATGTGGCAGTCACTGTGCGTTCGCGAAAGCGAAAATGCAAACGGTAATGCAAGATTTGCAATTGCATTTGGATTATGTCACAATTTATGCGTCCACATATGGAAAACGCAACTGAAAATACAATTTGCCATTCTATTTGAAAATAGTCCGGAAAAATCATTCCATATAACTCTGTGGGACTATAGAATAAATAAATTCAATTGTATAACAGTTTCACTGCAATTCATGTTATAATGTTAGAATTAAAGAACAATAAACATAATACATATTACCGTTGCACTTTGGTTCCATCGTCCCAGAGTCAATGGGTTTTTTGAATGGGATTTTGGTTAAATCCCTTAAATAAGGCCCGTGGTTCAAACAGGCTCAAGATACTTTCACGTTTTATTGTACGACATAAAACACACCAGTTACACCCCACTCGTGATTTTAAACTTTTAAACTGTAATGTTTCTTTAAAAAGACGGTTGCTAACAAGTTGCTAAATGGGGCTACACCCAGCAAACAGAGGACGTCCCCCGGACGTTCCGAACGTCCATTTAGGTCCGCAGTACGTCCGCTTTGTAACGTTCGCTGGTGGACGTTTTGAGGACGTCCACTAACGTCCGCGTTTGGTCCTCTTTTTGACGTTCGCTGGCGGACGTTTTGAGGACGTCCGGATTTGGTCTGCTGTGTAACGTTCGCTGGCGGACGTTTTGAGGACGTCCACTAACGTCCCCATTTGGTCCTCTTTTTGACGTTCGCTGGCGGATGTTTTGAGGACGTCCGGTATTGGTCCACTTTGTAACGTTCTCTGGCGGACATTTTGAGGACATCCACTAACGTCCGCGTTTGGTCCTCTTTTTGACGTTCGCTGGCGGATGTTTTGACGACGTCCGGTATTGGTCCACTTTGTAACGTTCTCTGGCGGATGTTTTGAGGACGTCCACTAACGTCCGTATTTGGTCCTCATTTTGGTCCTCATGGTCCTCACATTCGTCTGAGCCAGTTTGCGAACGTCCCTGTTTCGTCCCTCATCTGCCATTTCCATTACAACACTTGAAAAATCCAGTCGCCCATGCGTGGGCTTTTATTAGACCTGATACCTTGCAACTCAGACAAGAGAGTTAAACGAAAAGTATAAACTCATATTGGATTTTAAAGGGTAGGGTGAAGTCAGCTAAAATGGGCTATCAGGTAAAATGGGCCAAATAAGGTTGTAGCGTCATATCTCTTAAAATTTTTATAGTCAGTCACAATAACTGATCTTGTATTGTTTCTTCAACACTTTTTGACATATGACAATAATTTTGATTGGTCTGAGTTTCTTAAGGCGGACAGGGCAAAGTGTTACATGAAGCTTGTCAGAGAAATTGTAAGGTAAGTGAGCCACATAGTAAATTTCATTCATCACTAATAAGGGTACTAAAGCAATTATAAGTATTCTTACCATCAAAGCAAAGGATTATGAACAAAGTTTTGACATGCTCTTTCAATTAAAAAAAGTTTAAATTAAAAAAAAAAAAAAAAAAAAAAAAACTTCGGTTTTTGTGAAAAAGGTCATTTCAGGTAGAAATGGCTGGTTAAGCTAAAATGGGCCACAATTTTCAGCTAAATTGGGCACACACACACATTTTTACATAGAAATTGAGGGTGAAAATAGGTTTATAGGCCTAGATATGTATGCATACAAAATCTAGTCATAAAAAAAAAAATACATACAGATAATAAACTACCATAAACTTATAAACTACCAGTCAAAAGTTTTTGAACAGTGAAATTTTTAATGTTTTAAAAGAAATCTCTTCTGTTCACCAAGCCTGCATTTATTTGATCCAAAGTACAGCAAAAACAGTAAAATTTTGAAATATTTTTGCTATTTAAAATAACTGTTTTCTATTTGAATATATTTTAAAATGTAATTTATTCCTGTCATCAAAGCTAAATTTTAAGCATCGTCACTCTAGTCACATGATCCTTCAGAAATCATTCTAATATGTGACCCTGGACCACAAAATCAATCATAAGTGTCAATTTTTCAAAATTGAGATTTATACATCTTCTGAAAGCTGAATAAATTGATGTAGGGATAGGACAATAGTTAGGATAGGACAATATTGTTAGGATAGGACAATATTTGGCTGAGATACAACTACAGGTGCATCTCAATAAATCAGAATGTCGGGGAAAAGTTCATTTATTTCAGTAATTCAACTCAAATTGTCAAACTCGTGTATTAAATAAATTCAGTGCACACAGACTGAAGTAGTTTAAGTCTTTGGTTCTTTTAATTGTGATTATTTTGGCTCACATTTAACAAAAACCCACCAATTCACTATCTCAACAAATTAGAATACTTCATAAGACCAATAAAAAAAAAACATTTTTAGTGAATTGTTGGCCTTCTGGAAAGTATGTTCATTTACTGTATATGTACTCAATACTTGGTAGGGGCTCCTTTTGCTTTAATTACTCCCTCAATTCGGCGTGGCATGGGGGTGATCAGTTTGTGCCACTGCTGAGGTGGTATGGAAGCCCAGGTTTCTTTGACAGTGGCCTTCAGCTCATCTGCATTTTTTGGTCTCTCGTTTCTCATTTTCCTCTTGACAATACCCCATAGATTCTCTATGGGGTATTGAGAATCTATGGCAATCTATGGGGTTCAGGTCTGGGGAGTTTGGTGAGTCTGGTGAGTTTGCTGGCCAGTCAAGCACACCAACACCATGGTCATTTAACCAACTTTTGGTGCTTTTGGCAGTGTGGGCAGGTGCCAAATCCTGCTGGAAAATGAAATCAGCATCTTTAAAAAGCTGGTCAGCAGAAGAAAGCATGAAGTGCTCCAAAATTTATTGGTAAATGGGTGCAGTGACTTTGGTTTTCAAAAAACACAATGGATCAACACCAGCAGATGACATTGCACCCCAAATCATCACAGACTGTGGAAACTTAACACTGGACTTCAAGCAACTTGGGCTATGAGCTTCTCCACCCTTCCTCCAGACTCTAGGACCTTGGTTTCCAAATGAAATACAAAACTTGCTCTCATCTGAAAAGAGGACTTTGGACCACTGGGCAACAGTCCAGTTCTTCTTCTCCTTAGCCCAGGTAAGATGCCTCTGACGTTGTCTGTGGTTCAGGAGTGGCTTAACAAGAGGAATACGACAACTGTAGCCAAATTCCTTGACACGTCTATGTGAATCAAATTTGCTTGACAATCCTCATAAGGCTGCGGTTCTCTCGGTTGGTTGTGCATCTTTTTCTTCCACACTTTTTCCTTCCACTCAACTTTCTGTTGACATGCTTGGATACAGCACTCTGTGAACAGCCAGCTTCTTTGGCATTGAATGTTTGTGGCTTACCCTCCTTGTGAAGGGAAGGGTGTCAATGATTGTCTTCTGGACAACTGTCAGATCAGCAGTCTTCCCCATGATTATATAGCCTAGTGAACCAAACTGAGAGACCATTTTGAAGGCTCAGGAAACCTTTGCAGGTGTTTTGAGTTGATTAGCTGATTGGCATGTCACCATATTCTAATTTGTTGAGATAGTGAATTGGTGGGTTTTTGTTAAATGTGAGCCAAAATCATCACAATTAAAAGAACCAAAGACTTAAACTACTTCAGTCTGTGTGCATTGAATTTATTTAATACACGAGTTTCACAATTTGAGTTGAATTACTGAAATAAATTAACTTTTCCACGACATTCTAATTTATTGAGATGCACCTGTATTTGAAAATCTGGAATCTGAGGGTGCAAAAAAAAAAAAAAAAAATCAAAATATTGAGAAAATCACCTTTAAAGTTGTCAAAATTAAGTTCTTAGCAATGCATATTACTAATCAAAAATTAAGTTTTGACATTTACAGTGGGACATTTACAAAATATCTTCATGGAACATGATCTTTACTTAATGTCCTAATGATTTTTAGCGTTAAAAAAAAACAAAAATCAATAATTTTGACCCATACAATGAATTTTTGGCTATTGCTACAAATATACCCCAGCGACTTAAGACTGGTTTTGTGGTCCAGGGTCACATATTCTGATTTGCTGTTCAAGAAACTTTTTTTTATTCAGCTGAGTAATTTTTTTCAGGATTCTTTGATGAATAGAACGATCCAAAGATCAACATTTATCTGAAATAAAAAGCTTTTGTAACATTATACAATATACTATTCAAAAGCTTGGAGTCGGTAGTAAATAGTAAAAATATTTCAGAATGTTACTGTTTTTGCTGTACTTTGAATCAAATAAATGCAGGCTTGGTGAGCAGAAGAGACTAATTTAAAAAAACATTAAAAATCGTACTGTTCAAAAACTTTTGACTAGTAGTGTACATGCACACAAAAAGCACCAATGCACAGAAACACACCTATACAACATGATCAGTTAATTTTTAATTGCATTGTTTAATGAAATATTCATTCAACTTTCTACTTAATGAAATGCATATGGTGCTGTTTGTCATGATTGTCTTGTGTGTCTTGTGTTTCCCTTCCTCTTGTATGCCCATATTTGGTTAGTTTTCTGTTCCTGTGTTCATTAGATAATTATTGTCCAGCTGTGTGTGTTTAATTATCAAGTTACGTTGTGTATTTATAGTGTGTTCTGCCCTGTGTTTCCTGTCGAGTATTAAACGTCATCTCTGTCTGTTGCGTGTGTGTTTCCAGCCTGTGATGTACTTCCCTGTTTTGATTTAATTAAAGACTTTAGTTGGATTATTCAGGTCTCCCCGTTCCTCATCTCCTTCTCCCCATGAGAATTGTGACACTGTTGCTATGGCACACTAAAGACCATAGTGTCAACTTACTGTTAAAAATAAAATGATTTCAGCCGAAATGACCTGTTGTTCTCTTTTTATATTGGCCCATTTTACCTGAATGTTGTGCCGTGGCTCAAGAAGGTACCTGTTGATACTCTAACTCTCTTAATTTTAAAACAATTATACTTTTTGACGTTTAAAAAATATCAGGTTCATCTCAATAAATTAGAATGTCATGGAAAAGTTCATTTATTTCAGCAATTCAATTCAAATTGTGAAACTCGTGTATTAAATAAATTCAATGCACACAGACTGAAGTAGTTTAAGTCTTTGGTTCTTTTAATTGTGATGATTTTGGCTCACATTTAACAAAAACCCACCAATTCACTATCTCAACAAATTAGAGTACTTCATAAGACCAATAAAAAACATTTTTAGTGAATTGTTGGCCTTCTGGAAAGTATGTTCATTTACTGTATATGTACTCAGTACTTGGTAGGGGCTCCTTTTGCTTTAATTACTGCCTCAATTTGGCGTGGCATGGAGGTGATCAGTTTGTGGCACTGCTGAGATGGTATGGAAGCCCAGGTTTCTTTGACAGTGGCCTTCAGCTCATCTGCGTTTTTTGGTCTCTTGTTTCTCATTTTCCTCTTGACAATACCCCATAGATTCTCTATGGAGTTCAGGTCTGGTGACTTTGCTGGCCAGTCAAGCACACCAACACCATGGTCATTTAACCAACTTTTGGTGCTTTTGGCAGTGTGGGCAGGTGCCAAATCCTGTTGGAAAATGAAATCAGCATCTTTAAAAAGCTGGTCAGCAGAAGGAAGCATGAAGTGCTCCAAAATTTCTTGGTAAACGGGTGCAGTGACTTTGGTTTTCAAAAAACACAATGGATCAACACCAGCAGATGACATTGCACCCCAAATCATCACAGACTGTGGAAACTTAACACTGGACTTCAAGCAACTTGGGCTATGAGCTTCTCCACCCTTCCTCCAGACTCTAGGACCTTGGTTTCCAAATGAAATACAAAACTTGCTCTCATCTGAAAAGAGGACTTTGGACCACTGGGCAACAGTCCACTTCTTCTTCTCTTTAGCCCAGGTAAGACACCTCTGACGTCGTCTGTGGATCAGGAGTAGCTTAACAAGAGGAATACGACAACTGTAGCCAAATTCCTTGACACGTCTGTGTGTGGTGGCTCTTGATGCCTTGACCCCAGCCTCAGTCCATTCCTTGTGAAGTTCACCCAAATTCTTGAATCGATTTTGATTGACAATCCTCACAAGGCTGCGGTTCTCTCGGTTGGTTGTGCATCTTTTTCTTCCACACTTTTTCCTTCCACTCAACTTTCTGTTAACATGCTTGGATACAGCACTCTGTGAACAGCCAGCTTCTTTGGCAATGAATGTTTATGGCTTACCCTCCTTGTGAAGGGTGTCAATGATTGTCATCTGGACAACTGTCAAATCAACAGTCTTCCCCATGATTGTGTAGCCTAGTGAACCAAACTGAGAGACCATTTTGAAGGCTCAGGAAACCTTTGCAAGTGTTTTGAGTTGATTAGCTGATTGGAATGTCACTATATTCTAATTTGTTGAGATAGTGAATTGGTGGGTTTTTGTTAAATGTGAGCCAAAATCATCACAATTAAAAGAACCAAAGACTTAAACTACTTCAGTCTGTGTACACTAAATTTATTTAATACACGAGTTTCACAATTTGAGTTGAATTACTGAAATAAATGAACTTTTCCACGACATTCTAATTTATTGAGATACACCTGTACATATTTAAGAGACCCATTCTAATTTATAAAAATATCATTATTTCTCATGCATAGCTGATTTGATGGTATTATAAGTCATTTACCAAAACGTGGCCCGTTTTAGCTTCACCCTATTCCTTAAAACACTCTTTTTTTTCTTTTTTTTTTAACTGTGAAAATAGAATGCAAAATGCAAAAAACATTTTGTTTTTGTTTTGCAGATTGATATTATTATTATTTTTTACTATAGTATTATTTGAATTCATCGTAAAATGAAGTTAATGTTAAATTAATAATTTTAATTTCTTGAAAAAGAAAATAGGAGTAACTTCTGTAATTAAAAATATCATCAAATCAGGAGTCTGTTTTCAGCATTTAAACCTCAAAATCATGATACCCTTCTATAATATAATTTAACATATAGGCTACAATTAGGTTTATTCATTCCCCATGCATGAAGAAAATAAGGTTGCATCCCAGGAGTTCTAAAAGGATGTTATAGTGATGAATGCAGCCAAGGAAAACATGAAGAAAAGAAAGTGGAAAATAAGACTGATAAGACAAATAAATTAATTCTTTCCATTTACATATTAAACTGTTGGTAAACCGACAAGAAAAGTTATTTAGGAAAATTCTTATTTTAGTTATTGCATTTAAGACCGCTATACCACGTGCAGCTGGAAGTTGCGTTTGGTGGTTAGTTTGTGTGTAAATGTATATTTCTGATTAACTTTTTGCACTTTTGATGTTATTTCTAGGGAGAAATGAGTATTATGGGGCAGTCGTGGCCTAATGGATAGAGAGTCGGACTTGTAACCCAAAGGTCGTGGGTTCGAGTCTCAGGTCCGACAGGGATTGTAGGTGTACCCTCAATACCACGACTGAGGTGAGACCCTTGAGCAAGGCACCAAAACCCCCAACTGCTCCCCGGGTGCCGCAGCATTGGCTGCCCACTGCTCCAGCTGCATGTTCACTACTGTGTGTGTGCACTTGGATGGGTTAAATGCAGAGCACAAATTCCAAGTATGGGTCACCATACTTGGCCACATACCACTTCCCTTCCCCCTTATAGTAATTAAATATTCGTTTACTTATCACCAAAACTCGTTCTATTTTGTTGTAGATCGTTAAACCATTAACGTAACGAAATCAGTTTCGTGAGGTGCCTTCCTGCAAAAACTCTGCCTGCAAAGTCATTGCCTCATGAGGCAGCGAGGCAGCAAGGCAGCTGCCTAAGTTTTCGGATGCAGCCTTAGTATTGCGGGAAGCTGCCTCCTTGTCATTTCTGACTTACAACAAAAAGCAGAGCAATGCCTAAAAGCTTCTATGTGACAATGTGTAGAGTAAACAAGCTAAAAAAACCCAGAACTATGTTTTTATAAGCTGTCGACCCCTAAAAACAAGCGTTTAGGACACAAATAGTTGTAGAATTTCACGTTGGGCCGTTCAGTTGGATCATTTCTCAAACAAAAATAAGGTTAGGAAAAGGGGCACTGACATAGATCAATAAAATTTAGTTTCTTAATATATCTCCTTCTCTCAGAGTCACATCGGGTGGTGAAAAAAATCCTTTGACATGGATAAAAATGAATGGTCTTGTCGCCGATTACGTTTCCCGCCAGTGGGCGTAGTTCTCCGAGTAATATGACAAGTTGTGCTCTACTTTGTGTCCTAAACGCTCATTTTTTTGGGTCGGCAGCTTATAAAAACGTAGTTCTGGGTTTTTTAGCTTGTTTACTACACATTGTCACATAGCAGCTTTTAGGCATTGCACCCAGGTGGGCGTGGTTTTCAGATTATGATGTGTTGTGCTCTGTCTCTATATCCATGCGTGCAAAGGTTCTGCGTGATCCTCTTGTTCAATATTATCGGGGTCTGAATTGATACGGCGATAATGACGAACTTTCTGTTTTGGCAAGGGGCGGGGCAGTATTGAAACACTGTCTAATCAATCAATCAGTTCGCCAATCACAACGCACTGGGACAGCTAACCAATCACAACACATTTCGTTTTTCGGAAGGCGGGCCTTCATCACACCAGGAACTAATCGAGCCGTTCGTGTCGGTGGCATGAGAAATCGAGTCCCCCCTCGAAATCGGGTCCGCTTAGGACCCCGAGTGATCCCATTATCTAAATAAATACATAAAGATATTAATGTAAAAACGTATGGCTTACTATATAGTGCATAATAGAACAAAATAGTGCATAATGAAACAAATTAAATGTAATTTCTTACACTTGATTAACTGCTAATTAAAAATTAAAGTAATAATATCCTATTAAAAAAAATCATTAATTAGTTTTATTTATAAAATAAAACATTTGACATTTAACACTGCATATAACATTTCAACGAATCGAGTTCCCCCTCGAAATCTGGTCCTATCGGGACCCCAAGCGATCCCATTGGCTCAAATTACTTTTAATAGGTACTCTCTTTAGTGCCTGATTACAATTCCTACAAAATTATGTTATGATAAATGCTGTTTAAACTACGTTACAATGATAATTAATGTCTGTATTCGTTAGCTTATGTACTAGCATACACACAGAAAAATAGGGGTATTGTTTCTGTACATTTGCCACGAAAGTACCCTGTAAGGTACAGAATATGGTCCTTAAGGTGACAACTGTGGACCTTTGTTTTAATTTAAAGGTACAAAATCAGTTCTGACAGCAAAGGGTACATAACTGTACTTTTAACAAGCTTGAGGTACAGGCAAATTATGCAGCAAATCACAGATCACAAAATCGTAATTTAAATAGAGTGTATGTTTATTGAACAAAAAAGGCTACTGCTAAATTTCCATCTAATTCTTGGTCAGTATGACCTATAAGTTCCGTTATAAACTTAGCTGGGATTTCAGATATACATTACATTGTTTTCATGGAAATTAAAACTGGATAGATTTAAAATATCAATATAGGATCATGATATAGTCTATTCAAGTACCAATAACACTGTAAAACATAACAGTGAAATTCGCTAATTGTAAATTACTAGAAATTAATTTAATCTATTATTCCCATACAGTCTATGATTATTACATCTATGGCTGAGCACAAAATATTTAAAAGAAATATGAGCTTAATTTCTGGTTTCTAATATTGTTTTTTTTCCGAGAAGTCACGTTTGTATAACATAGGGCTCTAGGTTATTCTGCTTTATATCTTCCATAACTAATTAAATAGCCTAACTAAACTAATGTATTACCTTTCATAACTAAATAAGTAAGTGATAATATAATAAATACATAAATCTATTTCATATTAAGCCTACATTAATCCTTTTAAAAGTAATTACTTTTACTCGAGGCAAAATATTATCCGGCTATTTTTGAAAAACCGCGCGCATTTTTCAGTCAGTCACGTGTCCGCTCCGCACACCTGCTCACTCAAGGGATCACAGCTGGACGCCTCGCGACGCGGTCACGGAAAATAACAGGTAAGCATTTTGAACTTCTTTATTCCTATTTAAAGCACTTTTGAATGTTTTGTGTTTTATTGTCAACTTTATTTGAGGATTAACCAGCTCATTTATCCTAATGCGTGTAACATTAGCTAGCAAAGAAGCGTGGAGCTAACGCGCCATTACATCAAAGTTATCAACGGCAATTGTTAAATATGCAGTGTTATACACAACAGTTTGTCAGTGATAAATTAATATATATATATATATATAAGTCGTTTCTCACTGCCGGACACAAAGGAGTCCAGCAAACTGTATTTTTAAACCGGAGAGACTCTGACAGAGCTTCTTCCTCATCTTTAACCGTCACTCGCGCCACAGATCTGAAGCAAGGTAAAGCAAACACACCTTCCCGATATTACAATACGTTTAAACTTTTTGTTAATCGTTATTTATTATCCGCTTTGTCAGTAACATCTAGTGATGCTAATGAAGTTTGCTAATTCTGCCGACGCCCCTGTGAACAAAGGGGCTGAGGAGCGTTTATAATGGTTGTTTTTGTTAACCTTAGTTAACATTTTAGACTCTTATTTGCTCCTCACGTTGTCTTATTTAAAATTCATACTAACCAATTGTCATGCTTTTGAAATCAATCTTTTCAGAGCAAAGGCAGCGAGGGGTGGTGTGATGTCATTGGGGACGGCTGCAATACTAATATGAGCCTAAAATGAAGTAGAATTCACATTAAACAAATTGACGGGCTTTTGTGTTGTACCAGATATAATTTGTCACGTTATAAACATTTATTTAAATACTTTGTTCTTCGGTTTTTATTTTTTTGATGAATTGCTATTAATACAAATGCAATGATGACCAGAAATGAGCAGCAGCACAAATGTTAAGTCTTCTGAAGCGATACTATACTTTACTTTTTTTTTTTTGTTGTGAATATTAGATTGAAATTTAAACAATGATCAAATAGTGAATACACAGCACCAATGAAAAATATACTCCGACTAATATCCCACAAGAATGACATCTAGGGCCCAATCATGTTTGATGCAATGTAGTGTGCCACCATTTTGATTCAGACTGAATTGGCAGAGCGAATATATTATATTTCTACTTGCACTTATCCTAAAGTTGCTTTGGGTTTTTAATAAAGATGTCAGGTAATTGCTAATGCTAAGTTTGTAGTGGTTGAAAGTTGTCTTATTGTGATTCATAAAACTAAGCTGTCCATAAATGTTGTTTAATTGTGAGTTAAATTTCCCTAATTTTGTGTTTTGTCTTCAGGGACAATAATGTCATAAGTCATTCAAGCTTTGATCCTGGCAGATCTATCTGAAAAGAAGACTCAGCGGATTTTTTCAAGACACACAAGGTAGGACATATGTCAGGACAACTTTATATTTACTTGGCAACATTTTAGCTGAGATCAGCATAAATTACTAAATATTGAATTATATTGAGTTGTCTTAAATGAATAGTTCACTAAAACGATAAAATTATGTCATGGTTTACTCACCCTCATGTTGTTCCAAACCCATTTTGAATGAATTTTATTCATTTTCAGACAAATTTATATATTTTTTTTGATATTCTTTCATCAGTCTTTATTTTCAAGCTTCAAAAAGTTTTTAGTTTAGGCTTTGACACATAATAAAAAACCCTCAGCTCAAGCTTCTCAGTTAATGTTTGTGTCTTCTTTAGAAGTGTTGAATGAAACCACTTTATTCATAAGGATAAACAGTCATTATGTACGTCTTGTTGAAGCTAAATTTTGATTGCTTAGACTTTCAATGGATTGAAAAAAAATGGTGAGAGAGTATTAAAAAAAATCTTTTTTTTTTTTTTTTTTTTTCCCAAAGATGAACAAGACTTGTATGTGTTTGGTATGACATGATAGTGGGTAAATGATGGTAATTTTCATTTGAGGTGAACTGTCCCTTTAAAGGGATAGTTCACCCAAAAAAATAAGAATTCAGTCATTAATTACTCGCCCTCATGTCGTTCCAAACCTGTAAGACCTTAGTTCATCTTCGGAACACAAATTAAGATATTTTTGATGAAATCTGAGAGCTCTCTAAACCCTCCATGTTCCCAGACCCAGAAACGTAGTAAGGACATTGTTAAAACAGTCCATGTGACATCAGTGGTTCAACCACAATTTTGCGAAGTTCAACAGTTCTTCTCCAAATCACACCGTCCAGCATTATCAAGAGTACCTCTGCATGTAATCAGTGCATGCGCTGAGCCTTGTTTACATGCAGAGGAACGCATGCGTTGTGATACTCTCCATAATGGTGCCCTAGGGTGACTCGAAGGAGAAGAATTGTTGAATAAAGTCATTATTTTTGTTCTCTTTGCGCACAAAAAGTATTCTTGTAGCTTCAAAAAAATTGCAGTTGAACCACTGATGTCACATGTATTGTTTTAATGATGTCCTTTCTACATTTCTGGGTCTGGGAACATTTCAGTTGCGTTGCTGTCTATGGAGGGTCAGAAAGCTCTCAGATTTCATCAAAAATATCTTAATTTGTGCTCCAAAGATGAACGAAGGTCTTACGGGTTTGGAATGACATTGGGTGTGAGTAATTAATGAAATAATTTTCATGTTTGGGTGAACTATCACTTTAAGCACTGTTTTTCTTTCTGTTCTGTAATAAAGAACCTTAGATTGTCAAATTAAATAGTAATGTAAATTCAATTCAATCTCTAAACCATTCAGCCCTGAAAATCCTGCTGATAAACAACTCTGGAAGTTATGATGTGAAAATTAAAGTTCAGCGTTTTAAATGGGCACATGCATTATTGAATAAACACTTCCCCGATCTTTCACACCTTTGTCATTTATGAATGTTTAAATATGATGATATGTGGTGACATACACTAATAAAACTTTTTACTGCATTTAGAAAAAGGGAGCCTGATCAGGTGCAGAAGGCAGCTGTCACCATCTTTGCTGTTAAGGAGGAAGAGGCAACATTGTCTTAAAACCCATCGGATGTTTTGATTGTATTTGAAGATGATGTCTGCCAAGTCTTGGGTCAGTCTACTGGTGCTTTTTGCATTAAAGTATTCCAGTAGTGACACTACACAAGCTACTTAAAGTTTGAATATAAGTGCGGTTAATCTTGAGGAAAGCCTTTTATTTATTTATTTATTTATTTATTACATAAAAATTATCTACCGTTTCATATTATTTAGCAGTTATTTATTATTATTATTATTATTATTATTAGTATTATTATTCATTAAATTTAACATTTACAATGGATTTTGTTAAACATTTCCTTGTTTGTGTGGTCTTTACTTTGGTGAAAATTCAAAAATAGCTTAAATGTTATATTTTTAAATATACAGCCCACTGATTTTGTTTTATGCTTGAAAACATTTGTTGTATTTCAATAAATATTTGAGAAAACACTCCTGTTCTGTCATGATTTCTTTGTACCAGTGTTTTTGCCTAGTCTTATGTAACTATTGCTTTGAGTTTGATGAACTTAAACCATTTAAAGCAATCGGTTTCCTCAAACCATTTAAGTAGCTTGTTAGTAGTTAAGTAGTTGTTATAACTTAGTTGTTATAATGAGTTACCTAAATAAACTGACTGAGTGGAATAAACTTAAAATGTTTAAGTTGAGTTTACTTTAATAATTGACTACGCCAACACTAAAAAAAATAAGTTAATGTAACTCAATGTGAATGAGTTTATAGTACTCATATCTTAAATGGTTTAAGGCAATCGGTTTCCTCAAAACATTTAAGTAGCTATATAGTAGTTAAGACTTAGTTAGATTTGTTACCTGAATTCAAACTGAGTGGAATAAAAAAAAAAATAATAATAATAATAATTGATTAGCCAACACACACAAAGTAAATTTAACTCAATGTATATGAGTTTATAGTACTCATATCTTAAATGGTTTAAGGCAATCGGTTTCCTCTAACGGTTTGAGTAACCAACTTGTCGGGTGATGCATTGAATGTTAGATAAACATGGACTGCCTCTGTGTTTTGTATTGAAAAATGGTTAACAAAATGATCACAAAGCCTAATGCTTCTGAAGCAATTAAATCACCCCATGCAAGTGTAATTTTTCACTCAGAAATATGTTTTTTAGGACAAATCTGTTCAGCAGAACATTAGTGAAATGCTATGGAAAAATATCAGGATGTAATTTTAAACCGATACATTTCGATCACTAGGGGTGCATAAATGTTCTTTTAGTGGTACAAACAAGAAGGTACAAAAATGTACCAACATTCCAAGGTACACTGCTGTACCCTACTAGGGGTACCCTACATTTATTTATTAATTAGCAGTTAATCAAGTGTAAGAAATTACATTTAATTTGTTTCATTACGCACTATTTTGTTCTATTATGCACTATATAGTAAGCCATACGTTTTTACATTAATATCTTTATGTATTTATTTAGGCAATGGGATCACTCGGGGTCCTAAGCGGACCTGATTTCGAGGAGGGACTCGATTTCTCATGACACCGGGATTCACTTAATTCCAGGCGTTTCATTACCACGACCTAAAATGACCGATCATGCTGGTTTTTTTTTTTATTTTTGTTTTTTTTTTTGCGCGTTTCCGATCAGCTCCGATGGATAATGAATGAGAAAATCGTCTGCGATGGATAATGAAGGACAAAACAGTCATACAGGTTATTTTTATGTTTTATAATCTTATATTTCAACGATTTTCAAGAACAAATAAACAACCAGAATAAATGTAAAACGTGCAGTAACGTCATTTGTGAATGTAATTTGACAGAAACCCCTGCGATCAGGACAGGTATCTCAAGGTACAGCATATAATATAAAAAGTATAAAATATAAAAGTTATTTGATACAAAACCCCTGCAATCAGGACAGGTATCTCTAGGTACAGTATATAATATAAAAGTATAAAATATAAAAGTTATTTGATACAAAACCCCTGCAATCAGGACAGGTATCTGAAGTTATAACAGTATGAATGTAATATGACATGAAACCCCTGCGATCAGGACAGGTATCTGAAGTTACTGTATATAATATAAAAAGTATTTGACATGATACACCTGCGATCAGTCAGGTATCTGAAGTTACTGTATATGAATATAAAAAGTATTTGACATGAAACACCTGCGATCAGTCAGGTATCTGAAGTTACTGTATATAATATAAAAGGTATCTGACACGAAACCCCTGCGATCAGGACAGGTATCTGAAGTTGTAACAGTATGAATGTAATCTGACACGAAACATCTGTGATCAGGACAGGTATCTGAAGTTACTGTATATAATATAAAAGGTATTTGACACGAAACACCTGCGATCAGTCAGGTATCTGAAGTTACTGTATATAATATAAAAAGTATTTGACATGAAACACCTGTGATAAGTCAGGTATCTGAAGTTACTTTACATAATATAAAAGGTAAGAAACTCGTAAACTTGAGCGCAAATGGAGAAAAACTAACTTGGAAGTTTTTAGAATTGCATGGAAAAACAGTATGTCCAACTACAGACAGGCTTTAAAAGCTGCCAGGGCAGAGCATATCCGCTAACTCATAGAAAATAACCAAAACAATCCAAGGTTTTTATTTAGCACAGTGGCTAGATTAACAAATAAACAGACGCCACCCGATCTAAATATTCCCTCACAATTTAATAGTAATGACTTTATGAATTTCTTCACTGATAAGATAACATCAGAAATACAATAACAAATGTAGATTCTGCAGCGTCTAGTACTTCAGCTCCATTCATCGCACCCAAAGAAAAACTGCAGTGCTTTATAACTATAGGACTGGAAGAGCTAAATAAACTTATCACTGCATCTAAACCAACAACATGTCTATTAGATCCTGTACCCACTAAATTACTGAAAGAGTTGTTACCTGTAGCAGAAGAACCGCTTCTCAATATTATTAACTCATCGATATCTTTAGGTCACGTCCCAAAATCATTCAAGCTGGCGGTTATTAAGCCTCTTATTAAAAAACCACAACTAGATCCTAATGAACTAGCAAATTACTGACCCATTTCTAATCTTCCGTTTATGTCTAAAATTTTAGAAAAAAGTTGTGTCTGCTCAATTGTGCTCCTTTTTACAAAAAAATGATCTCTATGAAGAATTAAAGTCAGGTTTCAGGCCCCACCATTGCACAGAAACCACACTTGTTAAAATTACAAATGACTTGCTTCTTGCGTCAGACCAAGGCTGCATCTCATTGCTAGTTTTACTTGATCTTAGTGCTGCGTTCGACACTATAGATCATGACATACTCATAGATCGATTACAAAACTATACGGGTATTCAAGGGCAGGCTTTAAGATGGTTTAGATCCTACCTGTCTGATCGCTACCACTTTGTTTATTTAAACAGGGAGTCATTTCAATTATCACCAGTAAAGTATGGAGTACCACAAGGATCTGTCCTAGGTCCTCTGCTATTTTCAATATACATGTTGCCCCTTGGTAATATTATTAGAAAATCCGGGATTAGTTTCCATTGTTATGCTGATGATACTCAACTATATATCTCAACAAGACCAGATGAAACTTCTAAATTATCTAAGATAACAGAGTGTGTTAAAAATGTAAAAGATTGGATGACCAATAATTTTCTCCTATTAAATTCAGATAAGACAGAGATATTACTTATTGGACCAAAAAACAGTACACAGAATCTCTTGGATTATAATTTGCAACTAGACGGATGTACTGTTACTTCCTCTACAGTCAAAAATCTGGGAATTATATTAGACAGCAACTTGTCTTTTGAAAATCATATTTCCCATGTTACAAAAACAGCATTCTTCCATCTTAGAAACACTGCCAAGCTACGAAACGTTACCTGTTTCTGATGCAGAAAAGCTGCGTTTTTTTCTTTATAAAACCACGATAACGTTTACATTTCTCAACCGATTTCACTGGTTTGTGATCTACATGGAGTTAAAAATAACTCTGTCTCCAGTTATTTAGTTAGGTTTGGAAAATTATTAATTTTCGTAAGAAATTGTGAAAGGTACCACTTGTTACTCTTGTTGAATTGGTTGATTTTTTCGGTTAACAATTGTAATATTAATGTAGTATAACTGTGATATATACATGTAATGTAATTTTAATGTACAATAAATGAAATTAAGTTTTTTTTTCATTGCTTTCTGTTTTCAACCCCAAAATTTTAGCTTTTCTTGTGCCTCAGGAAAGAACACAGCTCATTCCCTTTGAAAAAATTGAAATAATACATCTTTAAGTACTAATAATTTACCGTCATTGAGAAAATGGAATAAAACCAGCAAATACAAATCAATAAGTGACACACTGGTTGTCTGCTTTCTATTTTCATAGCATTCTATACAATATGAACTCCACAATAAACAATAACAAATGTAACTGATAATCCTTTATGGATCCAGTAAAACTTACAGTTACAATGGTAATAAATAAATAAATAATTTAAAAAAATTCACTGATACAGGACACAGTAAAAATAGTAAAAGTAATTTGTAATAATAAAAAGTATATGGAGTACAAGTTGTATTAAAGTGAATAATATAATAAAATAGGGAGTACAGCAGTTACAGTACAATAACATAACTGATATAATAGATTTATAATAGTAAAGATTATATGTATAATACCATAATAAATAAATGAATAACAACAGATAAATAATAGCAAGTAGAATATGTAATATCAAGGGTGGAATAATACAGAATAGACAATAATGAAGAATAAATTAAAAGTAAATTATAAAGTAAATAATAGTGAAAAGTACAGATTTATAATAGTATTTGTGTAATAATTATTAAAGTAAGACACAACTAAAGACAAGCAAAAAATTATGGTCGCCAATTCCAAATTGTGTTTAATTAATGTCTTCCTTGAGTAAAAAAAAAAAAAAAAATATATATATATATATATATATATAATCCTCTGAATCAATCTCAGCTCAAGGTACAAATTTTATTCCAGTTTTCAGTTCTAGCTTTCCCTGAGAATAGAGTGGTTTAGTTGTGACGTCAAGACTAATTCTCCACTGCTTCCCTCAAGATTTTCCTAGATTTTATAATGGGGTTTTTCAATTAATGAGTAAAACAAGGTCTGTGGTAAACAACTTGAAGATGCTTGACATTTTGCTCTACAATGCAAATTACACTCACCCATGCAGAAAACACAAATTTTGAAACAGTTGTTTATTTTTCAATATGTTACTACATAGGAATGTTTGGGTTGTGAGTGTGTGCAGTTTACATTGTACAAATGTCAAAGTATAGTTATGTTTAACACAAACCAGAATATGACATGCTCCCCCTCCAAAAAATCTTTCTATTAATCAAAATTAATAATCATTATTACAACATCAAGAGCAATAATCAATAATGATTTTGTCATGATATTGCAGCTTCACTCACTAATAAGTTCCTGTGTTTTTAATTTCTAGGCTATTTACATTATACAGTTTTTGTGTAAATACTAGTGCTGTCAAACGGTTAATCACATCCAAAATAAAAAATTTTGTTTACATAATATATGTATGTGTACTGTTTATTTATTATGTATATATTAAATACACATACATACAGTATATATTTTGAAAATATTTACATGTACATACATTTATATATTTATATTCTTATATATTATATATATAAATATTTTAAATGTATAAACATTTTTATATAAATATATACATGCATGTGTTTGTATTTATATATACATAATAAATATACACAGTACACACTCATTATGTAAACAAAAACTTTTATTTTGTATGCGATTAATCGCTTGACAGCACTAGTAAATACACATGAAGTACAGTATGTGATCAGCATTAAACAGCCTGTATAAATAATTTTAAATGCAGTCTATAGTATTGTGTTTGACTGAAGAAACTGGTTAAATTTAAATATTTGACAAAAACGACAGAAACATTTAATAAGGTAAGTATATTAAATAATATTGTTATAAAAATTGCCCTTACAAAAGTAAACAATGCTCCTGGAAGTCTATTCCGGGGGCAAATATTGCCCCACAATGGAAAAGTTAATATCTGACCCTGGCAGAGATTGAGAGACAGAGAGAGAGTGTGGTTTGAATATGATCAGGGTCATTCTGGCCATTCATTCAGGGAAGTTCTGGGCTTTAATTAAAGAGAGATGCTTTAGCCCCATCTCTAATCCTGACAGTCTGACACGGTCTTGTCAAACTGCTCACTGTACATATTGTGCTCATAGCACAAATTACTTTACGATATAAACTACAATATAAGTTAAAAATTAATAAGAATTCATTTAAACTTTGATTTCTTATAAAGTCTCTGCTGACTAGCGATATCGCTAGCTAATAAAAGTCTGACACTGGTGGCTAATTAACCTGTCAACATAATGTTAAAAATGACCAAAAAACAACCAAAAACAACTGTTCATTCTTACCTGTGAAAGACAATACCCCGAGATCTGTTTTTCTTACTGTGGGACGGTCTGTAGATCCCCGAGCTGCCGGCGAATCCGGTATCTTTTCTCATGTCCCAATATGAGAGTTATGAAGAGTTGCCCGGACCAATATGGCGGCGCCGTTGACGTGCGATTGAGCGGCCAATGAGGCGTCTAGGTATTTATTATGTATATGCTGTAAACCCCTAGAAAAATGTGCATGCCGTTTGTGCCAGGCTGGGGAGGAAGGTATTGTAATAATGTAAATTATGTGAAAAATAATGCGATTTTCGAACCACCAAGCATGAGAGCATGTTCTAGTACAGTGATTCTCAACCGGTGGGCCGCGGCCTACTAGTGGGCCTTCGAACGCCATCTGGTGGGCCGCGCAGGCAGCGGTAGAGTACCCCCAAATTAATTTTATTTATTTTTTAAATTGGCAAATCTTATTATTTTCTAATTATCTAATTGTTCTTATGAATTTATATGATAAAAAACTCACTAAAGTCAAGTCAAGATGTATGATCTAAAAGCTAATTTATGTGCCTTATATGGCCTTCAGGCTCAACAAAAAGCCATCGTTATCAACTCAGTCAAAAGTCACCTTGAAAGCTAGCTATATGGTTGCCGCTCGTGTTGCTCGTAGCAAGAAAGCCTTTACTATCGCTGAGGAACTTATTTTGCCAAGTGCTGTGGACAGTGCCGGCCCGTCCAACAGGCGGTACAGGCGGTCCCCTGGGGCCCCGCCTTAAGGGGAGGGCTTCGCGGACGCGAGATTGTCGATTATATTTCAAGGTGTGTTCGACTTGAAACGGCGCTGTGCAGACGGATCGGTGTTTGACATCGAAGTACCGCGAGAGCTATATACTAATGAACAGCTCTGCATTCTTTCCTATCCTATTGCAGTACTTTGATGTCAAACACCGATCGAAGCCCCTTTAAGTCAAACACAAACAGATGAAGCACCAGGGCTGTACAGTGCATTTAAAAACATTTAATGACGTTTTTGCTCAATTCATAACAAAAGTCGAGTGTTTGAAATAACTTCCTTTTGTGAACTGACGTGGTTTTATATCACAGAATGAGGCAAAATCATTTTTTAATATTCTATACAGTGATAAAGGCTATGTCAATTATCATTGCATTTTAAATATACATTGTGCATAAAAAAAAAACAGAGATGGCAAGAAGAACAGAGATACACCATTTAGTCACAGTCTTTATGTTTATTGTCTTTATTCTTCATCATTTAAAACGTCCTATTTGCGTTTTATTCAGATACTGCAGAGACATACCTTTTTCCATATTAGGGATTTCCTCCAACGTGATTTTTGTGAGCATTTCATTTTATGATTTTTTCATTTATGGTTTTACTGCAGGAGGGCGCCCTCCGGCTACCAGTGCGAATGAAACAGCTACCCACTACACATTATTTTGGGTAAAAATATGGAAAATAATACTTCTAAGTTTTTCTCCAGTGTAGAGGAGTTTCTCTCTCTCTCTCTCTCTCTCTCTCTCTGTGGATGCATAAAATTTCCTGACAAAAATTAAGAAATTACTGTTAATGATTTTTAATCATAATCATTAGACATTTCTAAACAATTATAGTTATAGGCCTCCTGCATGTTAGCAGGTCATGTTGCAGTTTTCGGTCAAATATATTAATAATAATCATTATAAATAATTATTACTTTAATGTTTTGTTTAGTTATAACTATAATCAGAATTAATAGTAGTCATATTAATATTTAAAAACAACTTTTATTTATTTTTTTTATTTGTTAATTTTTTTTTTTTACCAAATTGTGCAGACCTACAAACAGGCACAGCAAACTTAGTGCTCTTTATAATTTCTGGCAAATAAAAAAAAAAAGTTTATCTGAAAACTTTTCTAGTTACAGTTCAGATTTTGTGAGCAGATTTTGTTGGTTCAGATTTTGGAATTGAAATGAAAGAATGATAGAGAAGTTAAAGTGAGATTAAATTATAGTAGAAATTAAATCCAAACGGTAGCCTATCTTTATGGAGCCTGTTACGTGTTTGTGCTGTGTCGTGTGTTTCCCTCTATCTTTTCTCTTGTTTACTTTCACTTTCTTAGTTACCGGTTATTGGTCCTGTCACCTGTCAATCTTCGTTAGCGCTGACGTCATCCATCTTGCAGTTGCCAATCGGACAAGTCCACCCCAGATAAAAGAGCAAGCCAGACCTCACGCGAGCCCCCTATGTTGTTGCTGTTTTGTGCTCGTTATTTTGTTGCCATCCTGTTTCATAATTGTATTCCCTTTTGTTTGTGTTACTTGCCCTACGTGTACGTTTGCCTCCTATATATATATATATATATATATATATATATGTATATATGTATATATGTATATGTATATATATATATATATATGTATATATGTATATATATATATATATATATATATATATATATATATATGTATATGTATATGTATATATATATATATATATATATATATATATATATATGTATATATATGTATATATATATATATATATATATATGTGTATATATATACACACAGGTGCTGGTCATATAATTAGAATATCATCAAAAAGTTGATTTATTTCACTAATTCCATTCAAAAAGTGAAACTTGTATATTATATTAATTCATTACACACAGATTGATATATTTCAAATGTTTATTTCTTTTAATTTTGATGATTATAACTGACAACTAAGGAAAATCCCAAATTCAGTATCTCAGAAAATTAGAATATTGTGAAAAGGTTCAATATTGAAGACATCTGGTGCCACACTCTAATCAGCTAATTAACTCAAAACACCTGCAAATGCCTTTAAATGGTCTCTCAGTCTAGTTCTGTAGGCTACACAATCATGGGGAAGACTGCTGACTTGACAGTTGTCCAAAAGACGACCATTGACACATTGCACAAGGAGGGCAAGACACAAAAGGTCATTGCAAAAGAGGCTGGCTGTTCACAGAGCTCTGTGTCCAAGCACATTAATAGAGAGGCGAAGGGAAGGAAAAGATGTGGTAGAAAAAAAAGTGTACAAGCAATAGGGATAACCGCACCCCGGAGAGGATTGTGAAACAAAACCCATTCAAAAATGTGGGGGAGATTCACAAAGAATGGACTGCAGCTAGAGTCAGTGCTTCAAGAACCACTATGCACAGGCATATGCAAGACATGGGTTTCAGCTGTCGCATTCCTTGTGTCAAGCCACTCTTGAACAACAGACAGCGACAGAAGCGTCTCGCCTGGGCTAAAGACAAAAAGGACTGGACTGCTGCTGAGTGGTCCAAAGTTATGTTCTCTGATGAAAGTAAATTTTGCATTTCCTTTGGAAATCAGGGTCCCAGAGTCTGGAGGAAGAGAGGAGAGGCACACAATCCACGTTGCTTGAGGTCCAGTGTAAAGTTTCCACAGTCAGTGATGGTTTGGGATGCCATGTCATCCGCTGGTGTTGGTCCACTGTGTTTTCTGAGGTCCAAGGTCAACGCAGCTGTATACCAGGAAGTTTTAGAGCACTTCATGCTTCCTGCTGCTGACCAACTTTATGGAGATGCAGATTTCATTTCCCAACAGGACTTGGCACCTGCACACAGTGCCAAAGCAACCAGTATCTGGTTTAAGGACCATGGTATCCCTGTTCTTAATTGGCCAGCAAACTCGCCTGACCTTAACCCCATAGAAAATCTATGGGGTATTGTGAAGAGGAAGATGCGATATGCCAGACCCAACAATGCAGAAGAGCTGAAGGCCACTATCAGAGCAACCTGGGCTCTCATAACACCTGAACAGTGCCACAGACTGATCGACTCCATGCCACGCCGCATTGCTGCAGTAATTCAGGCAAAAGGAGCCCCAACTAAGTATTGAGTGCTGTACATGCTCATACTTTTCATGTTCATACTTTTCAGTTGGCCAAGATTTCTAAAAATCCTTTCTTTGTATTGGTCTTAAGTAATATTCTAATTTTTCTAAGATACTGAATTTGGGATTTTCCTTAGTTGTCAGTTATAATCATCAAAATTAAAAGAAATAAACATTTGAAATATATCAGTTTGTGTGTAATGAATGGATATAATATACAAGTTTCACTTTTCGAATGGAATTAGTGAAATAAATCAACTTTTTGATGATATTCTAATTATATTACCAGCACCTGTGTGTATATATATATATATATATATATATATATATATTTTGTTCCCTCTCCCCCGCCACTGTAACATACTTGAGCACGCGTTATGTGTTACGAGGCCGGGAGGAAGCAGGCAGGTAAGAACGTCACGTGACATATACTGCAACACGTAGGATTTGCCGTTGTATAATACATTAGGCTAGGGGCGAGTGCCACCTCTTGTACTTTTGGTTTTTGGTGAGAGAGTGCAGTCTAGTTAGGGCGTCTCGGACGCTGAAGACTTTTCCTTTTCGCATTTTCTGTTCGTAGACAGGCTTAGGGGATACATAATAGGTGTAGAGGGTTTTTTGTTTTGTTATTTTCTTTGATTTAGCGCCGCCCACGTACCTTCTTCCCTTTCCCTCTGTCTTGTGTATTACTGTTCATGTAAATAGTGTAAATACTGTACAGATATAATATTCTTTCTTTTTGTTTCACCATAAAAACTTTATTTACCCTGTTTTCACATAATAAATCACTTTGTTGCATTATATTCTTTTGGTTTCTCAGCTCTTTGTCCCACACATTGTTTGTATGTATGTTTCTTTAATGTCTATCTTTTTAAATGTTAGACCCCAATACCCCAGACCAACACGGGGTCGTAACAGAGCCGAAAAAAGAATGTTCTGACATAAAATTTATTGCTGTAGTATTAGTATTTGTTGTATAAATGCAGTGATGCCCACGATCACAGACAGTCTTGTCATATGTTTAAATTGCTATTACAGTTTTTACACTAGTGGGGCCTATTTTCATTATCTTGCCTAGGGCCCCACAACACTACGGGCCGGCACTGGCTGTGGATATGTGTCGAGAGTTACTGGGTGACGCAGCTACAACCAAAATTAAGTCAATACCACTTTCCGATGACACCGTGGCTAGACGAACTGTTGACATGAGCGATGACATTGAATGCCAACTCATGGAACGAATAAAGGCAAGCCCTTATTTTGCCATACAGCTGGACGAGTCGACGGACATAAGTAACGCCGCGTTACTGTTAGTTTTTGTCCGATACTGCATGGACAATAATCTTTGTGAAGATCTGCTATTTTGCAAAGAACTTCCAACGAGAACAGCGGCAGATAGTGTCATGCACTGCCTTGATGAGTACTTCACTGAAAAAGGTCTTGATTGGAAATGCTGCACAGGTATTTGCACAGACGGCGCGGCTGCTATGATGGGAAAACATTGCGGTGTTGTTAAATAAATCCAAGAGCGAGCGCCAGAAGCAAAGTGGATACACTGTTTCTTGCACAGGGAAAGTCTTGCAACAAAGCAGATGTCACCAGAACTGCATGAGGTCATGAACATTACTGTGAAAACTGTTAACTATATTAAGAAAAATGCACTCAACTCAAGGTGTTTTGCAGCTCTGTGTGAACGACTTGATGCTGATCATTTGCAGCTCTTGTACCACAGTGAAATACGGTGGCTTTCAAGAGGATGTGTGCTTAATCGTCTTTTTGAACTGAGAAAGGAAGTGCACACATTTCTGGAAGAGCAACGCTCCCCTCTTGCTGAGCATTACACTGATGATAAATTTTGCGCAAAATTGGCCTACTTATCTGATATATTTGATCAGTTAAATCAGCTGAATGTATCAATGCAAGGCAGAAACAGCACAGTATTTTTGGTTTCAGACAAAATTAAGGGATTCAAGAAAAAACTCATTCTTTGGAATAGAAGAGTCAAGGAGGGACAATTTGACATGTTTCCACGTCTGAGTGAAACTTTGGAAGCCTCTTCTCATGTGAACATATCAAGTATCATAACCCAGGCACTTGTCTCAGTTGTCTCAAAAGTTTGCTGACTACTTCCCAGAGGACCCTCGACATGGAAACCTTTGGATTTTGGACCCATTCTCTGTGGATCCTGCTTCAGAAGACATGACTCTGTCCACTGTGTTGGAAAATGAACTAATGGAACTATCAGATGACAGTAGCCTAAAACTTAAACTCACACAAGTTGACCTTGCTTCATTTTGGTTACTGGCTGCAAGTGTGAATATCCCTCTCTGTCAAAGCGGGCAATCAAATTTCTATTGCCTTTCACCACCACATACTTATGTGAGTCAGGGTTCTCCACTGTGACTATCACAAAATCAAAAGCAAGGAGCAAACTGAAAGCTACTTTGGATCCTACTCTCCGTGTCAGTCTCTCACCCATTTCACCAAGACTTGATCATATTATCTCCAAGAAGCAAGCCCAAGTGTCTCACTGAGGGTCTGCAGAATATGTATTTTGTAGCAAGGTTTGTCTCAGTTTATACAGTATGGTTTTTCTCATGTGAACTACTCCAAAACCCATTCATGTAAATATGTTAATGAGTGGTTGTTGATGAAAACTGTGTTATTGACGTGTGACACACACCTGTTAGACTTCCTCATTTTTGGATGTGTGGGAACGAGTATAAGTAACGTGTCCAGTTTTTCTCCAGTTGAATTGAAAAAAATATGTATAATACATGTAATATTTACGTAATGCTTCAAGTTTGCTTAATATGTAAGATTGTTTTAAACAGTCATGTTCATATTGCTAATTGTATTTGATAAATTACACTTAGAGTATGTAAATAGGAGGGGAAAGAACTTTGTTGAACATTTCTGCTAATGAAAAGAGAGAATGTTCCCCTCTTGTGTGTCTGACCTGTTGTTACAGGTATGTTAGCCTGGATGTGGGGCTGTATTATTAATTAATTTGTTAAAAGAGTGTTCCTCTTGTGTGTCTGACCCAGTCATTGGTCTGACCTGCCCTGTTATTGTTACAGGAATAAATGGATACTGAGTAAACCTGCCAAGTCTTTTTTATACAAGGAGAGTTTTCATCTATATAGCTGACTTGACCTAGTCTGCTACAGTGGCATAACAGATTAAGAGCAGAGTATGTCATTGTACTTTTTGAATTTTCTGTTATTCTGTGTTCGTACTATCATATTTGGAAAGGTGGTCCTTGGAATGTTTTTAAACAGTCATTGGTGGGCCACGAGCTGCAAAAGGTTGAGAACCACTGTTCTAGTACACCCCCAAAACAAAATCAAGACTTTGTAAAAGATCATAATAGGACCCCTTTAATATAATATGTTTGGGCAAAGACCTTGGGTAAAGATGTGATGAGAAGATGAGAAGATCTCTTTCCGCTAATTTATTTAATTCTAAGGCAGATTTCACAAAAAATCTGACCCCTTCTATTATATAATCTAGCCCAGTACATGTAGAATACACTATGAATACACATACACATAGAATACACATTTCAGACGCTTAGATATTAAAAGCCTACTGACAGCGACAAGTATAGACTAGTAAGCTACTGCTAAGACATGAAACACAAACATTCCAGGCAAATGACTTAGAAACATCTATGGGGGAAAGGTGTAGCTGGTCTTGTAGGCTCTCAGTGATAAGTATGATTTATGGAAGGTGTAGCTATGTTTTTTTTTTTTATCTAATAAAATTTAAACTTACCAATACACCACGATTCCTGTATCGGATACTTAAGGACAATATCAGAAAGGACCAGAAGTCGGGATGCAAACCCGGTTCGCCCACGAGGACATGGGCTCTGACACAAGCCTTTTTTCAAACGAGAAAACACAACAACAACAATTCACAAACCAAACGCATAAAATGTACTAAAATGTTTCGTTATTACTTAATAATTTGAGAGTATTTTATTCAGGTGTTTGTTTTTGTTTAAAACTTCATATTATCTACATTCAACATTGCCTTTATGCTTCTCTCTTCACCGTTTTTTTTTTTTTTTTTTTCTGTAAGGGTATATTGTCTATTTTATGTATTTTTATTATTAATGCTTTTTTTCATTCATTTTTACGGAAGAAAATTATTTGAACAGCAAGCGACACTTGAATTGTAAAAAAAAAAAAAAAAAAAAAAAAATTATAATAATTATTTATTAATAATAGGCCTGTAATAATAATAATTATAAAATTAATTATACAATAAAATTGCAATATAATATCAAATCAAGTGGCTTGGGTACACTGTTAGACATTTCTGTAATTTCTACAGTTATTTACTGTATATCACCCAGTATAATACTGCAAATTCCCTTTACAGTAAATAACTGTAATACCCTTTGCATCATGGGAATTTTCTGTGACGTCAAACCCCACATACAGACACTTACTGTATTTTTTAAAATTGCTGTATACTACTGTATTTCCTGTAACGGCCTCTTTGGCGCCATTTTATTGAGGTTGTTTTATTTTCCTCATTTCTTACATTTGGATTGACATGATTTGCACAACACCGTTTCTACAACACCGCAACAGCTTGGGACTGACTACGCTAGACCATAGACTGTAGCACTGGACGTGTTACATCGCTTGTAATGATTGGAAAATCCGTTTGTTCTTCATGTCAGAAACAGCGCGAGCGCTTGGAGTACATCTGTAGGCTACGTCAGAAATACAGGTGAATCTCAATAAATTAGAATGTCGAGGAAAAGTTAATTTATTTCAGTAATTCAACTCAAATTGTGAAACTCGTGTATTAAATAAATTCAATGCACACAGACTGAAGTAGTTTAAGTCTTTGGTTCTTTTAATTGTGAGGATTTTGGCTCACATTTAACAAAAACCCACCAATTCACTATCTCAACAAATTAGAATACGGTGACATGCCAATCAGCTAATCAACTCAAAACACCTGCAAAGGTTTCCTGAGCCTTCAAAATGGTCTCTCAGTTTGGTTCACTAGGCTACACAATCATGGGAAAGACTGCTGATCTGACAATTGTCCAGAAGACAATCATTGACACCCTTCACAAGGAGGTTAAGCCACAAACATTCATTGCCAAAGAAGCTGGCTGTTCACAGAGTGCTGTATCCAAGCATGTTAACAGAAAGTTGAGTGGAAGGAAAAAATGTGGAAGAAAAAGATGCACAACCAACCGAGAGAACCGCAGCCATATGAGGATTATCAAGCAAAATCCATTCAAAAATTTGGGTGAACTTCACAAGGAATGGACTGAGGCTGGGGTCAAGGCATCAAGAGCCACCACACACAGATGTGTCAAGGAATTTGGCTACAGTTGTCGTATTCCTCTTGTTAAGCCACTCCTGAACCACAGACAACGTCAGAGGCGTCTTACCTGGGCTAAGGAGAAGAAGAACTGGACTGTTGCCCAGTGGTCCAAAGTCCTCTTTTCAGATGAGAGCAAGTTTTGTATTTCATTTGGAAACCAAGGTCCTAGAGTCTGGAGGAAGGGTGGAGAAGCTCATAGCCCAGGTTGCTTGAAGTCCAGTGTTAAGTTTCCACAGTCTGTGATGATTTGGGGTGCAATGTCATCTGCTGGTGTTGGTCCATTGTGTTTTTTGAAAACCAAAGTCACTGCACCCGTTTACCAAGAAATTTTGGAGCACTTCATGCTTCCTTCTGCTGACCAGCTTTTTAAAGATGCTGATTTCATTTTCCAGCAGGATTTGGCACCTGCCCACACTGCCAAAAGCACCAAAAGTTGGTTAAATGACCATGGTGTTGGTGTGCTTGACTGGCCAGCAAACTCACCAGACCTGAACCCCATAGAGAATCTATGGGGTATTGTCAAGAGGAAAATGAGAAACAAGAGACCAAAAAATGCAGATGAGCTGAAGGCCACTGTCAAAGAAACCTGGGCTTCCATACCACCTCAGCAGTGCCACAAACTGATCACCTCCATGCCACGCCGAATTGAGGCAGTAAAAGGAGCTCCTACCAAGTATTGAGTACACATACAGTAAATTAACATACTTTCCAGAAGGCCAACAATTCACTAAAAAGGTTTTTTTTTTTTTTTTTTTTTTTTTTTTATTGGTCTTATGAAGTATTCTAATTTGTTGAGTGAATTGGTGGGTTTTTGTTAAATGTGAGCCAAAATCATCACAATTAAAAGAACCAAAGACTTAAACTACTTCAGTCTGTGTGCACTGAATTTATTTAATACACGAGTTTCATAATTTGAGTTGAATTACTGAAATAAATTAACTTTTCCACGACATTCTAATGTATTGAGATGCACCTGTATACCGGGGCATCAGTTTACTGTCCGCATCCACTGTAGATGGTATAATAGGTTCTATATTGTCTTTTCGAGTCGCGCTGCGTTGCATCGTGTCACTCGCGTCCGAGGAAGACACGGAAGCAGCGGGCAGCGCCGCGGAAAAAAAAAAAAAAGTGTATACAACTATTCTGTGGCAGTCATGAGTGTAATCATACTTACAGAATTATTACATTTCTGATCACATTTGAGAACTTTGTTGGGAGATGAGAAGAGCATTTGGTTAAAGGATTTGCTAGAATGTTTGCTTCACCAGTGACCACACAGGGTCGCTGTGGTTATGTTGACATGCCTCTCTTTTATTTTTGTTATGATATTGTCTTGGGTCACTTGCAGTGTTCTTTCACTGCGCAATGCTATCTCTCTTCCCTTTTCTTCGTTATCAGCTATCTCTTTCCCCTCTGGTTGTGCCATCACCTCTTATCATAATAGTAGTAGTACACATAGCAAAGTTACAAAACAAATTAAAAGGTGCAAAAACATGATAGCCATACCACCCTATACATGCTTTTTTTTATTCATGCTAAAATCTTACATTATACTATACCAAAATGTATCAAATCTATATATCTACATATAGATATAGATCTAGATATAAATATACACTCCCCTCCAAAAGTATTGGAACAGTGAAGCCAGTTCCTTTATTTTTGCTGACTGAAAACATTTGGGTTTGACATCAAAAGATGAACATAAGACAAGAGATCAACGTTTTAGCTTTTATTTACAGGTATTTACATCTGAATCTGATACACAACTTAGAAGATAGCACCTTTTGTTTGAACCCACCCATTTTTATGTGACCAAAAGTATTGGAACAGATTGACTTAAAACTAGATTAAAGTGAATAAGGCTTAATATTTATTTGCAAATCCTTTCCTTGCAATTACTGCATCAAACCTGTGACCCACTGACATCACCAAACTTTTGCATTCTTCTTTCGTGATGCTTTTCCAGTCTTTCACCGCAACCTCTTTGAGTTGTTTGTTTTGTTCACAGTCTCTTCCTTATCAGGTAAAATGCATGCTCTATAGGGTTTAAGACTAAACAAGTAGTTTTTGGCATTTCAAAATTTATTTATTGATTTTTTTTTTCTGTGCCCATTGTGGACATAAGGAATTTTAGTTTACCAAAAAAATGGTCAGTACAGGATTTTTACCTAAGAAATTGCATTTATGTATATACAAAGAACCAAAAAAAAAAAAAATTAACAATGTCCTGAATCCAGGAGTTTGTTTTTATACATATAGTTTTTATACATTTCTGCTGGATTTGTTTAAGAGTTTCGGTTTTTCATCAATAACTAAATTCAAAATGATCCAAAAAAAAAAAAAAGTGCCAAGAATTTATCACAGCAAACTGTGAATCCTTACAAGGGTAACATTTACGCCAAGTTTTGAATGTAACAACTATTATCTTATTTGTCGCTCCACACAAGTTGAATGTTACGCCCTCACGTAATCTACGTCACAGACGTCTGGCGGGAGTTACAGCTCTTCAAACGCGATCACGCGTCCATACGTGGAGTATTGTTTTTAAAGTTTATTTCGTTTAAATAATCATTTTATTTGTGGAAATGATTGGACAGAAAAGCATCACGTCATTTTTTTCGCCTGTGTCCAAAAAAAGAAATGTGGACGAGATACTTACATGCCCAGGGGATGCTAGAGATCATGTGAGTAAAATAGCTTTATTCTGGCGCGACTGATATGCTTACACATTTCGCGAGAATTATGAATGAAAGCGGCTGTGTTTTATGTATCTGTTGAACATGTTGTCATTTATTTAGCAAATAGAATTGGCTGTGATTGAAACCTCGCTATTTTATCCTTCCCGCTAAAGTGTACACAATTCCGGAAGTAGTTTTACGTCACTTGCCTAAACAAAAACTACTGCAGATTATTTCAAACAACTTGCTCCGAAAATTTGTTTAGTCAGTGAAAACGAAATCATTTAACGACATTTTCACTTCTGTTAGTTGTATATAACTAAAATTTTAATGAATTATGGCCGCGAATGCAAACCCACGTGGTGAATAGCTAAAGGATAGTCGTATCATTTGCGTATATTTCACGCTATAAGTTGGCATCAAAACTGATGCATTTTCAGAAAACATCCTATGACATAATAAATAAACAATGTTTTCCAACATAGCTTGCCTTAGGTTTTTAAATGTACAAATGTCCGGTCTTTTTGCCAAGCGAACACGGAGTTCAACCAAATATATTAAAATATTGTCTCAGGAGAAAAAACAAAAGTTGGAGAGCGACGATGTTACATCCTCACTATCCCTGAGTCCTGAGCAACTTGAGCGGATTTCCAAGAACAAGAAGGCGGCTCTGGAGCGGCTCGCTGCAAACACAGCTGTACCGAGCGGGGTTGGAGAGAGCTGGAAGAAAGCGCTCAACGCAGAATTCGGGAAACCCTACTTTAAATCAGTAAGTGACTAACACATGAAAAACAATTGTCATTTTCAACTTTCTAAAATGAAGAGTAATGCAATACTGTTTCTCTTTCGCAGTTAATGTCATTTGTTGGTGGGGAGAGGCAAAAACACACCATCTATCCACCTGAAAATGAAGTTTTTACCTGGACACAAACATGTGACATAAAAGATGTGAGTTGGGTGTCATGTTTATATGTAAGGCAGGTCAAAATCATTGTTTTTTTTTTCTTGGACTATTATCCATAGCAAAACTTGAGACAAAAAATGTGACCACAAGGCTATTGGCTCTTAAAATGATTTATTTTTATTTTTTTAAGTTGACGAATTACATTATAGCCAGATAAAGATGGTTGTTCAGGAGCATAGTGTTTATGTTTTTACTTTTGCTTTTGAAGACCCCATGAAGTCAAGTTTTTTTTTTTTTTAAATGTATTTATTAGTTTGACGGTCATCCCCTCATAGTACACATAGGCCTAGGCCTATGATTGCAGAGAACTATTTTGATGTTCACATTTTCAGCGTGATCTATTTTTGTATATTTGCTCATCAGCTATATTTTTCTGAAACATGTCCAGTCAGTTGTTAAACTGACAGATTTAGAAAATGACTTTAAAATGTTTATGATTTAGAATGTATGTAAAACTGCTTTTTTATATATTTTTATCAGATTCCAAATCCCATTTGCATATTAAGGTGATAGTTCACCCAAAAATGGTTATTGCAGGGTTCGTATAAGGTGCTTAAAGTACTTGAATTTTACTTTTTGAAATTTAAGTCCTGGAAAACCCTTGGAAACAGCCATATTTATGAAAAGTACTTGAATTTTTAAAAGACAGTATATATGAAATAAGTGTTCATTTTTGTTTTCGATAAAAACAATCTTTTCACACAAAATTAACAATGCTGCACGTGCTAAATACCATTTCTCCTGGCTTTCGACAGCGTACGAGATCTCGCGATATTACTCCTTGAGGTGAAAAGCAGTCTCGCGATATCAATATAAAGTTGTGTTTGTGGTAAAACCTTTGATAGTGCTTGCTCTGTCTTTTATTGCATGTGCTGTTTGTTTGGGTTTCATTTGGGAACGCATGTAAAGTCTGACGCGCTTTGTGTTGCACTGTTATCATTTACAAGCGTGGAGCGCATCTCCATCTCAGCCGCTCTGCATATGCTGTGAGTTTGGGTTGCTTAACGTTCATCTGGGAAAACAGTGCTCCTTATCTCACTAGATTCATAACGTAAATCATTTATAAACCTATGCCAACACAGGAGAATACATCGACTTATTTCTAAATATGCGATTTGTTGTACATCGCGATTTCAAAATAAAAGTTGCTCTGAGTTTGCTTGTCCAAATATTAAAATTAAATAGATTTAAACGTCCTTGAATCACGCTGTAAAATGAAACATCACCAGGCCGTTGGCGCCCTCTGCAGGTATTTGTATAATACTTAACGTACTAAAGTTAGTTATATTCATATTATATATAGGCATATTACATTATGTATATTAACAGTGTTGTTCAATAAAACCATGTAATTGGTTTTGATACTTTATTTGAACCAATTATGATTGCCTCATCATTAGTTTATATATAAATATGATCATATTAAAGCCTGTTTTCACTTAGGTCTATTTTTATTACTAAAAATGATCAATTACTCATTTGTTAAAATCAGTAGATTACTTGATTACCAAAATAATTGTTAGTTATGGCCCTAGATTAGTTAAAACATTTCAAAATACAACTGCATTGTTTTGCATTTTGTGATTTGTTTTGTAATTGAAAATTTCTTAAAAATAATATTAAAATATTCTCTCGTTCTAGTGAACCAAGTCTCTGTATTTTGTCTCATCTCATGAGCTAAATGTATTGTCACACCCCTAGTGTCTACAAGCATTTATAGCTCATAATTTTCCAAGTGTATGATATAGCTTTCATTCATTCAAGTAAATCATGTATTCATAAAATAAGGAAAGCGTAACTTTTCCATAGTATCCTTTTATGTTAAGGTGGCCACGGTCATTGCATGCTTTGCTTGTACTGCGCTTTATTTTTACCATTTTGTTTTATTAGTTTTTGTATTATAGTTTGAAAGATAATAACAATATTGTTTGATAAGTGAGATCTCTGATTTTATTACTTGAAAACCAAAAAAAATAGTGCTTAAAGTCCTTGAAAGTCCTGGAATTTCATTTTGCAGTTTCTGTATGAACCCTGTAATTGACATTATTTACTTGCTTTCATATTGTTTCAAACCTGCAAGACTGACTGACTTCTGAGAAATATAAAAAAGGTTCTGCTGAAGAAAGAGAGTCATACAGGTTTGGAACAACATAAGGTTGAGTGAATTATGTCAGGATTTTCTTTTTTGGGTGAACTATCACTTTAACAGACGTCTTGGAGGTTTGCTGTCTAGGTCTGCGTGCTAGTGTAGTTCTAAAAAAGATATATGTATTCAAAAATGACAGATAAGAAAAAATTAACTTGAACTTATGAAATTAAATTCAACTATAAAGCAGCTCTACATAATTCAGTGGTGTCATTATCTCAGTTCAAATCTGATCTTGTTCTCATCCGATTGGTTCATCATTTAGCGTAGTCAAACTGAAATATTCTGAAATAATTTTTCAGTTTCTAAAATAGTAATTTCTTTCTAAATATTAATTGTCCAGTCAAATGATTTCTAGAACAAGAATTGTTCTCTGCCAAAATGTCCATTCTGATACTGCCGGTCAGAAACCATTGTCATGTATTACTGGTTCTGCTGGTGGATATGTCTCCAAATAGCACCTGATACCAAATAACATTGTTGTTGCTGTTCCATTCAGGACACTCTGGAGAGTTGCCTAGAGTAATTTATTTCATTAACTGTTTGTACAAAATTATGTTCAAAACATGCCAAGGTGTTAATTTGCACCTAAAATACTGCATGGTTTTCAAAGAATATATTAATATTTTTTTCTTGTGATGGTAGGTGAAGGTTGTGATTCTTGGCCAGGATCCTTATCATGGACCTAACCAGGCTCATGGGCTTTGTTTCAGCGTGCAGAGACCTGTGCCGCCTCCACCAAGGTATTGCCCTGCAGTCAAGTCAGGGTTTATTTTTATAGTGCTTTTCACAATACACATAATTTCAAAGCAGTTTTACAGACTGGATTACCATATTGTCATATGTATCAATTACTATTTTCATAGTATAAATTCTTTTCTTTAGTTCATGGGTGCAAAATTCAGTTCCTGAATTTCCCTTGTGGTAATTTTGAGTGGCTCAATAGCGCGGTATTACCACATATATATATATATACATATGTATGTATGTATGTATGTGTGTGTATGAGATAGATAGATAGATATAGAGATAGATATATAGATATAGATAGATAGATAGATAGATAGAGATAGATAGATATATAATCTGTGTGTATGTGTTACGATGTAACGAGGTCATATTCAGAAACCGAAACTAAATTGCTTTGAAACAGGAAGTGAAGTAAACGGAAGAGAATGACAAAATAACGGTCCACATAACAAAACATAAACCTGACCTTATGTGTATATGTATGTATGTATGTGTGTGTGTATATATATATATATATATATATATATATATATATAAAATATAAAAACATTTAGTTCTGATCCTCGAATCTGACTAACAAGATACTTTTTCTGTTGATATTTCACCTGCGTGTTCTAGAGGGCTGTCAGTCAGTGCAGTTTCATTGTTAGGCCACAAGAGACTGTCTTTGAGTGAGTGTTTAAACCGTTCATTCAACTACACGTTCAAAAACACTGATTCATTCAAACAGAGATGTAATAAAACACGCTGTTGAAATCATTTTAACTTTGATCGCCACTTTTAAAGGCTCAGCTGACCAGCAGAGCATCAGTGCTCAGACAGAGATTTCGCTTTCCTTGGACATGACACTTATTTTCACAAATATACAAGACTCAGCCTGAAGGACAGACACAGGTAATCGCACGCGCTCAGTCGATCTCTCTCATTCGCTGTCTGTTTAGGCTTGTTAAGTGCAAATTTACTGAGCCTCTGTACAAATCAGCATGGTACACATTGTTATCATGACTAATATTCAGTACACATGCATGAAGTATAAAATGAGAAGGGCGTAACCTTACGAAAAAGAAAACACGGAAATATCGCGGTTGCTGCGGTTGTTGTATTCCTCTGCGGTTATACTCATCAATAGCGCGGTATTGCGATATTGCGGTTATCGCGACAGCCCTACAGTGTTCAATTAGGGTTGAAGCTAAACTCTGCAGGGCTCCAGGCCTCTAGGAACTGAGTTTTACACTTTTGCACCCCTTCTTTATTTTCTCACTCAGCAAGCCAGAAGAAAAACCCCTTCAATTTTTGTGTTAAATAAAGGAAGAAAAAAAGACTACACTCTGTTCTGGTTGCCCAGGGGTGTTCAGTCCTGCTCCTGGAAGCCTGGCTTCCTAAGCTTTGATCCAGCACACTTGCCTGAAAGTTTTTAGTAATCCTGAAGACCTTGATTAGCTGGTTCATGTGTGTTTAATTAGGTTTGGACTGGAGGTAAACTCTGAAGGACCATGTCCCTGCTGAATTAGGATTGGATGTCCCACCTTTAGCGATAGTCTATAAACATACTGTTAGCATTGGCTGGCTATGTCACTGTATTGTTTGAACCCTAACAATTAAGTGTCTTTTAAGTTCCAGATTTACAGATAACGTGCATGTAGGTTTAGGTTTTATAAAATTCATCAGGACTAAGGCTGGATCTAGAAGGGCCTGGGGCCCTTGGGATAAAACCTCCAGGTTGAGAAAGGCAATCAAAGGCAGATTCCTGTCAAACATAACACTCAGGTTCTCAACTGTAGAAGACAATGTTATAAGACAAGCACTGAGTGAAAAATTATATTCTAGCAGCTTATGTTTACAGGCCGTTGTCTTACTAATCAAAATCTCTGTCCTTTTCAAAGTCACTGAGCTTATGAGCACAAGGATGTTACAAATTATTATAGGGGCTAGATGATTGTTTGTTATTCGATACAATGATTTATGACACATTTGCTGTTCACAGCTTGGTGAACATCTTCAAAGAACTGGCTTCAGACATTGAAGGCTTTGAGCAACCTGGTCACGGAGATCTTACAGGATGGGCAAAGCAAGGTGTGCATCCCCTACTTTCTCTTCTTCATTGAGTACATGTTAATAGTTAATTACACAACTGATGACACAAGATATGTCAAAAGACACCCATTTTACAATTGCAATGCAGATTTTTTGTTTAGAAATAGCACTTTTTTTATCAGTAATAACCACATTTCATTGTACAATGAATCCGTAAGCTAAAACAAAGATGACACAGTGTGAGGAAAATTGTGGGAAGACTTGAATTCATAGCCATAGCAGGTCTTAATTGTAAGTTTTGTTTTTTTGTTTTTGTTTTTTTGCCAGTGCAAATGTCTAAAGACCTTTTAGTCAGAATAAATATAATCGAGTTGCAAAGTGAAGACATGATATCTTGTTTTCTGAGAAATTTAAAAAAGGTGAGTTTATACTTAAAACAAGAACAAATATCTGTCAGTGAAGTCAGGAAAATAAACTAGTTTTCTCTTTAAAAGGTATTTTTCCTGAGCCCACTGGCAGATATTTGTTCTTGTTTTAATGATAAACTCACTTCATTTTGATAAATTTCTATGTCAACTTCCATTTATTTCTTAAACTTGGTCTTAAAGGCCTGGTTTCACAGATTAGGCCATAGTTCAATTAAGACATTTAAGTAATTTTTATAAACATGCCTTAGAAAAAACATTACTGGTGTGCATCTTGAGGCAAAACAAAGGTACTGATATATTTTAAGATCAGTGAATGCAAGTTTCTTTCAGTTGAAACAGCTCAGACTTACATTTTAGTCTGGGAATAGGTTTAAGCCTTGTCTGTGAAACCAGGGGGGGAAGTCTTAGATTTACTTTCACAAAACCTGCAGAAACTTGCATGTAAGGTTGTATTCTGATAAATAAGGTTGTATTCTGATAAATAAGGTTGTATTGACACCAACATTTTAGATACCAGTGAAATTTCACAATTCTCAATTCCAATTTTGATACCATAGCAAACGTGAGTGTCTTTCATTAAGGTCCTGGACCACTGGGCGAGCCCTTTGGGCAACACTCCAACATGTATCAATATCTTTTTCTTTCTGTCTTCCCTTATACTGTTCTATTGGATAATCACAAAAAAAATACATAAATAAATAAAAGACCTATTGTTATATTATCAAAGAGAGAGGATTTAACCAGTGTATGATTCCAGTCATTTGCATGACCAGTTGTTCTTTTTGCAATTCATCTAATTCATTTTAATTTATCCATTATCCAGCAGTTAGTCCTGCCACTGTGGCCATTGTGTGCCAGTCAGTGGATGGACAAATGTCTGATCCAGACATCATTTTAATTTCTACAGTCAGGATGCAAAAAGGCATCTTAACTGGATGAAATATTATCAGGTGCTGAAACTTTAGCAAATCGTGAAAATGTTGGAAAGTCCCTTAAAAATACATTTCTACCATTTGAATATTATTGTATGCTAATTCTGAAGTCTTGTCCTTTTGTCATTTTTTTTTTCTCATAGGCATATAAGCTATACAAATAAAATAGATGGAAAATGGACAGAAATTTGTATATTTGTATCGTGAAAAGCGCTATACAAATAAACTTGAATTGAATATCAGCTAATTTTCTTGTGCATGTCAGTGTGCTTCATGACAGCTCTTTATGATTGTCTTTTGTAGGAGTTCTGTTGCTGAACGCTGTGCTGACTGTTCGCGCACACCAGGCCAACTCTCACAAAGACAAGGGGTGGGAGACTTTCACTGATGCTGTGATACACTGGCTCAGCACTAATATGCAGGGTCTCGTTTTTATTCTCTGGGGTTCTTATGCGCAAAAGAAGGGGGCTGCCATCGACAAGGTATGTTGTGTGATTCTTTGTTTATAAAAGAAATAATTCAAGCTTAAATAAATGAACGTATGTCAATAGATCCAATAAATATTCCAAACAGGGAGTCAGACATTGTTTTCTGATTGTTGACTTGTAGAAACGACACCATGTTCTGCAAACGGTCCACCCCTCGCCACTGTCTGCTCACCGTGGCTTCTTTGGATGCAAACATTTCTCAAAGACCAATGAACTGCTGAAGAAATCAGGAAAGAAGCCCATTGACTGGAAAGCTTTGTGATGGTGTTCATTTGTGGTTGTAGATGGAATGCTTTTGCCTTGTTTCAAAAGTAACCTTTATGTACATTTCCCGCAAAAAAAATCATAGGTTCGTTCTGAATACATATTTCTTCTTTTCCAAGACAAGTTTGTGGTTTATTTTCTGTCCATTTTCCATCTATTTTTTCGTGTTTTCTTATTAATGTAGTTTTAAATGTACAACACTAACAGTTAATGTTTTTTGTGTTTATGCCTGTTAACGCAATAAACTATTTTTCTGCAGAATGTTATACGCACTTTGCTTCAACAGTCTTATTTTAAATAGGATGGGTTCTCTTTTACCTAAGCGTTTCAAAGCAACATTACCTCTAAACCAGTATTTCACAGAAGAGCACGGTGTTTTGACTGACTTGCACAGTTGCTGGCCGCTAGTGTTTCCAGAGCTGAAGTATTATTGGTGTTTTCCGGTGTTAGTGGGTGTGCTCTCGAGACAACCAATCGCGCGCGCTTTTGTCATCGCGACGCAACGACAATCTTGAGTTCACCAAATCCTTTCAAGTCACGCGGGATAGCATGGCGGCTAATGCTGTGGGCGTGAGGGAAAGTCGGGACATTTAAACAACTTCCAAAACTATATCACTAAATCCAGTAGCAATGGACGAAGGACGTATCATAACGTGAAGTATAAGCACCGCTAAAAGTCCAGCAAAAGTAGAAAGCGCGTACATTTTAATATGGCTACTCGAGAGACAAGGCAATACGGACGGGCCACGATGATTATCAAGCAAGAGCAGGACGACGACTCCGACGCGGAGGAGACGACTATTTCGTTAAAGAAATCAGACGGACGCGAGTCGCAGATCATCCACAGCGGTCATTTTATGGTGTCTTCTCCTCATACCGATCACCCCCCAAAAAAAGGTTACGACTTCGACACTGTAAACAAACAAACCTGCCAGACCTATCACTTCGGAAAGACGAGCACGTCGCATCTCTCTATTGATGCGTCCCTGACGAAGCTCTTTGAGTGCATGACGCTGGCCTACAGGTGGGTTAGTAAACAAAAGATATTGTTACACCTGTTTGAGCTTCAGTTGGTCCACAATAAATATTATTCCATCGTTAATAAACCATTCCTATAAAGATATTAGCGTCCTGCTAGCTGGGCCGAAAGTTTCTAGACAAACTAGTAACGTACTGTTGGCATTTAATTCCCCCCCCAGTCATGAGATGTAAATATTAATTTATGGTGGTGTTGATGATGCGTAATAATGAGTTTTAGCAAGCTGTTTAACAGCCAGTTTGCTTTTGTTTGTCACGGTTACAATAGTAAGTATGTTAATTATTAATAAATGCAAGGACACACACACATATACATATATATACACTACTGTTCAAAAGTTTTAGATTAGTAAGTCTTGTAATGTTTTTTAAAGAAGTTTCTTATGCTCATCAAGGCTGCATTTATTTGATCAAAAATACAGAAAAAAAACCGTAATCTTGCAAAATGTCATTACAAAATAAAATAATGGTTTCTGTTTTAATATACTTTAAAGTATAATTTATTTCTGTGATGCAAAGCTGAATTTCCATCGGCCATTACACCAGTCTAAAGTGTCACATGATCCTTCAGAAATCATTCTAATATGCTGATTTATTATTAGAATTATCAATGTTGGCAACAGTTGTGCTGCTCACCGTGCATTAGGATGATATAGACGCACATCCTCTTCCAGGCAGATTTTTAACATCTTTAGTTGATTGGAACCTCTTAATTATTGCCCTGATGGGGGAAATGGGGATTTTCAATGCTTTAACTCTTTTCTTACAGCCACTTTCTATTTTGTGATGCTCAACAATCTTGTTCTGCACATCAGAACTATATTCTTAGGTTTTACTCCTTGTGATGGATGGTTAAGGGAATTTGGCCTTTGTGTTCCTCATATTTATAATCTTGTGGAACAGGAAGTCATGGCTGGACAATTTCATGCTCCTAGTCACCTTGGTGTGCTAAAAAATGTAAATATGAATGGGAATATACTTCAGAGATATTTTACTCATAAGAATTTCTAGGGGTGCCAATAATTGTGGCCAACATTCATTGGAGAAAAACATTAATTTCATCATGAGATTTTCTCCCCACTTTCAATTGTTTTACTTCAATTATAGGTTAGAATTTTGTGAATTTTTTTAATGAAAGATCAAAGGATAAACAATGCAGATTTATTTTCACAACCACCTTTGCTCATATTTATCAAGGGTGCCAATATTAGTGGAGGGCACTGTGTGTATATATATATATATATATATATATGTATATGTATATGTGTGTGTCACATGAACCGCTTTTAAAACATTTAAAATACCTCTTTGCATGAACAAGCCCATTGTTTACATTAAATATTTCAGTGATAAATTGAACAATGTGAGAGTAAGTAAATGGTGACAGAATTATGAATATATTTTAACATTTAGTGCTTGCACAGTCAAAAATCTTCAGAAATGGTTGTGTCCTGAATATACCTTTTTATTATTTACCATTTGTCTATGTGGCATGTTGGTCTTAATCCAAGAACAAATTCTTGTTTTCATTCAGTTATGCATTCACTGTCATCTGTTCAATTCAAAATATCACACATTACGTTAAGTAACTATAATAAAAAGACCTAAATTCTGTGGTTATCTCAGTTTGTTTAGATTTCTGTCTTCATGTTACAATTTCACAATTCACACCCAAATTTAACAATTTTCTTCCGCCTTGTGGAAAGCGCGTGATCCTACTTAGTCACTACTTTTAGTCAGGTCTTGCTCTTGTGTAGTTGTCTGAATCAAGTTGTGAAGCTAGTGGCATGAACTACTATGCCATTTTTTCTAGTTTATTTTTCTAAAAAAAAAAAATCATACTTGTCAGTTGTTTCCTTTATTATTGTAATTATTATCAATAATGATTTGATTTGATAGAATTTACATAAAGATATTTATTTTGTGTTGAGTAATTGTATTTCCATATTCTTTGTGTATGAATGCTACACATCCAAAACAACTAGAGCAATGATTTATTTTATTGCTCAATGAATAAGTTTACTAGACAACTTCACGTCAGCAGCTTGGAAAACAAAATTATTTTGCTTTTGAATGAATTACACATACAAAGAAAAACACTTTTCATGATGGTTTGTTTATTGTGACAGCCCTTAATTGTATTTGTGATTTTATTTTTCAAGTAATAGTGCAGCTTTGATTTTAGAGCAAGAAATTAAATTTTAAAAGATAAGGTTAAATTAAAATGTTTTTAGCCAAATAAAACTAATTTTGTTTATTAGCATAACAGAGTGGAACATTTTGCCTGTACAGCGATATTCTAAAGTAATCTGTTGCTTGAATGAGTAATTGACAACATATCTCTTGAATAATTTTAAGTGACTTGTCCCTGGGGTGGTAATGTAACCACAGTAAAGTGTTTCTTTTAACCAGTTAGTGACATTTTAATGATATGAAAAGACCTATGTTTTGCAGTTATTCAGCATAACAATAAATGAAACAATGCAGTAGACTGAAAGAAAAAAAGTCATAGGCGATTATGGTGATAATCACAACTGAAAATTGAGATACCTGGGATTTTCATTCAATTTAAAACATTTTATTATTTGCATAATGGCACCTTTTTTTTTTTAATAGTTCAGACCACAATGGTGCATGAAAGTGAATTTATGTCAGATATTTTACTATTGCACAATATTGAAATATGCATAACAACAACAACACCAACAATAATAATAAATATTACTGTAAAATTCAGGTTGACTGAGTAAAGTGGATGCAAAAGAGAATTTTTTAAAAAAATATTATTTGTGTCATTCTGTGCCTGTGCAATATTTGGGTATCTCTGTACAATGTATGTGTAAGCTAAGTGACCTGAACCAGGCAGGCAGTTAAATAGTTTTTAGTTTTTTGCAGCTTTTAGTGTGACAAATTAATAACCACCCAAAATGTCATGATCTGATAGCCCTAAAATTTGTACCATGGGTACACCTGTGTCTTGCCATTCAAAAAAGTTAACAAGCATTTATTTTGTTTCCATAAGTGGAAGGTTGGTGTCACCAAAATGGAAGAATTTCAAAGGCCTCAAGCTGCTGTGGAGAGACAAGATTCGTCTCAACAACGCTATTTGGAGAGCCTGGTATATACAATGTAAGTCCAGTAATTAAACATATTACATACTACTCAGAAATGGTAAAACATACGAAATTATTGATTTCATCTGCAACGCCTCTCTTTCCTGAAGATGTAGAGAAGAGACAGAACCCTGTTTGCCATTTTGTCACTCCTTTGGATGGCAATATGGACTCAGGAGTACATCGACCAACAGAGGTGAGTCTGTTTGGTGTGTCATTTGACAATACAAATATTTTTTTTTTTTTTTTTTTTTTATCTTCAGATCTGAAGGTCTAAAAACTTAAATTCCTGTTTGTTCTTGGAGAAAGTTTATTTCTTGGGTTAGATCACGGTACCTTGTTTTTCTGTTACCTAGGCAATAGCAACAGAAGGAAAGTACTGGAAAAGGAGAATTGAAATTGTCATCAGAGAATATCATAAATGGAGAACATATTTCAAGAAAAGAGTAAGTGTATTTGCTCTCTACATTCAACTTTAACAGTACTTTGTAATTTATTGTGTAAGTTGTTATTTTTAATGCACTGATGCTTCTTTTAGTGGTTCAAATTCATATTTATAGTTACAGAAGCACAAAGATGAAGACCTGTCCAGCCTTCTCAAGGTAATTTTTTATAAGGATTTTTTTCCTCACTGTAACTGAAGTTGAAGTATAGTTAGTAATTTAGCATGTAAGTGAAGAGTGTACATGCATGCTCTTATTGAGATTGTTTTCTTTTATTTGTTAGACTAACATTGCTGTTCATTTGCAGTTTGTAATTTGTGACCACAAAACCAGTCTTAAGTCGCTGGGGTATATTTGTAGCAATAGCCAAAAATACATTGTATGGGTCAAAATTATCGATTTTTCTTTTATGTTGAAAATTATTAGGATATTAAGTAAAGATCATGTTCCATGAAGATATTTTGTAAATTTCCTACCGTAAATATAATAAAACTTATTTTTGATTAGTAATATGCATTGCTAAGAACTTCATTTGGACAACTTTAAAGGCAGTTTTCTCAGTATTTAGATTTTTTTGCACCCTCAGATTCCAGATTTTTAAATAGTTGTATCTCAGCCAAATATTATCCTGTCCCAACAAACCATACATCAATGGAACGCTTATTTATTCAGCTTTCAGATGATGGATAAATCTCAATTTCGAAAAATTGACCCTTATGACTGGTTTTGTGGTCCAGGGTCACATTTATTCATATAAAGAGATCAGCACTGCCTAAGAGAGTTTAGGGTAGTTGTGTTTAATTTTACACAAATGAAAACAAGACTGTGAGGGTCTTAAGATGAATTTCTATTATAAACTTTTGAAAGGCAGCAGTTTGCATTAACTTATATATATCAACCTAGTAAATTATTATATAGAGAGAGCCAGAGAGATCATGGACGATTGGCTGGCTAGTGATGAGTGAAATGAAGTCAGTTTTATTTACAGCCAAACGGCAGTTCCAAAATCTGTTTAAGCCTGTAATGAATGACAAGAATGCATTGAAGGTGTTTGTCATGAGCTGGAAGAGGATATTAGACATGAGATTGTCCACAGCTACCCATACAAATACTTAAAGCTTAGGTTTTAGGACACACAGGTTTATATTTTGAAAATAAATCAGCTTTCACTTGATTTGAGTGTACACTGCCTATGGTTTAACCCAGGGTATAAATGCTGCTTCTCACAAACTCCATCTGTGCAAGCGCTGTGAGTTTAATGTGCATTAGGGAATGCAAAATGCGCTATGCTCTCTTTATTTACATTCACATTAGCATAATTTTCCAGCATTTTTTTTTACATAATTTACAGCATTTGGCCAATATTCGGCCAAAAATGTGCAAGGTTTTACAGCTAGAGGGTTTGAACTGAGAATGTAAAACATAAATATTTGTATTGTACCTTCTAGTGTTAATTGGTTCTTGTAAAAATTTAACCCAAGTGTTAACACCGTTAAAAAGTAACAGTCACACTTTATTTTAAGGTCCAATTCTCGCTATTAACAAACCATTAACTCTGACTTTTGCCTCAATAAACTCCTAATTTTCTGCTTATTAATAGTTAGTAAGTTAGTTGTTAATTTTAGGATTAGGAATGCAGAATATATGCTTTATAAGTACTAATAAACAGCCAATATGTTGTTAATAGGCATGCTAATAAGCAATTAGTTAATAGTGAGAGTTTGTCCCTATACTAAAGTGTTACTAAAGAAACTATTCTCATTAGAAGTATAGGAGTCTGTTGTTCTTTGTGTCTGGATGTCTCAGCAGTAAAAATATGAGACATATCATTTCATATTAAATAAAAAGTTCAAATCAGTTCAAATTGCAGTGCATGACAAAATATTCACAATATAATTTTTTGGCCAAGTCGTGCAACCCTGTATCATTTTTAAGTACATGCGTATCATGTGACTAGTATCCAACATCACAGAACCTCGAATGTGTCCTTAAATTCTCTAAATATTAATGTGAAGTTTCAGGGGGTACTTCAAGGGGTTCAGCTGACAAAAAAGTTTGGAAACCCCTGGTTTAGCCTTTAGATCAAAAGGATTTTTAAAGGCATAGTTCTCCCATAAATGAAAATTTGCTGTTAATTTACTCCCTCTCAGGCCATCTAAGATGTAGGAGACTTTTTTGTAGGAGAAGAGTTTTACTTTGGTGATTCATAAAATGCAAATTACCTGTTTTTGAGAATAAAAAATGCTTACCTCAGAACACAAAATTAACGTGTGGCTCCTGGCGATATATTGAGGTTTTATGAATCAGAATGATCGGTCTGTGCAAGAAACTGAACGTTATTTACAACATTATTATGTGGTTGTTTTACATGTCTAAAGCATATAAAGTGAATAAACTAGACTTAATAAAATCCCCTTTTTACATAAACCATGATAAACGATAAAAACGTTCATTTCGCCCCTTCATTCAAGTGTGCTCACATGCACATATCAGCAGGTCCGAGTTGGAACTGTTTCCTCATTTCAGTGACTTTTGGAGGAGCTGGAGCACTGAATGAGCTCATTCATCATAGGATCATATAGGCTGGTATTTTGGCTCATTTTGATTCGAAGTGACAGTCAGACATCCGAAAGTGAGTTTTGATTGAGTAACTTGTAGATATGTGCTGCTCGAGCCGCGAACTGTTTCAGATGGTTCAGTCCGATTTGGTAAACTGGTTCATTTAGTTCACTAAGAAGAACCAGTTCAAAAACTTAAGACTGCTAGTGCATATGCTAATACACATGCTTGATGCTTGCATTTGTCTTTGCATGAACCTTGAGTGTGTCTGTTGACCTGGCTTGCTTGTTGCATTTTGACCTCCCAAAGGGGGCGGAGGAACAGTTTTCACTGTTTGGGGAAGTGTGTCCAGACACCTGCCGTGTCCTCTTGTGCCAGGATGAGGAAGTCAGTATGGGAGGCCGTCGTAGATCCCGCTGGAGTCGTGATTCACCTGTTCCAATGGAGATGGACTCGCTCTTCGACATGGACGTGCTCATGTCTGAATTCTCAGACACACTCTTTTCCACACTGGCCTCTCATCAACCTGTAGCATGGCCCAATCCGAGGGAGATTGGTGAGAAATGACAATCTGCCTTGATAACATGTTTATTTGAGAGAAAGATGACCTGACTCTAAGCCTCGCTATCCTCTTAGCTCATGCAGGTAATGCAGATATGATCCAGCCTGGCCTCATCCCACTGCAGCCCAATCTGGACTTCATGGACACTTTTGAGCCTCTGCAAGGTACAAGCACAGTTACTTTTGTTAATTGGCAGATTAAGGATTGACTTGTTGACAAAATGAGTAGTTGGGTAACACTTTAGATTAGGGATCACTATTAACTAATTGCTTTTTAGCATGCATATTACTAGCATATTGGCTTTTTATTTGTACTTATAAAGCACATATTATTGCTTTATTCTGCATATTTTAGATCCCTTAAACCTACACCATACCTAAACTTAACAACTACCTTACTAACCATTAATAGCCAGCAAACTAGGAGTTTGAGGGAAAAAGTGTTCCCTCATCTAAAGTGTTACCATATTTGTTTTGTCTGGTTACAGTACTGGCCAAAAGTTTGGAATAATGAAGATTTTTTTGTAATGTTTTTGAAAGAAGCCTCTTATGATCACCAAGACTGCATTAATTTATAGAAAAATGCAATAAAAACTAATTTTGTGAAGTATTATTACAATTTAAAATAAGTTTTCTTTTAAAATATATTTTAAAATATAAAGTGATGGCAGAGCCAAATTAGTATGTTAGAATGATTTCTAATCAATCATGTAACAGCGAAGACTGGAGAAATAATGCTGAAAATTCAGCTTTGCATCACAGGAATAAATGACATTTTAAAATAGAAAAAAATATTTTAAATTATGGCAATTTTTCACAATATTACTGTTTTTATAGATTTTTTTTTAGGTGTCTAATTTGTGACTAATTCACTCTTTTAGCTGTTGATTTTGAATTAATGAATCAATCAGACCATTTTGTGGAACATGACAATATCATAAATTGGTCCGAAATTTAATTAATTTACAACAAATTCACTGAACCTGTCACTGATTCTGTAGCTCAAGATTTAACACACTGGATTCAATGTTTTGCTTTCCTTTCTCTCTTTTTTTTTTTTGTACCTAGATTTGTTTCACACACTGCGTCCGCCAGCCTTCCCCTCCACTTCCCCCACTGCCCCATCCGTCACTCCCTTAACCAGCAGCAGCTCCCAAACACAGGTAACAATCCTGTCCCTGGATTCACAGATTTCTAAGGATGTAGTTGTTCCTGTTTTCTATGCACTTTCTGTCCTTCTCCACAAATGCATAGTTGCTTCATTATACTTATAATACTCAACAATGTCAGTAGAACCCATTAGAATGATTACTTATTATTATGCAAAACTAAACATTTGTGCGTAGTATAATCAGACACAATGAGTTGCACAAAGGCCTCAGGCAATTATATACCCAGTAGAAAGGCAGGAAAGGGCCTGATGTCTTTGTAAGAGTCTGCTGATATTCATATCTGTTGTTTGTTAGGCTTCTTTGCTGTCATCCATGCCGCTCTCCACAGAGCTTCCCTCTCTGCCACTGGACTACCGCCTCATCCCCTCTGCTCCTTTGCCCAGCGACCTCTCAATCGCCAGCCAGGACAATGGTAACGCTGTTGGCCCGTCCTATCAACAAACCTACATGCCTCTTTTCCCAGAGCAAGTGACCCCCTCCGTCCCATCTCTCCTGCCACCACCAGCTCCTCCTCTCCCACCAGCCCCACAACCTCTCCAGTGTGGAGGTGTTTCTGCAGTTACTACAGTACCCCAGCCCATCCCAAGCATCCCACCTCCATCTGTAATAACGCACACTGCCCCTTCCACAGTAACTCCCACTGATGCAGCCACTACCTTCAGTCACAGATCAAGCTTTGAGCTGCCCGCTGCACCGTCTCCACAACCTGCAGCCTCAACCTCCACCTCACTCAACTCACAGCCAGTCAACTTTGCCTTGCCCAAATCCATTCTGCCTCCTGTCTCTAGCAAAAAGGCCAGACACCCACAGAGACCAATTGTCCCGGCCAATCCGCTGCCATCTCCTCAACTCATACTCACAGGTTTGTTTCTCTCCTCAAAGCAGATTTTGTAACATGCTCACACTGCACTGTAAAAAAACAAAAAAAAAACAGTGGTTGCTAGAACTTTACCACAAAAAGTACAGTAGCAACATTTCTTTTAGGTTTTACAGATTTGAATTGAAAATGTAAGTTATACAGGTTGAAATCTGTTTTATTTCAGCTATTTCATTAGGGCTGGGCAAAATGGCAAAAAAAAATTAAAATCTCAATTTTTTCAGAACATTTGACTGATTCTCGATTTTTACGAGTCAGCTTGAAAATGTAACTACAACATGATTCAAATAACTTTTTCTTCATTAACCCTCTAATTAAAGAAAATTTGGTAACACTTTAGAATAGGGAACACTTATTCACTATTAACTATGACTTTTCCCTCAATAAATTCCTAATTTGCTGCTTATTAATAGTTAGTAAGGTAGTTGTTAACTTTAGGTATTGGGTAGGACTAGGGATGTAGAATAAGGTCATGTAGAATAAGGCATTAATATGTGCTTAATTAGTACTAATAAATGGCTAATATTCTAGTAATATGCATGGTAATAAGCAACTAGTTAAGAGACTCTAAAATAAAGTGTTACCGAAAATTCTATTCCAAGTGCACCACACATGAAGTTGTCAACATGATGTAAATGTTAAACAAATCACTTGTTAAATATCTTTGCAGAAAAGATTCATGAACTACAACTACATCTTGTACAAACTTGTCTTATGCATATTATATGTTCAGAAATAATACGAGGAAAATATTTTTAAAAAAAAATTCAAAAGTCAAGGTAATTCAGTAGTTCTTTACAGGTTTTTTATTAGATTGCACTGCTATTCCATAGTTTTTTCTATGTAAACATCGACACGTTTTGACTGTTGCACTCGTGTCTCTTGCAGCTTCTCATGCATGAAATGGCATTCTAAAAATGCGGCACTCAAGTTAAAAGAAGTTCACTCCCATCTTCTTGCATGTTTTTCCTATTCCACTGCCCGCGTCGCATCTTTGTCAACACAAAAGTGCAATCTGTGTGAATGGCACCTAATGATATGAGCACGTCACACGTTAAGCGGTTAATCATGTGGGCTGACATGCGTTTGGATCATTCTTTTCTCTTTACTGTTACCATTGTCATATTGTCAAAGTGTCTAATTCTAACGTTTGGTAATATTTCTATTCAAAATTGCAATTCCTTGATTTCTAAAAAATAAATTTGTGGCAAAACATTACATTCGAATTAATCGATAAAATCAGAAAAAATCGCCCAGCCCTACTAAAAATATGTTAATATACCAAATTTATAATACACTAGGATTAGGCTGTAGTTTGTGTTACTGGTGTTACAGTGGTGTTCGATCCATACATCAATTACATTTTGTGGTGTAACGGATCGCAGTTGATCCATGATCCATACGGACCAGGCCTCAAGGTTTGGCATGCATGTGATTTGCTGATTAGTTGCGAAGTTTTACCATCGTAGAGTGAAAGTTTATCATTCGTGCGTGTTTTTAAGTCTTGCCAGTTTTTATTGCTTGCCATTCAAGCAATTTTAAATCATTCAAATGTACTCAATTAAATGCCTGCACGCTGTTTTGTGTGAACACATAATTCAGTTCTCTTTCACATCTCCTTGAGCTTGAACGGACACAAAAAGATCTCAAAATACCCCTCTCAGCAAGTATTCTCGCAAACACAGTCGGTAGTGGCTGAAGTGAAGTGAACGTAAACGTTAAACATTACTTTACACTTATTTATTACATTTCTTTACCTGAATAGTGTACTTTGTTCTATAGTATTTATCTGTGCTTGTAGTTTGTGAATTTGTTCTTTTCTTATTACTGACCGGTCACCTGCCATTAATTAAGTTTTAAATTTGTTAGTTAGGGTAGTAGTTTTTGTTGTGTCAAAGAAGTGCTTGCAGTGTTCTTTAAGTAATAAGAGGAAAGCAAAGATACATTTGCTTCACCCCACTCCCCCGCTCCCATTTATTTATTTATTTATTTCTTGTTTGCTAATCCAAAAAAAGATCTGACTGTAATATGATGCAAGCCGTCAGTTTTGTGATTCGTTGCACCCCTTAATACATTGCTTGCCCACATCATGCCACCCGTTGTTTTGCTTTTTTTCATAGAAATAACTAATTATTTCAGTTGGACAACAGATGCTACAATTATAAACTGAAAGCCTCTGCTCCATATAGCAGGAGTCAGATTTCACTTATGTTAATAAAGTAAGGACAGATGACTAACGAGACGATGGTGGAGGATTTGGTGCCATGCAAACACCAGAAGCACAGAATATTTGGCAATATATCTATGTTTAATACAAGTGCATTTTTCTTTTTTTCTTTTATTGTTGTTGTGTATTTAATTAAAATGAATGCTTTGTTTATTTTTTTCAAACCACCATTTTCAAGCATTCAAAGTAAGCGCTTACAGACCCTAAACATCAATGACAAAATGTGCAGTAATAGTGCTGTTATCACAAGTTTATTAAGCAGTGGGAAAATTTCCTCACCGTGGCATCCCTGTAATACTGACAATCACCATTAAAAAAAAAAAAGTTAAAATCAAAGTGATCACAATTCATCATAAGTAGCTTTTCCACATGCTGAGGTAAATATGCAGCGCAATACATATGGATTAATTTAACAACATATGATGAAACACAAAACCCCAATGTAAAAACTTTTTTTTGTTTGTTTGTTTGTTGCTTTATTTTTTTCTTACACTGGATATATTATCTGGAAGTTCCAGATAATTCAATTACAAATGTATTTTTTTATGGTGAAATTGAATATCGTCAACAACTGAAATATCACTCATGAGCGAATCATTCATAGAAATGCAATGGAGGACTGCATGTCAGCACCAACAAGATCGTGTGCATTAAGTGTGTGTTTTATGTTCTGATTCGTATGCATTTTGATGCAGTGTGAAAATAATAGAATCTGTTGTATTTCTTGTGTGTGTGAACCAGTACAGAGCACTGTTGCATTTATTAAGCTGTAAGTTTCATCCACACAAATTGCACAGAAGTCTGTTTACTTTTATTTCCTTTCAAAGAAACTGAATATTAATGCTTAAATTAAGAGTAATAGTAACTATTTTAACCTGTTTGGCAGTCCTAATTATGGCACACATTTATTGCAAACATTCCACACACTGCTGATCTACCACTAAGGTACAATGGTAAAAATGAAATTTTTAGCAAGTTCATCTAATAGTGGATCTTCGACAACTAGAATGGATCCTAAAAATCATCCAGAAAACTTGTAGTAGGCTTAAAATTGACAGCATTGTTAATGCTGTAGTTTGTTCTCATCTCCCATCATAACCATTCCCAGGTCCCACCAGTGCTGTCATTGTCACTCCGTCCCCTCTCAACTCTGATGTTGTCCCCACCACTGGTATGGTCATTGCCTCCTCCAGTATTCCTTGTGTAAGCCTTTCATCCTTTGTCCAATCCTGTTTGCAATAAATCATCTGTATAAAAGGGTTGTGTACCATTCAGAATTGATCTGAGAGAAACTCTTAAATTCCAATTCATAAATTTGAATTGAGGTAGCAAAAAGGATGCAGAATTGTAATTAAGATTTGAATGTAAGAAAATAGAAATGGAATATAATGGCTGTTAGTAATTTTATAAATTTTTCAGTGTAAATTAATGAAACATTAGTTATAACAATTATTATTATATTAATGTTTTTTTTTTTTTTTTTTTTTTTTTTTTTAAAGAACAGACTGCCGTTAATAAGTTTGGGATCTGTAAGATTTTGTAAGATGTTCAACAAGGCTGCATTTATTTTATCAAAAATACGGTAAACAGTGATACTGTGAAATACTGTTACAATTTAAAATAACTGTTTTCTATTTTAATATATATATATATATATATATATATATATATATATTATATAATATATATTTTATTCCTGTGATGCAAAGCTGAATTTTCAGCATCATTACTCAATGTCACATGATCCTTTGGAAATCGTTCTAATATGCTGATTTGATGCTCAACATTTTTTTGTAACATTATAAATGCTTTAATCTAATTTTTGATCAATTTAGTCCATCTTTGCTAAGTAAAAGTTTTAATTTCTTAAAAACTTTAATTTTATAAACCATTGTGAAAGATCACTACAATTCCCAAAATTATCCCAACGTTTTTTGTATCTAAAGAAAACTGTTCAACGAGCAGTTTCTTGGGAGTCTTTAAACAGAAACCCTAAAAAGTTTTCTTTTCTTGCCCATTTTTCTGTAGTGTGCATGCTAAATTTATTTCAGCTGTAATTTAGCAAATTCCTATAATTCCAATTCAGCATCCCATGGAGTTTAGTTGGTTACATTTCTGATTCATAAATCAAAAGAGAGCCAATTACTACAGTTCGAATTCTGCTCAACCCTGGTAAATAATAATTCAGTTTGCCCCAAGCAGTGCATAATTACAGTAAAAAATCTCACTGCCTTGCAGGGTTCTGCTGGTTTTCATATTCTCCCTCAGACACAGAAGTCGCCACAACTAATCATACCCAAAGAAGAAACTACCACAACTATGTCCAACAGCAAGACATCAGTGCAGTCAGCAAGTACAGGTTAGATTCAGCCCAATCACCTTCGATTTTTGCTGAAATTGCTTTGTTTTTATTTGACCTGTGTTTCACTGAATTTAGGATTCTGAGAAAGGTTTTTTTTTCTCCTTTTCTTTAGTACATGACGGACGAGTCTCAGGTCAAGGGTCACCATTGGGAGCAGAACAGGTACCAAGCCCCCAGTCACCTCTCAACCCCAGTGCAGGCATGGGCAAAAATGAAGCCAGTCAGGTAATAGTTCATGATATTACACTCTACTATAGTTTCCAAAGGCATGTCAATTCAGAAATGCAAAAAGTTAATTTACGTCTGTCAAAGCTGACATTTATTTGATGTATTGTATATTTATTGCAATTAATGGTCCACTGATATTGAATTTTTAAAGGCTGATGATGATTGCAGAGAGTACTGAAGGGCTGATATAATGCTAGGGCTGTCGATTTAATTTGGTGTGATTAATTATGGAATAAAATAACAAGTTAATATCATCAACACATTTAACACATCCCACTCTGGCCCAGACCGGTATGTCATCTTACATTGATACAGTTGCTTAAGCGATGAACATGATACAGGACGACGACTGACTGCTTGATGTAGCCTATGAAAATGCAGTTATATGTCACTAAAATTCAAGAAATGTGGGCAAAAATTCCCCTGTATAGGTTTTTTTCTTACATTTATATCATATGATATAGTTTAGCAATATCACAAGAGTGTTGTTTTTCCTTAATATCAGTATGATTGCAAATGTGATATTGATTTTATATAATAGTTTTATACAATATTGTTACATTTTAGATGCAAGTCAATTTGCTTAAATTTGCTTTTAAATGAACCAGCCATTTAAACAAAACGAATAATCAATAAAAAAAAAAAATAATGCCCATTTAAAGCCCATTAATCTCATAGCATAATTTATATAATTCTAATTTCAGTGTAAATGCATTCATACCATCTCTGAACAGTCTGCGTAAATATACATAAATGCCACTTCAGATGCAGCTTCTGAAAACAATTTTATGACCACATTGTAGCCTTAAAAGTTTGTGTAATAAATTCTATGTTGAATGTAAGTATTTATTTCTAAAGCTACTGTTTTGAAGTGTCTATTCAATGCTTTTCTCGTTTAACACAATAATGACTTTAAATTATTTTTTTTGGGGGGGGTGTAATTTCTCAGCTCAAATTGATTAATTGCGATTAATTTAATTAATTAATTTGCACATCAAATAATTAATAAGATTAAACATTTTAATTGCTTGGCAGCCCTAATTATAACTCAATATATTAATGGAATATGAGGTGTACATAAAATTGCTTATATTGGATGAACAAAAATTTTCATGAATATTTACTCAATTCACATTTGTTTGTTTTTGTCCATTGACTGCTGTTATATTTTGGAACTGACATAAGGGGGAACTAACAACTCTCTTAACTGGCCAACTGAGCAAGGTTATCACTAATTTTTATGTTGAAATATCCAAATATCTGCCAATTTATCAGTCTGTCTCAATTTGTAATTTTGTCATGTGATTTGACACAGAGCCGCAGAGTGAATCACATATCTGCTGAGCAGAAGAGGCGATTCACCATAAATGCCTGCTTCAAGACATTGTGCAATCTTGTCCCGACTCTCAGGTCTCAATCAAATGTAAATCTGAAGTCTTCTTACTTTACTTGATTCTTGAAATCACAACCTGATTCTTATTTGTAGTTGTCTCTGCGCAATTGTAATAAGAGAAACTATTTTAAATGATGAAAAAATATTTTTTATTTATTTATTTTGTCACCCACTACTGGGTTTCCAGATTAGTAATGCTGCAACACTTCAAAAAACAGTTGACTACATTGGCAAACTGCAACTAGAGAGGCAACAGATGCAGGAAGAGACCAAGAGACTACGAGAGGAGATTGAGGAGCTTAATACATCTATAAGGTATGTTTACTGCAATCAAGTAGTAATTTTTTATTATTTTAAAGTATTACATTTGGAAAAAATTCTGCTTCGTAGCCAGGCTATTTCAGTGTACAGATACTTGTGATGGGGAGCTCAAAAAAACATACCTGGTTTCAAACAGGTAACCTCTGTAGATGAACTATTAAAGATGCCCACTATTTATTGCAGCTTATGCCAGGAACAGCTTCCTGATACAGGGGTTCCCATCACACGCCATCGCTTTGACCACATGAGGGAGAAGTTTGACGACTATGTGAAGAACAGAACTCTTCAGAACTGGAAATTCTGGATAGTATCCTTTAGTCTGAAATTATTCAGTCCACCGTATTGGTTTTATTCTGTAGCCACATGGCATATGAATCAGCCATCAGTCAGCAGTTACACTTTTTTGTCCATTGCACTACATGATCTAAATTATTTTCTATTATATTCTAGTATCCCATGAGAGTACTTATACATTTTATTATTAAATTAAGCATTGACAACCTGCATGTATTTTGACCTCAAAGTACACTAGTACGGTTTGTTGCTCAAAATAAGTTTGGGTCATTAATTAGACATTTTTTTTTATAATTTATTAAAAATAAAAAATATGTGTTAGAATGTAATAATAATAGTAAAATCCACATTTTACAGCTGATAAATACATTTAAAAATACATTATTTATATATATATATATATATATATATATATACACATAAAAGGGGGTCCAGTCAGCACATGAGCGACCTTGCTGTGGGCCCCCAAAATGTTTCCCATGGTTTTTTTTCCCGGTAACAAATAGGGGCAGTTTTCAGTTGGTCAAGTTAGTGTTTACACTTACACAAACTCTATTTGAAAGGGAATTTTTATTTTTTTATTTTATTTTATTTTTTACTCTTCAGCCTCCTGTATACTATATTGGACTCCTCTACAGGCCTACAGGGTTCGTACGGTCATGAAAAGCCTGGAAAAGTCATGGAATTTTAAAACAGCAATTTCCAGGCCTGGAAAAGTTTTGGAAAAATAAATAAACCCAGAAAGATTTGGAAAAGTCATGGAAATCTGTTTCACAAATCTCAGTATAACAGAATTATGTTTAATCGAGTCCTGAATTTCGGTGCGGGATTGCACATAGCATTAGGAGTAAGATTACTCATTCCCGCAGCTTTCTACTTTAAAATGAGGGAAATTCCTGCACTCATTTTATTCAATAATGTAGGTTAAATGAGTAAATAAATCCACACAGACTATCAGATCTAATTAGTCATTTGAAAAGAGTGTGAGTGATTATGCTGTACCGCGTTTTCTCTTTATGACTTTGTCTTAAAGCGGCTTCATATCAGCGCATCTTGTCTGCACTGCAAGAGCCACTGCATGCTGCGATACAAGACTAGCTTGCGTTTCACAACAGTTGACAATTGTCACTTGCCTAATTGGGTCATTGTTGCATTGTCACAAAAATTTATTATTTGTACGTCTTTTTTAAGCCATTCGGTACTAGCGCGCTTCAAAGGCGGTTTCCTGTGTGTTCAGTTACATCCAAAGCACGCGCGCACATATAAAGCCACCATGCGAGTACCAAATTGAGTTTGGTACCAAACAAGCGCAGTAGAACACTGCTCGGGCCTCAAATATAGGTCGTAGCTCAGCCCTTGTCCGACAGCTTATCAGAATTCTCGGCCCAAGTCTGACTGTCTTTTTTTCTCTCTCTTCCCCATTAGATAGCTGTTGTTGCAGCCATTAAAATAGTTCAGTTTTGTTTTTTTAATGGCAAAGTGGTTATATTTCTTTTATTTTCTTTATTAAGTTAATTTAGAAATACGTCTGGAACATTTTTTGTTTGTTAAATTCAAGTTTTTTTTTTTCTTAAAGTAACGACCAAATGGCCAGCGGTAGACAGTGAGTTGATCCTATAAATTTTGCCTTCTCAAATCATCACGACTTGCCTAAAATAAAATCTATAGATATAAAACACTTCAAGCATATCACAATGTTAGTTTAAATGTTTAACCTAGATAAATGTGCGCTGTTAGACGCATATCCAATTGTTTGTCCGGAGAGTGGAGCCTAAAGCGCGATTTGCAGGACATGGAGGTGCCAGCGTGATCACCTGCATTTTTTTTTTCTTATAATAGTGGAAACAACTTAAAATACGCCATCATTTTTGCTCATGAAGGTAAGATTAAGACATCATTCGGGACTGTAAAGGGTCTACGTTTATTTGTGTGCACTCACAATATCAGCAAACCTTGTGCTTTTTTAGAAAACAACCGGATGCGCTTTCTGTCTCTGTCTTGAACAGGAGCTGATGAACTGAATACTTGCCTCATAGACATGATAAATATATCTAGAAATCATATAAATATAAAATATATGATATAAATATCTTAAATTACTACTTTAAAAAGAAACAATTCAAATTGAAAACAAAAACTCTTTCATTATGTAATCCGTAAAGATGCATTTCTCTCTAGAGGTGCGTCCAGTGAGGAGATGTCGAGTCAGCATCGTCAACTTCATCTTTGTGACACTGACTCATATAACACTAGTTTATTCATAAATAATTCAAATATCTCCTTACTATTTCCTCCCGACACTTTAATGGTAATTACTTTTGCTGGGGCTTTGCAGCAAGGTTTATCCTATTGCGTGCGCTTTAACTCTTTCAGCTGTGCTAAAGGCACTTGCGCTTGCTGCTGCTTCTGGACACTAAATGCCATCCGAGCCGATCTTGACAGTCGCGGTAGCCTGGTCTCATGTTGTTTCCACCAAAGCGGCAAATCCTTTTCATCACCATAATGACTGATGGATATCTAAAATTTAAAAAATATTTAGACGCTAAAATACGCGTCTGAGCTATGACCTGAAAATTGTCCCGAAGCCGTAATAAGTCGTGGCCCGTCGGACTCGGGCTGAAATGCAGGGATCTAAAGCGCAGCTTGTTACTATGATAATACTGAACAGATTTTTATTTTTTATCGTAAAATATTGGAGAATTAGGTCATGAATATTGTCTCAAAAGTCACGGAAAAGTCATGGAAATTTATTGTTAAATATGTGTACGAACCCTGGGCCTATTTTCTTTAATACTTCTCTCTCAGTTTAGCGTCATTATTCAACCTCTGTTTGAGTCCTTTAATGGGACAGTGTCTACCACCAACAACACAGAGCTGTGTGAAACCACCATGCAGTGGCTGGATCGATACTGTGCCCTCCCAGTCCTCAGACCTAGTAAGTTCTCCATTTAATTTTATTCAAATGTGCAATTATTGGTAATCGCAAAAAAAAAAAAAAAATTTGCATCAGCAATTTTTAAACCAAATCAGGCTGTGATTTTATTTATGTTTTAATTCAGATGTGTATCAGTGTACTGGATCCATGCATTAGGTCTTAAAGTGTCAGATGCCTTATATCTTGGGAGGGTAGTTGTGATGTTGATAAAGATTTGTGAATCAAAAGAGCTTATTAGAAGAGCAATATTTGAATTGCTTTATGATGAACTGAAGAGAGGCATGCCAATGTTATTTATTTTAGTTATTTACATATGTCAGATGTATGTGTGTTAGAACAGTATCAAAGTTTCAAAATACTATAATACAATACTACAAACTTGTGCAGACATGATGTATTTGTCATGTCTGTTCTAGAGACATATTACAGTTTTATCAAGCACAATACTATGTTATTTCATTCTGAAATGTGTTCTTATACACTGAAATACAGTTTTGAGTGCAGCATGTTTGAATAAGGGAAAATAAATCACAGACTCAAAGTATCCATTAAAAGAATCACAATGTGATTATTTTTTCCATATTTCACAGTCCTGCTGGACATAAGCAACTGTCTGTTTGGCTAAACTTGTGTATACACAGTTGCTATAGGAAGCCATCCCCCGGTTTCACAGACAAGGTTTAAGCCTAGTCCTAGACTACAATGTAAGTCTGAGCTGTTTCAACTGAAAGAAACTTGCACTAACTGATCTTAAAATATATCAGTGCCTTTGTTTTGTTTCAAGATGTACACCAGTAATGTTTTTTTCTACATAAATTATTTAAAATTACTTAAATGTCCTAATTGAACTATGGCCTAATCCTGGATTAGTCTAAGCCCCGTCTGTGAAACCGGGCCCATATGTTTCCAAACATTTTTTAACTGAAACTAGGAATGGTATTTTATGTTATACTTTTAAAATGTAAAAGTCTTTTAGAGCATGTTAATATGTATGTTACTGGTCTATGTGGCTGTTACTTTTAAAAGAAATATTCAAAGTAGCAAAATTCCTAATAAAATACAGTGTATGATTTATAATGTAAATAATACAATACTATTTAATATTTTACATGTACAAATTGTCACTGATTTTAATGGAACACCAAAATTATTTTTGGCGAACATAATCATAAGTTAGAACTGATCATGAAATGTGAAATTATAATTGAAATATGTAAATTTGGTGTATTGCTGGTCTTGAATGCACAAATGTTTGTTGTTCTAACCTGTCTGTTTGACATGTTCTATTATGGTTACTGTTCATTTTGATGTAGCATATTGTGTGTGAATCATGTTCACTCTCTCTCTCTCTCTCTGTTTCTGTATGCTCCAGTGGTACTAAGGACGTTACGACAGCTCTGTACCAGCACCTCCATCTTGACCGATCCCTCACTTTTGCCTGAAGAAGCTAAAAATGCTGCTCTCAACCCAAAAAAACATTCCTCAGGATCTTAGTTTTAACACTCAATGTGATTTTGGTTTTTATTTACCGGGGCATGTCAGTCTTCAAGGAGCCTCGACAGCAACACTTCTTGCCTTTGGTGAAGTCTTTGCTTTTTTGTTACTCATTGAACTCATTTAACTCCATTCAAACTGGTGGAAATGCAAGAGAACTGCGTGATTGTCTGCTTTTAAATTTGTTCATAGAAGTGTTGTGAGCATGAAATGGAGATCTCAATGTACATGGTCAAATCCCTTTTGTATGTTCCTCTTATGTACAGGAAGGATATTTCATAGAAGTGGTCACTTAGGATTTATCTAAATGGGAGAGTCTTGAAAAAAACAAGCCCCTTTTCAACATTTAAAAATTTTCTTTTTTTTTCTTTTTAATGACAAGCCAAATGCAATCTCTTTTGTTTACATTCAGCCTCTAGAGAGCCATACAGCTGGCATGTCTTTGTGTTTCTCAGACTTCATTACGTTTCACTAGGGCTGTTGCCTTTAGACTTGTGGATTTTACCTCTCAGGGTGTTTTTTCGTATATTTGGGTGTCTTCCATATTCACTGACCTTATTCTGAATATTTAGTGGAGCCTCACCCTCAGTTCATCTAAAAACTGCAGCAACACTTAACAAATACCTGGATCAAGACTGGCTATTTGAAGTGCTTGGACAGATGCATGGACATGTAGAATGTATGAGCTACAATTACAAATAGAACTACAGCCACAAATATTTATATTCATATGATAAGGCACTTTTGTTGTGCCTTAAATCAAGTAGAGCTATAGAAGAAAAGGTTGAGCTATAGAAGAAAAGAGCCCAGTGAGTTATACACTGTATGTTTTTTTTGTTTTGTTTTGTTTGTTTGTTTTTAAGTCATCATTTAGTCATCTAATGATCAAAACAAAACTTCTTATAGCATTTAATAGGCCTTTCAATAGCATTTGATTTTTTTTTCTTGGAGGACATCTTAATGTCAGCCACCTGAGTATTACAGTTCACCTTAAATGGCCACAGGTCTGAAATGTAAGGACGTACATCTAATTTTACATATGAAAAGTTATTTTTCACAGTGTGCTCTGAATGTTGATTTGCTCAACGTTGTTTCTGCATTTTCTTGGTGAAAAACTGAATGAACTTTTCCAACTGTGGGCTGTTTCCAGTAATAAATGATTTTGCATTCATTTATCAGCAAAGATTTTGACTAAATAATGTCATTTATATGAGAAGCTGGATATTTTCACTAATCTGCATGAGCAAACCAGGTCAAGACAGAATTCTCTTTAACCCATTTACCTTACAAACAGTTGTGCCGTCTCCTGAGTTAAAGGGATAGTTCACTAAAAAATGAAAATTCTGTCATTAATTACTCACCCTCATGTCGTTCCAAACCCATAAGACCTTCATTCATCTTCGGAACACAAATTAAGATATTTTTTATGAAATCTGAGAGTTTTCTGACCCTGCATAGACAGCAACGCAACTGAAATGTTCCCACACCCAGTAACGTAGTAAGGACATCGGTAAAACAGTCCCTGTGACATCAGTTTCGTAAAATTACGGTTGAACCACATGGAGTCCATGATGTCACATGGACTATGCAGGGTCAGCAGACCACAACTTTCTGATCCTGCTGTCTATGCAGGGTCAGAAAGCTCTCAGATTTCATCAAAAATATCTTAATTTGTGTTCCAATGATAAAGGAAGGTATTATGGCTTTGGAACGACATGGGGGTGAGTAATTAATGACAACATTTTAATTTTTAGGTGAACTAATCCTTTAAGCCTTCACTTTTACAGGGTGAAACAAAAAAATTGTGATCGAGTAAATTATTGCTATTTGAAAATTCATGGACAAATGTGAACACACTATGGAGGATTTCACATTTTTGTTTTTGATTAAGTACATAAAAACTATGTTCCAACCCGTATTTTTGCATTACCACAAGCTGTCATTAGTAAGCCTACAGTAATAATTTAAATTCAAAGCAGCAATGTTTGATTTGGTGGTGGGGGTTGTAATGTTACTGTACAATATGTATTTTTGTGTCAATTTAGGAAAAAAAAAATCACTGAAATGAAATGTGCCTTAGTGTGGTCTGACCTGCTCTGATAAATAGCTAATACAATGCCAGAATACTCTCAAGATGGTGAGGTGGCCATGCTGGTGCAGTTGCTCCAGTAAACAACTTTATGACAACACAACTTAAATGGATAGTTCGCCTTCAATTGCTGGTCCCCATTTCCATAGTACGGAAAAAAACAAACAAAAAAATAAAATAAATAAAAACACTGCAAGTCAGTGGGGACCAGAGTGAACTATCCCTTTAATGTTCATTGGTTTACAGTGCATGCATAATTATGCAAGTTGATATTCTGATCATAATTTTTTTCCAAGCACATTTTACCAATTCCAAACCACATCAATCTTAATAACTACTATTAATGTTGTATTCAATCATTTATAAGTGATATGTAATTGTCCATGAAGGCTGGAAGTGAAAAATGCCTTATATTCAGGTGTGCATAATTATTAAGCAGGTTTTCTTTTACAGATAAAATGAGCCAAAAAAGAGGTTTAACTCAGAATGAAAAGTTAAAAATTATTAAATGCCCACGAGAAGGATGCAGTACTATTGCAACAGTAGAATTTGCAAAGTTAAAGAATGACCATTGGACAACAAAATGTTCATTGGGTCAGCAGGGTCAGAAAAAACAGGTGGAGAAGAAAAGACACGTTAACTGCAAAAGAATTAAGAATTAATGTGAAGAATTAGGTGTGAAACCATTAGGAACCCTTTAGTCTCCAGTGCCACCATTTTCCAGAACTGCAACCTACCTGGAGTCTCCAGATGTGCAAGGTGTCAGGTTCTCAGAGACTTAGGTTAGGTAAAGAACCCTAAAATATTACCCCTACTTAATAAGAATTACAATTTTTTCCGACCCTGCTGCTCATTTTCACATAATATGTTTTTGTCCAGTCTGTTGCTATGGTTATCTCTGTGTCAATCACTGCTATTTTGAGAGAGAATCCCGCATAAATGTGGCTGAAAAACGTCTTGGGTTACTCACATAACCATGGTTCCCTGAGGGAATGAGACATTGCATCATGCTTTACACTATGGGAAATGCCACTTTCTCCAAAATGCTGAAGCATGGTTGAATAACGCTATTGGGCTTGCAATAGCCAATGGCACTCAAGCACGGGAAGGCCAGCTCCTATATATGGCCCTTGCTGAGTGCTATATCCTGGCTATGTGCTATATCAGTCGTGGCCTAATGGTTAGAGAGTCAGACTTGTAACCCAAAGGTCGCGGGGTTTGAGTCTCGGTACCAGCAGGGATTGTAGGTGGGGGGAGTGAATGACCAGCGCTCTCTTCCACCCTCAATACCACGACTGAGGTGAGACCCTTGAGCAAGGCACTGCTCCCCAGGCGCCGCAGCAAAAATGGCTGCCCATTGCTCCGGGTGTGTGTTCACGGTGTGTGTGCTCACTGCTGTGTGTGTGTGCACTTGGATGGGTAAAATTCTGAGTATGGGTCACCATACTTGGCTACTCATCTTTCGACTGAACAATAGCAACAGGAATAGCCTTTACACGGCTGCTTAGGCCATGTTTCGTTCCCTGCTCTCAGAGAACCCTGGTTACGTGAGTAACCTGAGACGTTCCCTTTCGAGGTCGGTGCCTTGACATTGCGTCACGTTTGGCACTACGGGAAACGCATAAAAATTCTTGCCATGTAAAAACAACACTACCCCAAGTCCAAGAAGAGTTACATGGTAGTGAAGCGCAGGAGCGGACCTTCGTCGTCTTTGTTGTTATCCGTTCGTCACAATAGTCCATGGTGAATATTCAAAATTAAGAAAAAACAACAATAAACAAACAAACATAACTGCCATAAATTTATGATATTAAAACTATATCAATAGACATGAGGTTAATTTAAACCAAAAGGGCCCACCTGGAATATCACTTGGTCCACCCTACATCTCATATCTGGAGCCAGGCCTGTCTTGAAATACATCATCTGAACAAGGTGGTGGTGGTGGTGTCTTAAGGTGAGGTAACTGTAGTAAAAGCAGAATAACTATTCTTTACTTATGCTATCAAATAAACCAAAAATTAATTTGATTTAATTTGGCAAATTACTACCGAATAAATTTAAAAAATGCCAGCCAGAAATGTTGATTGTTCATGGCTGATCACCACTAAATTGAACAGCTGTATTCACAGACACAAGTAGAAAACCTGTGAACATTTAAACAAAATCATGTGTATGTAGACATGATGTGAATCTGAATTTTCTCAACTTTGGAACTATATGGACTATATCTGTCTGCATAATTGCTCCACCTCAAAAAGAATTACCAGAGGAAATGAAAAATCTGATTGTGAGAATTCACAGTGACACAAAAGAACACAGGAAGATCAGTGGCCGCCTAAAAAGCGGTTGGCACAGGGCTTATCAGTGGATATCAGTGTTTCTGTGACAGCTCAAACCATGTGAAGGATCACATAAACCTCTATGTACAGTCTCCAAGATAAAAAGAAATAACCTTTGAGACACAAAACTGAAAGATTCAAAACTTTGAATTAAAGAACATGAAAAGAAGTCTGATGAATAGGGTAGACAGTTGAAATGGAGGGACAGCTGAAACACCTTAAATCACTTGTGTGCACCACTCCTTTCCCATAATTTTTGCTCCACACATCCATTTTATCATCTTTGATCATGTAACATCTCATTGTATTGCTTCTCCAATCTGAAAATATAGAACAATGTCTATTTTAGGGGTAAGAATTTCACTTCACCCTCTCCCTTTTACACTGAATAACTTCTTGTCCTTTAATGACTGTAAAACTGTACAGTGTAAACTGACTCTTTTGGAAAACACCTTTCTCCTCAAATACTGAAGCCTTATTAGCCTTATTCGGGATCAATCCCAGGACATGATTGCATTCACACAGAAGGCACTTGGCCATCATCCGAACGCTCTTGTAGAAAACTCCGTCGAGTGGCCAGGTGCACAGATTCCATAAGTCTGGGCTGGATGCTAGACTGAGTCGTTCGCTTGAGAGAGGGGGTCTCTCCTCAATGGCATTAGCCATTCAGGTCTCGACCTCACGTTCTGCTCACAGCTCCACTACCGTGAGGGGAGGCAGAAAATGCAAAGTTTGTGTACGTTGGGGATCCCGATGGGTCCCACGCACACTGAAAAAAAATGTGGAGTAAGATTTACTTGGAAAAAAGCTTGGAAACAATTCTCACTCAGAAAAGGCTAGTTAATTTACAAAAAATTGCCAAGTAAAAGCCTAAACATAATTATTAGTAGCTTTAAATAGAAATATAAAGGTAAGTTTACTTAGGAATTCCCAGTAAATGTTATTGACTCTTTGTTTGTAAATTTTACTTAACCTTTTCAGTGGTGAGTTTAAAATATTCTAGCAGTCCCCCCAGAGTGAGTTTTTTAAGGCGACCGTTATTTTAGAACGTTTGCCCCAGAGCCGGCTCTGGTTTGCCCTTACTGTTTCCATGGCGACGCGTCATGATTGTCACGTGACACACCGCGGCCACAATAACACTGTATGACAGATGGATCGCTTTTATTTCGTTTTTCCTTTTTTATTTAACATATTCACAAACTTGCTTACCATGGCATGGACAATCTGATATTCCGATTCACAAATATGCGTAAATGAGTGTGTTTTGTCCTTTAAACACCTTTATAAATGATCTTGTTCGTGATCTGTAATGTGAGATGGGCGCCGCCATGTTTGTTCGCGCCGCAGTTCAGAGAGTCCTGTCAGTCAGATTTACAGCACGTGAATTCATCAATTTCTCCAGAAATACATACAAGTAAGTGGCCGGTGAACTGGGTGAAGAATAGAGTGAACTTTATAGGTACTTACACTATGTGTATCTGATATGAATAAAACACATCAGCAAATTAAATTTGAATGGATTGTTATTGTTGCTTCCATAGACATCTGTGTGTATTTTACAAGCTCTAAATGTATTGTTTTACTAGTACTTATGTGTATTTAAATGTCTGAAACCTAAAATATGCATTGTGCGGTTAAGAACACCGCATAATTGTGATAATATTACAATCGCAGTGCACGTCTCTCTCTGGCTCAGCGCCAGTAAACGCGCGAAACCACAGTTTGAATTTGGCAGTTATGCGATGTCACCGAACGTTCTAAATCCCATATGTGGGACCGTACTCCCAGGAGCACGGAAATAAAAATCCCATATGTGGGACCGTACTCCCAGGGGCACGGAAATAAAAATCCCATATGTGGGACCGTACCGCTCAAAAGTTTAAGTAATGCTTATCACTGTAAAAAAAAAAAAAAAAAAAAAAAAAAAATTGTGCTGTTAAATAACAGTAATTTCACTGAAAAAACTACATAAGATTTACTTAATTTTTCTTTTGCAAGTTTTTGCACACATGTATTTTAAGTAAAATCTGCAATATTCTAGTACATTTCACTCTGTCACGGCTTATAAAATTTACTCCAACAGTGTAGCACTGGGAAAAACACTATGCTATTAAAGCATGCGATTCACTTACAAACATGTAAGTAAGCAAGTAGACAGCTCGCAAACCTTTTAAGATAATATGTCCACTCAATATAATTATTACCCAAATGAACACATAGACCTCAATACTCGGTATACCATACACAATGACGGTAACAATCAGTAAATAGTGTTTGAGTATGAATGGGTCATTTTGAGTAGAAAATTAACTCCAGATGTCACAAAACAGTAAGTTACTAAACCTAACAACAAAAGCAACCATAAAACAGCATAAATACAACTCGAAAACAGTGAAAAATTTAACCTTTTTAATTATTCATGCCCCAGTGCATGATGGGAAAAATGGGATCATAACTTTGATATTTACTTAAAGAATCCTTGTAAACAAACAATTCCAAGTAAAATATACTTATAAGTTCAAACTTTAATTTCTACAAGCTTAAATTGAGTACTAATATAGAATTTATGTAGTATTTACTTCACCACAAAATCATTTTTATTTCAGTGCAGTTCGAGCAAACCTAAATGGTTTCCTCAATCCGTTCTTCACCAGAACACATAAGGGGATCAGCAGTGGCGGCTCCAGGATTTTTTTGTTGGGGGTGCTAAGGGAGGGGGAGGGGGGTTCACCCTCTCTGAACTCAACAGTTCAGAGGGGGTGCTAAAAAACTAATTAAGCTGAGAGAAAGTAATGAATGCCTAAACTTTAGATATCAGTTTTTTTATTTATACAGCAGCTTCGAAAAAGGCATGTTTAACTTTTTTTTTCTGTAGCATTAAACTTCTCATATGCCTCTGTTATTAGTAATATAACTTCTAATGCCAACTGCCAAATATGACACTTACAAAGTAATACAATTTATAAACGCATATAGAAAAGAAAGTAGGGATTTTATCTTTTTTCATTGTTTTATCTTTTTATTTATTTTTTTTATCTTTTTTTTTTTTTTTTTACACATATCTAGTAATTTTTCTGACCAAGTATCAGTCACTCTTAATGCCAACTGTTAGGAAAACATGGTACATTCTATATTAACATAGTAAATGTTAATTTACTATAAACATGGTAAATACTATAACTATTTACAATAGATAGTGCCGACAATTCATAAAACTATTTCCACACAGTGGCATACAGGCAGACATTGCGAGCGATAACCTCCCCGTGCTGAGTTGCATCGTATCGTGTCGATGATAGCCAGAGGTATTGTCAAAAGCATCAAAAATTGGCAATATTAAGAGGATTTAGCATTTCCATTTAATGTAGGCCTGTTACATTCTTCTTTTTATTAGGCCTATTATTATTATTTATTGCCCCGCAATAATTATTGGATAATAAAAGATTAGGCTATTAGCTTACTCCTCATTGAAAATGTTTTTAAAAAGGTTTTTTAAAACAGGTCTACACTCAAAAAAATGCTGGGTTACAACCCGGCTGTTATGCGTGTCTGGTGTGTAAAACAGTGCACGACGAAGGACTACAAACAATAATCGTTTAATAATCCACAGGCAGAAACAGGCACAACCAAACATAAATCAATCGTAGAAGTAAACGTAAAACTAATAGCAGACAAAACACCAGGGGAGAACACAGGTTTTAAATACTAGAAACAATCAAGGGGAAACAGAAACAGGTGTGTAGCTAATTAACTAATAACCATGGAAACACAAACTAGGCAGGATGACGTAGACATAGAAAACTAACTGAAAACAGATCATAACCGTGACAGTTCGCCCCCTCCCGGAACGGTGCGTCCTCGCACCGAAAAACAGTCCAACAGAGGAGGGAGGGTGGAGGTTCAGGAGGCGGGCGTGGAGCAGGTGAAGGGCAGGCAATGGGAAAGGGGCAAAAAGAGTCCAAAAAATAAGTCCAAGGGGGAGTAGATGGAGGGAGAAGCCAGGGAGGAGCCCGGAGCAGGAGGAGCCAGGTGGAAATCCAGAGGCCAGCCAGGATGGTGGCCCACGGTGGAGTCGACGGCGGGAGGAGCCATGGTGGAGAAGGGACAGTCGACACCAGGGGGCCTACTGACGGAGACTGAGCCGATGGACGAGGAGCCCAGGATGTAGCCGAGCAGACGGAGAGCCAGGGTGACACTGAGGCTCCGGAGGGCCTAGGTGGAGCTGAAGGCTCAAGCGACCAAGGCGGAGGCAGGGGTCCGGAAGACCGTGGTGGAGCCGGTTCCGACTGAGGATGAAGGTGGAGCCGAAGGGAAGGAGGAGCCTGACAGAGCCGGAGGGACAGAGTGACGAGGCGAAGCCAGAAGAGTGGAGTCCCGAGGCAGCGGATGGTCGACGACTGACCAAGGCGGAGCCGGAGGGACGAGGGAGCCCGGTGGAGCCGGTGGGATGACGGGCCACAGTGGAGACGAGGGAGCAAGGAGCCCAGGCGGAGCTGATGGGTCGAAGGACCGAGGTGGAGTCCAGGGCTCGGAGGCTGGAGGTGGAGACAAGGGATCCTCATGCCTGGGCGGAGCTGGAGGCTGGAAGTCCCGAGGCGGCGGATCAGAGCGCCCAGCTGGCGCTGACTGAGGGTGAGCTGAGGGACTGACAGGCACCAGCGGAGATGGAGCTGAGGAACTGGCTGGTTTGAGAGGAGGCGGGAGAGGGAGGCTGGGAGGGAACACAGGAGGACATGAGCTGGGCGGAACCAGCGGAGATGCAGGAGATTCAGGGCTGGACGGAACCAGCGGAGATGCAGGAGATTCAGGGCTGGACGGAACCAGCGGAGACACAGGAGATTCAGGAGCACAGGGTAATACTTCTCCAAACCAGTCTATTAGGTCCATTTCAAAGATGTCCATTAGTTCCTCATGACTCCCAGAAACCAGGTGCAGCTCACCCTCAGTTGCGGGAGTGTGGGCGGGGCTTCCCTCCAAGCCCTCGAACACCACCAAAACTCCCTCAGGGACGGGCGATGTTGCCGGCACACGCACTTGGTCAGACGATGATTGTGGCTCTGGCTCCGTGGCGATGATCGGCTCAGTCGCGGGTTTGCGCGCTGGCTCACATGTCGCGGCAGGCTCAGGCTCTCCGTCTGCGGTGGGCTCAGGCATTAGCTCCGTGCAGCAGGATGACGGCTGACTGGTCTCTGGTTCGGGAGTGGGGCTGGAGATGTCTTCCTGGGCGGGGCAGACGGAGAAACACAGTCCATTACTCTCCAACACCCACTCCACGAAAGCGGCGAAATCCTCCTTTGGACCGTTCGCTGGCAGGCGTGCCTTACACCGCTCGCTCAGGCTGGTGATGTAGAAGACGCAGAGCGAGCGATCTGGGAAGTGTGTAAGGCACGCCAGATCAAGAAAGTCCCTGGTGTGGTCTTCCAGCGAACGGTCCTGTTGCTCCAGGCACAGGAGTTGGACGGCTGGCAAGTCCATACCGGGAGAGGAACGATAAAAATAAAAATAAACAGAAAGGAAAAAACACCGCTCAATTACTCACTTGGAGGTCTGCTATTCTGTTACGCGTGTCTGGTGTGTAAAACAGCGCACGACGAAGGAGTACAAACAAAGAGTTCTTTTAATAATCCACAGGCAGAAACAGGCACAACCAAACATAAATCAATCGTAGAAGTAAACGTAAAACTAATAGCAGACAAAACACCAGGAGAGAACACAGGTTTTAAATACTAGAAACAATCAAGGGGAAACAGAAACAGGTGTGTAGCTAATTAACTAATAACCATGGAAACACAAACTAGGCAGGATGACGTAGACATAGAAAACTAACTGAAAACAGATCATAACCGTGACACCGGCGCTGAGTAAAATATGGACGAACCCAGCGATTGGGTTGTTTAGACCCAGTGGTTGGGTTACTGCCCAGAAGGTTGGGTTAAACATTTAACCCAATTGTTGGTTGAAAACAACCCAGCATGTGTTCTGTCCAATATTTACCCAGCACTGGGTTGTATTTAGCCAAGCATTTTTTAGAGTGTGTTAATTTATACAATGAATAATTAAAATTATTAACACTGCAGTCATCAATGAAAACTCAGAGCAGCTTTATTTCATGCACCAATTTTCAAAAACAACCTGTTTAATGCGAAATACGTTTCTTCTCATGTTTTTCACTTTACGAGCCAAGAGAAATATTAAGGGAATAATTTAAGACATATACCGTTATCAGCACATGTTAAAGTAGATTAGTCTCTCGTTGTCTCAGAGAGAATATGCGCCATTAATGCAGCGTTAGCCATCAGTTTTTTTTTTACTTTCACTTTCTCTATAGTGAATTGACTGACGTTCACCGGCATGACTCTTGCGCAAAGTTTGTGCGTTGCTTCCCTGAGTTGCTTGACCCCTCCCCCCTAATATCAATTGTTTATAGGCAGAGCTGGGTAGTAACAGATTACATGTAATCTGGATTACGTAATCAGATTCCAAAAACAGTACTTGTAATTAGAGTAAATTATTTTAAAATACTCATAATCAGACTACAGTTACTTTTTTATGGATTTCATGATTACATATTATTCACGCAATGGCAATAAATTATTCATAATTCATTGATTCTCCCTAATTTTTATTTTTCAACTTTTAAATTCTCCTTTCTAAAATAGCCTTCCAATTATATACAGGTGCATCTCAATAAATTAGAATGTCGTGGAAAAGTTCATTTATTTCAGTAATTCAACTCAAATTGTGAAACTCGTGTATTAAATAAATTCAATGCACACAGACTGAAGTAGTTTAAGTCTTTGGTTCTTTTAATTGTGATGATTTTGTCTCACATTTAACAAAAACCCACCAATTCACTATCTCAACAAATTAGAATACTTCATAAGACCAATAAAAAAAATAAAATAAAAAAATAAATAAAAAACATTTTTAGTGAATTGTTGGCCTTCTGGAAAGTATGTTCATTTACTGTATATGTACTCAATACTTGGTAGGGGCTCCTTTTGCTTTAATTACTGCCTCAATTTGGCGTGGCATGGAGGTGATCAGTTTGTGGCACTGCTGAGGTGGTATGGAAGCCCAGGTTTCTTTGACAGTGGCCTTCAGCTCATCTGCATTTTTTTGGTCTCTTGTTTCTCATTTTCCTCTTGACAATACCCCATAGATTCTCTATGGGGTTCAGGTCTGGTGAGTTTGCTGGCCAGTCAAGCACACCAACACCATGGTCATTTAACCAACTTTTGGTGCTTTTGGCAGTGTGGGCAAGTGCCAAATCCTGTTGGAAAATGAAATCAGCATCTTTAAAAAGCTGGTCAGCAGAAGGAAGCATGAAGTGCTCCAGCATTTCTTGGTAAACGGGTGCAGTGACTTTGGTTTTCAAAAAACACAATGGACCAACACCAGCAGATGACATTGCAACCCAAATCATCACAGACTGTGGAAACTTAACACTGGACTTCAAGCAACTTGGGCAATGAGCTTCTCCACCCTTCCTCCAGACTCTAGGACCTTGGTTTCCAAATGAAATACAAAACTTGCTCTCATCTGAAAAGAGGACTTTGGACCACTGGGCAATTGTCCAGTTCTTCTTCTCCTTAGCCCAGGTAAGACACCTCTGACGTTGTCTGTGGTTCAGGAGTGGCTTAACAAGAGGAATACGACAACTTTATCCAAATTGTGTGGTGGCTCTTGATGCCTTGACCCCAGCCTCAGTCCATTCCTTGTGAAGTTCACCCAAATTCTTGAATCGATTTTGCTTGACAATCCTCATAAGGCTGCGGTTCTCTCGGTTGATTGTGCATCTTTTTCTTCCACACTTTTTCCTTCCACTCAACTTTCTGTTAACATGCTTGGATACAGCACTCTGTGAACAGCTAGCTTCTTTGGCAATGAATGTTTGTGGCTTACCCTCTTTGTGAAGGGTGTCAATGATTGTCTTCTGGACAATTGTCTGATCAGCAGTATTCCCCATGATTGTGTAGCCTAGTGATCCAAACTGAGAGACCATTTTGAAGGCTCAGGAAACCTTTGCAGGTGTTTTGAGTTGATTAGCTGATTGGCATGTCACCATATTCTAATTTGTTGAGATAGTGAATTGGTGTGTTTTTGTTAAATGTGAGCCAAAATCATCACAATTAAAAGAACCAAAGACTTAAATTACTTCAGTCTGTGTGCATTGAATTTATTTAATGCACGAGTTTCACAATTTGAGTTGAATTACTGAAATAAATGAACTTCTCCACGACATTCTAATTTATTGAGATGCACCTGTATATATATATATATATATATATATATATTTAATATTTTATAAAGAAACCTTTCTAATGATTGATAGTTATAGGCTCCCTGCATGTTAACAGGTCACCCTGAAGCTTTCTGTAAAATAAAAGTCTTCTGTAAAATAATAGTGATATAATAGTTATTATATTTATTCTTAAATACTCTGTTTTGTATAGTATAGTGGCTGGTGGCTAGGCAACAAACAAAAGGCCAATCCTGAGCAGCGACATCACTATAGGCATTCTACAGCACAGTTCAGCATTGTTGCACAAGTATACAAATATAACGTCTCGGGTTACCCATGTAACCATGGTTCCCCGACGCTGCGTCCTGGTGGACACTTTGGGGAATACAGCCGCATGACCCAGTACCTGAAGCATGTGTAAAACAACTCCAATCCTATTGGTCCACGTAGCCTGTGACGTCATAGGCGGGTACTCAATGTATAAAAGGGCACCAGCTGAATACGTCACCAACTCAGTTGTCTGAGGAGACGTAAACAGGCAGGCCGAAGACATGGCAAGGGGACGCAGCGTCTCTTTCCCTCTCGGGGAACCATGGTTACATGGGTAACCCGAGACGTTCCCCTTCTAGGGAACTCAACGCTGCATCCTGGTGGACACTTTGGAGAATGATATCCAATCACACAATGCCGAGGCGCATGCTAGTCCACCTGGTGAGAGAGCACCAAGGAGGTGAAAGACATACACCAAACCTTTCCTCAGAAAGGGGCCAAGCCACTGATGCCTCGGGCCGCTCACACAACTTGGTAGAAAGAGGGAGCCCATTTCAGATAAGGAGAAACCCTTGACCAAGCTACAAACACAACCATCCTCAGATGGCTATGCTATGTGATCAATAGTAGCCAGAATACATAAGACCACTGAGAGGCTGGAAGCCTAGTGGACTTCTCAAGATTGTTACCAATAATCCCAGCTAGGACACAGCTATCCACAAAGAGCTATATCTAAAGGGTCTTAGGAAAAAGGACCTTCCTAAAGAGCTACCCAGACCAAGGGGATGGCCATTAAAACCCCGCAGGGGAGATAACGCTACCTAGGCTAGGGCTCAGGGAGACCGCTACTTAAAACCCCCAAGAAGGGGAGCAGTCATATAGCTATCCTCAGATAACTAAATACTTAGGAAGGGGCTACCCGACGGGACCAAAAAACCAGGTAAACCTTCCTGTGAAGCTGCCCAGACCACAGAGAGTAGGCTATTTACTTATGACCCTAGCAGGGGAGATAGCACTGTCCAGGCAAGGGCTCAGGGAGACCGCTACTTAAAACCCCTAAGAAGGGGAGCAATCACTGAACTATCACATAGATATCCTCAGATAGTCATGTACCAAGGAAGGCTACCAGAAGGGAACCGACTGAGATTACCCAGACCACAAAGAGTGGGCTGTCTACTTACAACCCTAGCAGGGGAGACAGCACTGTCTAGGTAAGGGCTCAAGGAGACCGCTACTTAAAAACCCTAAGAAGGGGAGCAATCACCGAGCTATCAACAGCTAGTCCCGCATAGCTAGCCTGAAAAACCCTGGTAAACCCTCCTAAGAGGCTGCCCAGACCACAAAGTGTGGGCTATCTACTTACAACCCTAGCAGGGGAGACAGCGCTATCTAGGCGAGGGCTCAAGGAGACCGCTACTTAAAGACCCTAGGAAGGGGAGCAGTCACTGAGCTAGCACATAGATATCCTCAGATAGCTATGTGTGTAGGAAGGGCTACCAGAGGTGGAACCGACTGTAGCTACCCAGACCACAGAGAGTGGGCTGTCTACTTACAACCCAGAGAGGGGAGATAGCATTGTCTAGGTAAGGGCTCAAGGAGATCGCTACTTAAAAACCCTAGGAAGGGGAGCAATCACCGAGCTAGCACAAGGCTATTCTCAGATAGCCAGGCTCTAGGAAAGGGGACCACTGCAACTGCCAAGACCACCAGCAGTGGGCTGTCTAATTATAAACCCTATAAGAGGAGACAGCACTATCTAGGCAGGGCTCAAGGAGACTGCTACTTAAAAACCCTAAACAGTAGAGCAATCACTGAGCTAGCACATAGCAATACTTCCAGGAAAGGGCGAGTTAACACACAGCTAGCCTCAGATAGCTGCATTAAGTAAGCCCGTCCCGCCATAATAATGGCTGAAATATAACCACCCTTAGATGGTTATACTAAGGAGGTCCCCAATCAGTGTCAGTCCCACAGTAGGCTAGCGAGTCACTGATATATTGACCAGAGGCTCACAAAAGGAGGATACAGACCATAGTAATGATTCACTAAGGAGCGAACACATAAAAACCATTAGTCCAGATCAAGCCTGATGCAAGCAATGGCCAAAACACTAGGTGGCTGGACACAGCTATCCTCAAATAGCATTTCCCTCAGATAAGGCTGAAGTTTGCCCAGGCCAAGAAGTGGGCCATCTACTTAAAAACCCGAACAGGGGAGACAGCGCAGTCTAGGCAAGGGCTCAAGGAGACCAGTACTTAAAGACCCCACAAGGGGGAGTAGTCTCCGAGCTGGAACACAGCTATCCTCAAACAGCAGATTCCAAATAAAGATTCAGCGCTTATCTGAGAGAGCTTGTGCCCAAGGGGAACCCAACCCAGTCATAGACGCCAGGTCAGAATACAGCTGTCCTCAGACCGCTACATTCTAAAGCAAAGCAAGCCTAAACTGGATTATAATCATCCGCAGATGGCTACACTCTGAGCAGAGACTGTTCACTTATCACCCGGCTAAACACAGGAAGGAACATTCCCTGTAACCACTATAGATTACTGAAACACCCTGGGAGAGAAAGCTTGCAGCGTCTTTCCACCGAGCATTCAGTATATCCATGCCCAGCGAGGCTCTCCACACACAATAACATGCATATTAGAGAGGCACGGCTGAGCTGAATATAGCTCTGTCCGCGATTTCGCATGCCCAGAGCTAAAATGACTCGGTGTTCACACTTCATCTCAATAGCAACACGAGCAATATCGGCTGCATCAGGCAACCCAAATGTAAAGGATATGCAGACACTGCAGATCAAAGCAATCGCCACGAGCTGAGATAAACCGAGCTGTAGCAATGGCCTGAGACACAAAAGCTTTGCCCCACATCCCTCAGGAATAGGAACAAACGCGAGCAGAGCATATCAAAGTGACTCATCACAAAGAGCACGTGGTCGCCGAGACAAAGATGCAAAGATTAGAATATGCCCTCGAGTGTTAGAATCCCAACACGGAGGCACATATTCCTCAAAGCACTGCTCGACTCACCAGGATGATGTTTCACTCAAATAAATACTGGATTTTCAAAAGTATGTGAAATATTTAAAGTTCGCGGCATAGAATCTTTAAAACACGAGTTTTACACACCGGTCTGTTGTGGCGACATTTCCACTCCCCGAAACGTGACGCTGAACGAAATAAACTGTGATTGGTTGTTTGACATGTCGGTCAAACGGCCTCATGGGCGGGCCTTGGCCAATGAAAGCTACCATAGATTCCAGACCTTCAGCCGTCAGTCTGAAGGTCTGGCTACGCAAGACTAAGTTATCCCTTACTTCTCAGATGAAAAATACAAGGTGTGGCGTGAGAGCGTGTGAACTGGTTGAAATGCGTGTGTCTCACAGTGAATGCGTGAGACTTGAGAGTCCTGGTCTGTCAGATGGGAGTCCTGGTCTGTCAGATGGGACTGCTCGAAAACAAGCATAATTAAAGTTGCGAGCAGCGATGAAAGGGCCCTCGAACCTGGGCTCACTGCCACCTGGTGGTTTTAGGAAGACAGCGAGCGGTGGGCAATCTGCTTTTAAAGTGGTAAATATAGGAGGAACATGTAAAAGTCATTTATATGTGTCAAACTTCCTTCTGCCAGCTGGTCGCGTTATGACTATAACTAAATATTGGCATGTAGATGTCTTCAGGCCAGAAGTTTTATCAAACATGTTAAGTTTGGTTCAGATTGAACATGGTATGTTTGAGTTAGTGTAACGCATGACATATCCTGTTGCCAACAGGTGGCACTATGATTATAACGGAATATTGACGTAGATGTCTTCAGGCCAGAACTTTTATCAAACATGTTAAGTTTGGTTCAGAATGAACATGGTATGTTTGAGTTAGTGTAAGCATGACATATCCTGTTGCCAACAGGTGGCGCTATGATTATAACTGAATATTGGCCTTTAGATGTGTTTTGGCCAGTATTCTTACCAAACATGTGATGTTTGGGGTAGATCGGATATTGCATGTTTAAGTTAGTGTGAACCATGTAATTTCCTTTTGCCAGCAGGTGACGCTATGATTATAACTGAATATTGGCCTTAAGATGTGTTCAGGCCAGGACTCTTATCAAACATGTGAAGTTTGGGGCAGATCGGACATTGCATGTTTAAGTTAGTGTAAAACAAGTCATTTCATGTTGCCAGCAAGTGGCGCTATGACTGTAAATAAATATTGGCCTTAAGATGTGTTCAGGCCAGGACTCTTATAAATGTGTGAAGTTTGGGGCAGATTGGTCATTGTGTGCATGAGTTACAACAACTTCCTGTTTCATGGTATTAATCAGGCACATGCACACATAGACATAAAAGGGGGCTTGAGCACCTACCCTTTTTCTTCCTCGGGAGAAAGTGCCCTTTTTTCTGGGGAGTGTTTTTTTTTTTTTTAAATAAATGATTATATGTATATATGTGCGCGTGTGTGCATTTCTGTTTGCGCACAGCTTTCCCTGTCAAATAAAAAAATCAAAATATCAGGTCAGGAAATGCTGAGACTTTCTCCCCTCCATATCTCCGCAGCACAGCAGTGTAGCACACATTGATCGGCACATGCACATCACAGACAGGCAGAGAGCCACAGAAATGAAGCCCTCCCTTTCCAGTTGTGTTTGTCTTGGTGTGGAGGTGAGTGGTGATGAACAACAGACTAAGCTACCTGTGCCTCGAATTTACAGCTAATTATCCAAAAGACAAAAGTCAATTATAGTTCATTCGTCTTGCTAATATCCTTGACTCATGAGAGAGCTACTGTAAGTTAACTAAAGTTTAGCTGAGGCAATAGGAAGTCTAGTAGGTTAGACCAGTGCGCGTTCTTTCACTGCATGATTCAGTTTATTAAAATGCATTTAGAATGATCACAAAATTCAAGATATGGGGGCAGAAATGTATATATTTATATCATTTCATATAGTTATCACGCAAAGACTGATGTTTTTTTTTTCCACCAAAAAGCAGCATGATTACAAATGTGATATTGATTTTATACAGGACTTCAATAAACAAGAATTTAATATTAAGACACTTATGTTTTAGACACAATATTGACTATTTTTGCTTTATTTCGCCAACAAATATAATTCCAATTTGCGTCTCTGAGCAACATGATGCTGTTTTGTTCCTGAATGAATCAAACGTTTAAATGATTCGGTTCAATCGCAATGACTCACTGTACTTATTAATAGTGACTTGCTGCCACCTACTGACAGTTTTAATTTCATGTTTACAGTATATTTATATTAAAAAAAAAATACATACACACACATATATATATATATATATAATATATATAATTTCAAATATCTGTATTCAGTGTTTTATGTTTAAAATATCAAAACAGCATTAATGCATTTGTAACTGCAAGTTAAATACATTCATGTCCTGCAATAAACAGTGTGTAAATGCATCTAAATGCCACTTCTAATGCAGCTTCTGTGTTTTCTCTGCATTGCAAAGATTAATTTTGTCAATACTGATTTAATTTGCTTGGTAACAGCCAAATGACTTATTCTAATTGACTGATTCAGTTTAAGAATTTGACTGAAAAGATGATGCACACCATTAGAAAAAATGGCTTTATAAAGGTAAAAATGCCCATAAAAGGTAAAAATCAATTTAAACTTATTGGAAATTATTAATTTATATCACTGCTGTGAACTGATCACCACACAGAATATGAATAATATCAAAAACTTTAGGAGTCAGCTGTCCACGGTAGTTCTTAAGATACCAGCACAATAACACACTCATATCATCTAATTATCGTTATCGATAAAATCCCAGAAAATATTGAGATATATTATTGATATATATTTTTTGTCAATATCGCACACCTATCGCATATATTCAATGTTTTGTTTAGAAATTTTTTTTTTTAATAAATATGAGAAGTGCCCTTTTTTCAACTTGAGCCCCTGCCCCTCAAAATGTCTGTGCACATCCCTGGTATTAATTGCATGCTTTAGCACTTAGTAAGTGTTGTTAGCATGTTTGAGCATATTTCTAGCATGTTTAGCACACAATGGCATATTTTACTGTGTTGCGAATAGTGCATCACGGTGTTAAACATGTCACTTCATGTTGCCAGTAGGTAGAGCTATAACCGGATATGAGCATGTAGATGTCTTCAGGCCAGGACTCATTTACATTTACATTTAGTCATTTAGCAGACGCTTTTATCCAAAGCGACTTACAAATGAGGACAACAGAAACAATCAATTGTAGTATTAAAACAACTAAAACAGATCCAAGACTAAAAGCTAAAACTTTGTAAATACTATATATACACACACACATTAAAAAATAAATTAAATAAAAATAACAAATGCATACAACAAAATTTCTAAACTTAACATTTAATGAAAACAAAATAAAGCTACAAACAATTCAAAATATTAAGAGAACAAAAGGTACATACATAACACTAAGCCAAACACCAAAAACAACTACGTATGTATACACACACACACACACAGGCATATATGCACACACACACATACCCATAAATTCAATATTATTTTATTTCCATTTAGTTTGTTGAAGTACTACAATAACTCAAATTAAATAAAACTAAAACTTAATAAATAACATATACAGACATAATAAAAAAACGAATAAAATGACAAACATTACTACAACTGTAACTAAAATTAAAATAGATAACATATACAAATCAAACTACATTAGTTTAACAGTAATCCTAAAAAAAATAACACTGAGCCAAACATACAAGTAAGAAATGGTTATAAAAACTAAAACAGACATGAAACAAGTAATAGGAAAAAGGATAAATAAAAAGCGATACTTATCCCTTGCCGGTGTCCCTGTCCGGTGGAGTCGCACGGTAGAGTCGATGGTCTTTACACTCTTTGGTCTTCACACGACGAGGGCTTCACACGAGGGCTGCCGCGGTATAATAACCTTTTTTATACCCGTCTAACAAATCACTTATTGAATTCAGCTGGACATACTTTCCTGTTAATCACAATAAATGGCCAAGCAAGCCCAGACACTGACAAGGTACGCGATACAGTACGAGACCAAACGCGATTTCAGCACATCTCCACACAGTTAACAAAACAAGCGTTTCCTAGCAACGGCAACTGCGCTAAACACTAATGAGACAAGTAAATACACTTACAAGCTGCTTTAACTTCCGCTGATAGACATCTCTCAAAGAGTATTTCTTTACATTGTCTTCTGCTGGCGCTTGAACATACTTTCCTGTTAATCACAATAAATTAGTGATGAGTTGTTCTTGAACGATTCGTTCATTTTGATAACAAGTACATCAATAATCACAATAGAAAAGAGGAGTTTAGTTCTTTAAGATTGTCCATAGTTCTGGTTGCTTTCCGATTTGAAAGGCCTTGGAAGAGTTTCAAAATAAATCCTCAAGTCAACTTTGAAGTGGGAGATACTGGGCTTCCTTTCTGACCATTTACATTTGTGAATATAAAACTTACCTAACAATATTAGAAGATTTAGCATAAAAATTTGACTTATCCATATCTTTTTTATCAAAATAAAATATAACATCTCTTTTTCTTATATTAATTTTAGATCCACTCAACATAGTAAATAAATATTCAACATCAATCCAGAAAAATTGAACATACATACATTCGAAAAAAGATGCAAAGCAGTCTCTACATCCATTCCACAAAAGACCCAACATTCAGAGAGATCAGCTCTGTATCTCTTGAGAAACTGGTTAGTTGGATAAATTATATGTATAATTTTAAAGTAAACTTCATTAACTTTATTTGTAATACAGAATTTGTTATTATAAGTCCAAATCAATTTCCAGTTGATATTCTCAAAATGATTATTCCAGAAGTACTTACATCAAAATGTTGCAGGGCAATGATTCAAACATCTAAAAAAATGTATTATTACATTTTCTATCTATGATATCAATACCATTTAATAAGATCTCTTTTTTTAAATGTTGATTGTTTAGATTCACTGAAGCCCTTTAAAAGCCTCACAAATCCTGCTGGTATTGCATCAAATACAATACTATATTCACGCTGAGGTATTGGAATACCAAATTTCTCTAAAAATTCAGTATATGTAAGTAAATATCCTTCATTATTTATCAACTGTGAGACCATTAGAATATCATTTTTAACCCAATTAGTATAGAAACTTGATTTGTTCTTATATTTAACATATTCCAAATTATCTGCCTATGGGGAGAAAAATTATGTTTGTATATAAGAATCCAATATAAAAGAGCCTGTCTATGAAAATTAGATAACTTAATAGGGAGTTTGTTGACCTCAAAATCACACTTTAAAAGAAACTCTATGCCTCCAACTTTTTCAAAAATAAGATTTGGAATTATATACAATATCTCATCTTTATGTTTAATGTAATGTTTAATCCAGTTCAACTTGAATACTGTATTAGACGTAACAAAATCAAGCACATTCAAACCTCCTTGATTATACGAATTACATAAATTATTTTTATGTAAATAGTGAGGCTTGTTTTTCCATATGAAATTAAATAGAGTTGAATCAAGAAAAGATGGAAGGTTGTAAATTAACTAATTTGTCTATTCAGGGCTCGCAAAATTTCAAAATCCCTGGTAGCCCTTCGGGCAGGTACTCTTCAGATTTTGGTAGCCCGAAAATTAATTTAACTAGCCCAAATAAAAAAAAGACATTCTTTTTTTTTTTTTTTTTTTAAATATAGAAAATCAGATAGGAGTCTAAATGTCAATCAAAAATATTTTCAATACACAAATATCAACAAATATGAAGGAAGGAATTTTATTTCACTATTTACAGGGTATCTGCAGAATTTTTAAAAATAAATTTAAGGCAGTTTATGAAACTGTTCAAGTAAAATGAACAGTATGAGCGGGGTTGGGCAACCAGTGTTGCCAACTTAGCAATTTTGTGGCTAAATTTAGCAACTTTCAGATTACCCTAGCAACTTTTTCTTCCAAAAGCACCTAGCAACAAATTTAGCAATTTTTAAAATTTATTTGGCAACTTTTAGCAACTTTTGATAAGTGACTCAGACAATAAAAAGGTACACATTTTCCATCCAAATTACACAAAAAAAGGAAACCAAAGATGCCTAGCAGTACACACATCACGTGAACTGAGTTTGCTGCTGTTTGCAATTGTTCAATTTAATTATAATAATAATAATAATTGAATAACTGTTCATTTATGATACACTTTATTAGTAGCTTGTACTTGTTGTGATTGTTGATCAGTTAGTACAATGCAAAAGAGTCTAGTAATTTTCCAGGACATTATTATCCATTGTAACCCTGTAACCCGAAAACACAATGCGTAATTTAAAATCCAGGTAAAAAAACAATATGGAAAATTCTTTCATATTAACATACTGTAGTAGATTGTGCCCTATTTTTACAGACTTTTCTTGGAGTGTAGCATACTAACTATCTACTAATACACTGCTTAAATTGTTGAGAATGTGTATAACTAGTTTACTAGCTATTAAAAAAACCTAAATTGTAATCATTCAAAAATGTGTAAGTGTTCAATAATTCATTGTATTTAAAAATAAAGTTACTTATATTTAAATATTATATTATACATATTATTTTACAAACAAATCTAAATTAACATATATAAAATATATATTTTTGCTGAGATTTGATGTTGTGACACAATTTTGCGCCGTGATTACGAAATGACATCATCACACAATGACATCACAATGTCATTTAGCAACTTTTAGCAACAAATTGACCTTCCTCTTGCAACTTTCTCTGAAAATTAGTTGGCAACACTGTGGACAACGTCTATGGTAACATACAGTATTAAGCCATAAAATGACATGATTTACAGTTCAGATACAGGTTTTCACGAAAACAAAAATCTTAATTTCAGCCTTTAGACCATTTTTATGAAAACGGATAAATCAAGCATATAAATTACTATATTAATTTAAAACGAATAAATATTATTGTCTTAATTGTTTAGATTTTTAGAAGGCACATTAACTTCTTTCTCATTTACAACTCTGTGTGTTTGCTGTGTAAAAACATAGGTCGATATTTGCATTGATCTGACCATAAACAGCAAGACAGGCTTATTGGAAATGCAAATTCATTCTCTGCCACGAGGTGGCGCTTTAGGAGCGGCTTAATATAGCGGTTTCCCTCAGAGAAACTCCCTGTTAGCGGCTGTACACAAAGCAGCACCGTCCGCGTTCATAAACGCTGCTTTATCAGCCATTATAGGTAAGATGAAATAAAAATGCCAACGACACTGAGGACAGTCGGTTCCCTTCAGACACATTCAAATAAAGATAGGGTGACCATACATGCCATTTTACCAGGACGCGTCCTGGCCAGGATTTCTATATTGCTTTGATTCAAAGTACCTCGAGAGCGTTTCGAAAACATAAGGAACTGATGTCATACACCAATTGGTCTGCACATGCAAACAAAGCCAAAACCTAAATATTATAGGCAATATAGAAATCCTGGCCAGGATGCGTCCTGGTAAAATGGCACTTATGGTCACCCTACATAAAGACATCTGAGCCGTGTTTTGACTTGAAACGTGCAGCGCTCATATTTATTGAATTGCATCATTGCCTTTTGAAGTTTAATCCAGCTGTAGCGCCATTCTTGTCTTTCCGTCCCCAAATGTAATACCTTTTGAAATTATAGTTGAGACATTTCTTATACCATTTAATGTATTTAAAACTTTTTATGGCCTTAAGTTTGATACAACTAAATTGAAGAGTTTTTAAGGACCCGTGGGAGCCCTGTATTTAAGGTAGCCCGTCGGGCAGGGCAGTGATACATTTTGGTAGCCCGACTGGAAAACACAATAGCCCTGGGACGTCGGGCTAGCGATTTTACGAGCCCTGCTATCCAATGCTGTGACGTCACGTGACAAAAGAATGAACGACTCGAAAGACTCGAGAGATGAACTAATCAATTCTCTTTCCGGCTCAGACTGCATTAGTTAAGTATATGGGGGTGTCACGTGATGAACGAACGACTCAAACCCGAAGACTTGTCAGATAAGAGGTGAGGTAAGCTAATCATAGACTAAAGACCCAGGTAAACAATAAATTAATCATACTGCTTTTTATAGCATTAAAGTTTTGTATTGTTTGCAATGTGATCAACGTTTTCATAAGTTTATTTTAATTATGTTTTGCTAAAATTAACGAAATGACTCGAAAAAAGATTCGTTCATTTTGCTGAACGAGACTCAAAGGTCCGAGTCGGTAAAATGATCCGAACTTCCCATCACTACAATAAATGGCCAAGCAAGCGCAGACACTGACAAGGTACGCGATACAGTAAGAGACCAAACGCGATTTCAGCAGGTCTCCACACAGTAAACAAAACAAGCGTTTCCTAGCAACGGCAACTGCGCTAAACACTAATGAGACAAGTAAATACACTTACAAGCTTCTTTAACTTCTGCTGATAGACTGCTTCTCTCAAAGAGTATTTCTTTACATTGTCTTCTGCTGGCGCTTGAACATACTTTCCTGTTAATCACAATAGGCTTGTTCGAGATGATAAAAATCTGCGCAGAACCGATCGCTGCGCGATGCATGCCGGTTAGAAAAGTGTCCGAGTTACGTCAAAGTCTCTTTAAGTCATGTCACTCGGCGGCCATCTTTGAAACGCCTCTCGGGCATCCAAGTGCAGCTCCTATTACTTTGTATGGGGAAACATCAAATTCTCCCAAACTGTTCAGTAAGCTTACGATTAAATTTCATATTTGAAATCACCAATGAAATCTAACAACAACTGTGTCATAAACGTTTTTTCTTTTGCTCAAATAGCGTTATAAAAAGCTTGTTTTTCAGGCTAGATCAGCCAGTGCGCATGCGCAGTCCTAGGCACACGTCTCAGAACGCTGACTGTTTCTATAGCAACCGGGACTTCTAACGGCAGCTGCAGGGACGCGCTGACTTTCCCGATTGGCTCTTTTGCTCAGAAGGCGGGGCTTCGTTCGATTGAGCAGCCATGTTAAGCGTTGCATTTTTCCCCATTCAAAACTATACGAGTGACATGTCTTGGGTATTTTATAGTCTTTGGTTATGTCCGCCTTGCTCTGATATCATGCTGACGTGTGCCAAAAAACTCTCGCAACGGCGAGGCGGCTGTGTGGGATTGTGCAGTCACGCGCAGTATTGCTCTCCACCGACTGCGCTGACCAAAAGCATGATGGGAAACGACTGGCTGACGACACAGCTTAATGCTCATTGGTTCAGACAACCGTGATGCTGCGTTCTCTTCTAATTTTTTTATTTATTTATTTATTTTTAATCTGATTATGTATTTAAATTATGCATGAATATTTCCAAACACTATGTCAGTGCAATCTCTGTGAGAGAAATGTTATTGTTGTCATATTTCTATAAAAATGTAAAATACATGTTTGTATTAAAGTAGAAATGGATGATAAATACGCATTTCTTATGGAATTAAATAGCAAGCACTTTGAGTGCCTCGTTCATCATATTTATATTCATAAATGCAGAAGAAGTGAAATTATATCACGTTTACCAGCAGCATAGTGCATGAGTGAGAATATCGCGATATCTGCCTTTGATCTCGTAGGCAGTACCGTTTCTAGGCATAGGCAAGCTAGGCGGTCGCCTAGGGCGCCACCAGCAGGAGGGGCGCCAATGAGTGCATGCTCGCTGCAGAACCAAATAGGAGGAGCTGGAGCTCTAGCTTCCCCTATCAGTAAACATAACTCCACCCATTACTTCACACAGAGGTGGAGCTGGACATCCAGAGAGGGGGAGCTGGAGGTCATTTGGCTCTGCAGTGAGCAGTACTTGCGTACTGGCGCTACATTTTAGCAGGGTTGTGATAAAGAGTGGCACGGTCACCCTGAAATATGATTGCCGCCCCACTGGGTCCCCAACATCATTGGGCTAGAGTACTGTCATTCTGACGATGCCTGTATGCCACTGGATCAGAGCTCTGTCGTTTGCAGCCTGATTGTTGCATGCAAAGTTTGCATTTGGAACGCTCAACAATACCATTAGATCAATGGGTTTTGTCAGTGCTTTGGCAAGGTAAGGCTTTTTTTTGTGCCATGCAATAAAGGTAAGTTCAAAGGCCAATGTAAAATATTGGTACAGTAAAAAGTGCACGAAATCAGTATTTTGTTTAGGCAGTATTTGTGGCAGTCAAGAAATCATGTTGTGAAAATGATCTAAAAGGTGTGTTTTTGTGCCAATGCATTGCAAAGGATCAGTGTGTCATCTAATATTCCCATCAAACTTTAACAGCCAATAAAAAAATATTGGTGTAGTAAAATTCGCTAATTCACAAGATCAATACATCCTTTATTAAGCTGCTTTGTGGAATTTAATGCATCCTTACAGAAGTGTCGAAATGCTGAATCAATTCATTCACTTCTAACAGTGCTTAATGGGAGCAGCGTCATACACGTAGAGGGCAGAGTGTCGCGTCGTTTAAAAGGGAAATTCACACGTCAATGAATAACAAAGGAACAAGTAGATGCATTCTGATTACTTTTATGCAACTGATCAGGCTTTTATATGTAGTTTGGGGTAACAAAGTGTTATATAGGTTTGACTGAAATAATAATGCAATAACTAACACAACAACAATAAAAGAATTGATCAAAAAACAGATAAAGACAAAAGGTAGCCATTTATTATATCTAAATGTATCCAAATCCAAATGTAAGTCAATTAATTTATGTGTGATGACAATTTATTAACAACTAGTGATTGTTACATAGAGCTATACAGGCATCCAGTGGCTATAATGGTATTACAGATAATAAATTGTGCAAAATTTTTATCTTAAAAACTGATGTCTGAAAAGAAATTATACATATAACCTATACAAAATACAAAAAACCATGGTTATTTTGCTGTACAAAATAACCATGGTTTTTGACCTATTAACAAAGATATTGTGTAACGGAGAATGGAAGCATGCCATTTACAAATTTGGAGCATCAAAACCACTTTCACCATTCACAGAAAAGATTACCCTCAGATTCATGAAGCAAACTAGCAATGTGTCCTTTTAATAATTCTGATATTACACTGCATTATTATTAACATTCTTGAAGTTACAATTTTTATAGTTTTTCCACTTTAAAACCAATATTATTCATTTACATATAGCTTTAAGTAATTTCCTATCTCTTTAATGAGACAGTTGAGCTTCTTTGCTGCTCTGGGGACAATCACAGAGAATGGTTATTATTGTTAACTGAAATATATATATATATATATATATATATATATATATATATATATATATATATATATATATATATATATATATATATATATATATATATATATATATATATATATATATATATGATGCAGTGCTAAATCACCTAAATAACCTAAAACTTAAAGCTATGCAGACATATTTAAAAAAGACAAAAACACACAACAGATGTACTAAAACTTTAACCAAAATTTAAATTTTTGTTAAACTTAATCTTAGTTTAGTTAAACAAACTTAGTTAAACATAATATCACCTACAATCCAAATATACTATGGCTTAAAGCAGGCATTTTTAAACTAGGGGACCACGAGAAACTTTATTGATAATCATAAAGGTTTTACAAAATAGATATTTTTAGTGGTGTCGAGTTAAAAATAAATAAATAATTAAATAAATAAAAACATGAAGCAAGGAGGACTGGACAGCTGGGAATGTTGTCCCAGAAGGAGGTGCCCACAAATATCAGCAGTCAGCTTTCCTGTAGCTCAAATAGTAGAGCATGGTGCTAGTAATGCCAAGATCATGGGTTCGATTCCCAGGGAAAGCAAGAGCTGATAGAAATGTATAAACTGCAACTTGAATGCAATGTAAGTCGCTTTGGATAAAAGTATCTACTAAATGTAAATGTTCTCTATAGTATAGGCTACTCATTGTCACAGGACCCATGAATTTTGTTGATGACCCTTGCTCCCTAACAGCTTTCCACTATTGAGCACAGCTGCATTGATTGTGATTGTCAGTGTGGCCTCATTGGTTTGCGTCATTTAAATCATTCCATACTCCTCACATCCTCTCATCCATCCCACAGCTGTTAATAAAGGAGGAGATTCCCCACCAAAGCTGTTTAATGCAAGCTCAGTAAACTGAACTGTTTCTTGTATATTGTCAGTGATTCGGATAGGGTTAGGAAGATCATTCTGCCACTGAAGAACAGTAAATGATAATATTCTGAAATTAGATTTTGTGCCTCTCTGCAACGGTACCACGAGGCATCACTCAATCTCTGAATGCAGACTTCAGGAGGGGATATAAATTCGTAAGAGGGAGCAGAGGTAGGATGGTGCGGAGCATGTAGCTGTTCTTTGCTTATAGGTAAATATTTGAAAATGATTCCTGTTCTGCTCATCTTTGTAAGAAATGCACAATACTGAGTGTAAAAAAATACAATACCTTGGAACAATATCCTTAAAATCATAAGTGTTGTAAGTACCCATCTTGTCAGCAAAGGCTATTTACAATAGCCCTGCCAACCAAATTACAAAAGAGGAGATTAGGAACTGTGGATATATGATACATTTCTTTTATTTTTTTTCTAAACGCATATCAGCTCAGAGAGGCATTTATTTGAAAAGTGAAAATTAATAGGCCTATGACTGAAATTTGATGTGGCACATGCAGCTCATATGTGACCCTGGACCACAAAACAGGTCAAGGGTCAATTTTTCAAAATTGATTTATACATCATCTGAAAGCTGAATAAATAAGCTTTCCATTGATGCATGGTCTGGGGGAAGTCGTGGCCTGATGGTTAGGGAGTCGGGCTTGTAACCTGAAGGTTGCCGGTTCGATTCTCACACCGGCAGGAATTGAAGGTGGGCATTGTGAACAAACAGCACTCTCTCTGCCTTCGATACCATGACTGAGGTGCCCTTGAGCAAGGCACCGAACCCCCAATTGCTCCCCGGGCGCTGGAGCAATGGCTGCCCACTGCTCCGGGTGTGTGTTCACGGTGTGTGTGTGCGCGTTTGTTCACTACTCACTGCTGTGTGTGTGCACTTGGATGGGTTAAATGCAGAGCACCAATTTCGAGTATGGGTCACCATACTTGACAATACGTCACGACTTTCACTTGTATAGATAGCACAATATTTGGCCACAATACAACTATTTGAAAATCTGGAATCTGAGGGTGCAAAAAAATCTAAATATTGAGAAAATTGCCTTTAAAGTTGTCCAAGTGAAGTTCTTAGCAATGCATATTACTAATAAAAAAATAAGTTTTGATATATGTATGGTAGGAAAGAAATTTTGACCCATACAATGTATTTTTGGCTATTGCTACAAATATACCCATGCTACTTAAGACTGGTTTTGTGCTCCAGGGTCACATATTGTTACCTTGCACAAAACTGTGGCTCCCTTCCAGCATCCGTTTATAATTATAATATATATAATCATATAGCCTAAATATGTATATGCGTATGCAGCTACTTTTAGTTTCGTTTTATATATTTTGTCTAAAAAAAAGTGATTTTTTTAACTATTATTTCATGTCATAAATGAAAAACAGTACATTAGGGAGTTTCAAATTTAATGTTGTTTAATGTTTCTAGCATTATTTTAGTGTCATTTTTGATAACACTTATCGTGTTTTGCCTTTGTTGCCTATAAAAGCACTTTTGATTAACTCTCATTAAGCACGTGGCCTTCTATTTTACCACCAGTATAATTATGGTAGATATCTGTATATTTAAGGTACAGCACAGTATTATTATAATTGTATATTATACATTATATCAGTTAATGAAATATACAATTATAATATGTAAAATATATAGACCCCAAAATGTCACCATATTATGAACATTTTAATTGTAAAAAATATTGTAATAATTGTAAAACAAATTCTTAAAACAAGCATTAAGGGGTTTGGATTTGTGTGAATCAGAGCATCACTATTATTTTACTAATAGTAAAATCCCTATTAGTACTTTTAAAACCACTGATTAATTGGTAACGGATGAGCAATTGGAACAGCTTAAATATGGCTTAACGCGTCTACACACATCAACAAAGTGTCTCGACATGGCATACAGAATAAAGCTTTGCACCGCTGGTAAGTCTGCTTTCAAATTTAGACTTAATTTGTAAGGAAAGAGACAATATTACAAGATTTTCTCTAAGACAAACTAGAGTTCATGTACCACATCCTAATTCTCTCAACTTCTACAAAACAAAACAACAGTTAATGATCATTTAGCTTAGATTATTTTATTTTTTCCGATCATACCTACTCTTTTTTTGTATTGTACTGTTTTAGGTCTTTTAATTAAATGTTTCTCTTGTATTTGTAGGTTTACTCCTGCTGCTGTCTTTACTGCACACCAATCATTCTGCACGTATTGTGGCTATGCAAAACATAGCAACGTTGGGTGAAGATGCATTTACATATCTGGTGGGTTTTTAAAAATCTGTTTCTACTGTATAATCTAACTGTGATGAAGACGAGCCCACCAGCTCGCCTTCGGGGAAAAATGTTTAATGTCAATCCTGCTTCCTCTATCCTCTTTAGAGTTTCCTGTAGATGTTGGAGATGCTCTGCCCAAGAGTTGCTGTGGATTACCACGTCATCCAGGTACGCTACAGACCAGTCTTCACAGCCTTGGAGTACTCGGTCCATCAGCCTCTGGAATCTGGCTGGTGCCCCGTGAAGGCCAAAAGGAAGGACCGTGAATTGGAACAATCCTAGAGGTGTTCGGAACGCGGTATAGGGTCTGGACTCAGGGTTGAGGGGTACCTACCAGTACCCCTTACACAGGTCTAACGTGGTGATGTACTGGGCTCTTCCAATCTTCTCCAGCAGATCATCCACTCTTGGCATGGGGTATGCATCAAACTTAGATTGGGCGTTGAGCTTGCGGAAGTCGATGCAGACACGCAGTGAACCGTCTTTCTTGGGTACGATCACCATTGGGCTGCTCCACTCGCTCATTGAAGGTTCGATCACTCCTAGCTCCTTCATCATCTTGATCTCCTCCTTCAAGGGTTCCACCAGCCTTTCAGGCACCCGGTAAGGACGTTGACGTGATGGTGATGGATTGGAAAGGTGGATGGTGTGTTGGGACAGCTCAGTCCGTCCAGGCCTCTGACAGAACAAAGCAGGAAACTGGCTCAGGAGGTGCTGCAGTTCTTTCCTTTTGGAGTCTTCTAGGTGAGATAGACTCATCACAGACGGCTGTTGCTTTGCATCCTCCGATTCCTCTTCCTCTTCCACCTCCACCTTCCTTACCGGCAGTGATGTTTCTGGTCCCTTACCGGGTGGCACCTTCCACTCCTTTAGCAGGTTCACGTGGTAGGTCTGCCTGGCCTTGCCCTTGTCCGGGTGATGAACTTCATAAGTGACTGGCCCCATCTTGCGGACCACGGTGTACGGCCCTTGCCATTTAGCCAGTAGCTTGCTCGTTGAAGTTGGCAACAGGAGTAATACCTTCTGCCCAGGTTGAAACTGTCGTAGCCTGGCGTGTTGATCATACCATCTTTTCTGCGCTTGTTGTTTCTCTTGTAGATTCTCTTTAGCTTGTTCTCTGTACTGCTCCAGTCGATCTCGCATCTCTAGCACGTACTGCACGATGCCTTTCTCCTCCTTCTTGGATGCAGGTTCCTCCTCCCAGCCTTTCTTCAGCAGGTCCAGGGGTCCTTGTACCTGCCATCCATAGAGGAGCTCGAACGGTGAGAATCCCGTTGACGCTTGGGGTACCTCTCGGTAAGCAAAGAGAACAAATGGTAGCCACTTGTCCCAGTCTCGTCCTGTGTCTGCAACGAACTTACGCAACATATTCTTGAGAGTTTGGTTGAATCTCTCCACCAGACCGTCCGTCTGTGGGTGGTAGGGAGTTGTTTGGATGGCGGTAATGCCCAACTGTTTATTCAGCTGCCCCATCAGCCGTGACGTGAAGTTCGTTCCCTGGTCCGTGAGTATCTCCTCAGGTATGCCGACTCTGGAGAAGAGCTGAACCAGGGCATGAATGATCTTAGGTGTGGTGATGGAACGGAGTGGGAAGGCCTCAGGATACCTTGTGGCGTAGTCGCTGACTACCAGGATGTAGCGATGTCCAGCACTGCTCTTTTCCAACAGCCCCACAATGTCCATGGCGATCCGCCTAAAAGGTGCAGAAATGACAGGGAGAGGTTGCAGGGGTGCTCTGCCCCGCTGGGACACAGCACTTGTCTTTTGGCAGATGGCACATGTGTTACAGTGTGTTTGTACATCAGTGTATAGTGTGGGCCAGTAAAATCGTGAGCTAATGCGTGCATATGTTTTCTGCTGGCCCAGGTGGCCAGCCCATGGAACAGTGTGTGCAAGGTGCAGAACAAGAGGACGACAACAAGATGGTACAATTAGACGCATCACGTCATTGGTTCGCACATACAACACATCATTCATCACTACATATTCTTCATTGCACAGATTTGATGGTTTGTCACACTCAGCTTTGACAAATAAAGGTTTCAGAGTTTCATCTTCCCTTTGAAGTTGTGCTATGTTCCCTGGGACCTTCCAGCCATTGACTTCAAGACCCTCCACTGAGGCATCAGAGGCTGGGGTACCCAGGTACTTCTCAAGCCGCCGTTGGCGTCATGACTTTTTAGGGCATTTAGTCCCGCCCTGCAGCAGACTATCATCCAAGTCTGGCAGCGGCTGCAGACATGCCCTGACTTGAGCTCTAGAAAGAGCAGGACATGACAAATCAACACTGGCAGTGGCAACAGAATGTTCAGAGTCCTTGATGGTGGGTTGCAAGAGTTCACATAATACTGGCAAGTCTCTTCCTAGAATCATATCAGCTGGTAAATTGTCAACTACGGCAACATTCAGTAAGTACATTTGTTCCTGTACCTCCACCATTACCTCAGCTCGGGGATACTGCTTTACGTCCCCATGCACGCATTGAACAGAGGTAGTATTCACATAATTGACATTATTTACAAAGCATGATTTCAACATTGACAGAGAACTTCCAGTGTCCAAGAGTGCTTTCAGTTCATGTCCATTAACAGTCACATCATATAGATTCTGACTCTCCCCTACAGAGTCAAAATCACAGTCCCCTTCTCTAGGCACATAACAATACCCCGTAAGTTTCGCTTTGCGAGCGGGACACACAGCTGCTTTGTGGCCCGGCTGCTGGCAGTAAAAGCAAAGCAAGTCTTTGGCCATTGACTTTGGACCTTGTCAGATAGTTCAACATGACCCCTTTCAGACCCAGAGTTATGAGAAATGCCACGTACAGTACCTTTGAGTGGTTGAGTACGAGGACTGCCACGATGAGCATTCAGGTACTGCTGTGCCAACTTCCCTGCCGCCAGTCCTGACCTCGGCTCGTGCTCTCTCACCCAGGTGCGTGCGTCGTAGGGTAACACCCGAAGAAGCTGTTCCAGGATGATGGCCTCGCCGATCTCCTCTTTAGAGTGCTCCTCCGGTCGCACCCAACGCTTGTACAGATTCTTTAGCCGGTGGTAAGTCTCTGTTGGAAACTCTCCAGTTGGGACTGTAGTCGATCGGAAGCGCTGACGGTAGGTCTCTGGAGAGAGATTGAATTTCTCCAGCAGTGCTTCCTTCAGGTCAGCGTAGACCTCAGCCTGCTCCTCGTCCATTGCCAGGTACGCCTCCAATGCCTGCCCTGTCAGCAACGGAACCAGACGATAGCTCCACTCCTCCTCAGGCCACCTCCAGGTCCTGGCCAGACGCTCGAACCGCCGAAGATAATTCTCGGTGTCTTCCCCCTGCTGGAAGCTCGGCATCTTCGGATCAGCCCACTGCATTGGCTCTCTTGGCGCTGCGACATTCGGGGAGTCTTGGACGTAGGCGGGTCTGTGTCTTGTGGATAACTTTGGTGCTGGCGTCGGTAGCTCCATTCGAACACTCTCCGCGTCGAGCGAGGTCTCAGCAGGACGAATTGACTGCAAGATGGACTCATGAAGCCCTCGGAGCTCCCGCAGATATCAATCCTCTCTCTGCTCTTGAGTGTCGAGAAATCTGCGCATCAGGGAAATCATTCCCTCGCCAGCTGTAGCGTCAGGATTGACGGGCTTGGTCAGTGGTTGACTGGACTTTGGGGAGACTTTGGGAAAACTCGTGGCTCCCTCCTCCTCCTCCTCCTCCGTAGTCTCAACCGAATTCCAGGCTGCCTCCTCCTCTGACGTCACCTTCACTTGGGATCGTAAACCCGGCCTGGGTTTTCTACCTTTCGGTGCTGTCTTGCGAGTAGCCATCCCACCGCTGCCACCAAATGTGATGAAGACGAGCCCACCAGCTCGCCTTCGGGGAAAAATGTGAGTCCGTGAAGGGATGTAAAAACGATGGCTCACTCGCAAAAGCACTTTTGTGCAAGGTGGAATTTATTTACAGTGCCAGAAAGATTGTCCACAGTGAAGAATATATACAAGTGCACCTAAAAATGACAAAAATCCAAAGTACCAAATAAACAACAAAAGGGAAAAATAAACCAGAAAATAATCCAACAATGATATAATCAGGTAGCAAACAGGTATCCACAATATACGAAGGGGTTTGGGGTTTTTGCTTGAGGCACCGCAGTAGCACTCTTGCATCGACTTGGTAAACAAGTACAGTCTTTTTTTTTAATTTATTTATTTATTTTCTTCTTCTTCTTCTTCTTCTTCTTCTTCTTCTTCTTCTTCTTCTTCTTCTTCTTCTTCTTCTTCTTCTTCTTCTTCTTTCCAGTTTTACAGCGGTTGGCATCCGAGTACCGTCTTTCTGTTTGGCCTCGGCTTATATAGGCCCAAACCCCGCCCCTTTTTTGGGTTATACCATTCACAGGTAAAAATAACATTTAACACACACACCAATACCACATCTATTGGTCATCTGTAATACTTAATCAACAATAATCACTTCTGATCTATATATATATATATATATATATATATATATATATATATATATATATATAAACACATAATCCATTAACACAAAATACATTTAACACATAATTTCCACACTTAAATGCACACAGAAACACCTATTCATACTAGACAATGGTTTTGCCAGCTTCCGGTTGCGCTGTGGGGCACGACTAAGCCCGTGATGTTATAATCGACTGCCGCTTGTTCGTTCGGTTTGGCCGGCGCGGTGTTTCCTGCCGGAATACTGACTACGCCCACACAGACAAACATTACAGGGATGAAACGACACAACAAGTGCAGTGTAAGTGTATGAAATGACCAGGAATTGGATATGGACAGGGGAGAGTGCTGCAATGGGAAAATGTCCATGTGCTATCAGGATCGCGTGTGCACCCGCTACTCAGATAGCGGCGGCGGCAGGGAGGAACGGTACGGAGGATGAGTGAGGTAAGTAGGCGAGTGTGTGTGTGTGTGTGTGTGTGTGTGTGTGTGTGTGTGTGTGTGTGTGTGTGTATGTGTGTGTCAGTGCTGCTTCCCCAGCGGTGGCAACTAATGCGACTTTATCACACTAACATTACATCTTTTGTTCTGGTTGAGCAAGCACCTACTAGTGGGTTGATGAAGAACATTATCTAAGACATATGTAAGAAACATTACCAGTCGTGAGCCAATAAATGGCCCAAAACATAGATATTCTTTGGAATTCTCAACAGTTTATTTCATATAATGGTGTTAGACAGATGTTGGGGGAGAAAAAAGCTCTAAAAAGTGACTGGTTGCTTCTTTTTCAAGGAGAAGGCAGCAGCGTCGGCCCTGAGGAATCACACAGGGTCCCACTCTGTTGGATGCATTAACCCTTGTATTATGTTCGATTTCAGGGTACGATTTTGATGGAGCAGGTCAAATTGACCCTAATTGCCTTCAATGCAAAAAAATATATAAAAATATATAATTATTAAAATGTGATATTAAAATGCCTAAATATCACATTATTAAAAACAAGACGGAATCAGGTATGAACAGAAAATTTTTAATATCAGTATTTGTCACACAGTGCAAACAATTAATATCAAAAAGTATGATTTTTAAAAATGTGTTTAACCACATTTTTTAACCCCTTAACTGTTACCGTCCCGCTGGTAGAAGTTTACTTCTATATTACTATATTCTAGACTTCTATATTACAGTTAAATCCTAATCCAATCATGACAAACTATATTATGTTCACCATCGATCGACTCATGCCTGTTTACTTGAGTACTCTTCTGTCTTGCCCTCTATATACCTGTTCGCCATTTGTCCGACCCTTGCCTGTGTTGACCATGTTTAATAATAAAGCTTTGATAATGGATCCGCGCGCTTCTCGCTTCAGACAGTTACTCCGTAACAGAATACTCGGCCACACAAGGATCCAGCAGCTTTTCCAATGGAAATGGACAATGGCTAGGTATGGACACTACAAGATTACTATTAACCCTTAAACAAGGCACACGATCACTGGATAGCTACTCAGGAATTTTTAGCCAAGGACATCCTTTATGTTGCCTGCCTCGGCCATTGGGGCTGAATGCTCTGTCTGTTCCCTATGTTTCAGCTCCTCTGGCGTCTTCTACCTGGTCGTGGCTGTTGGTTCAGCCGTGGTGGTCTTCTGCTCCGTCTGCTCCGCTGTGGTAATCTTTGGCTCTGCTCTGGTGGTCTTCGGCTCCGCTGTGGTGGTCTTGTGCTCTGTCTGCTCCGCCGTGGTGGTCTTCTGTCCGGCTCTGGTGGTCTTCTGTCCGGCTCTGGTGGTCTTCTGCTCCGTCTGCTCTTAAGTCTGTGTGTTTTTATTGCTAGCAAATATTTTTAGTGTATTCAAAGTGAATAGGTTTACATTAATTTTTTTTATTGGCTTACTCAAATATTTGCTGTTATTGTTTAAAGTGTAAAAATGATTGAGCACATCATAGATTTTTTTTTTTTTAGATCATAGATTAAATGTTTAGAGTTTTTGTCTGGAAACCAGACAGACGAACAAGGAATATACAAACAGACAACGATATCAACTGAAAGGAAGCAATTTAATTTCAAATAAATAAGCAGATTATGTATGTCTATTCAAATGTAAAATACTCATACACATATATATAATATTCAACATGATTACACAATATGTGACACAGTCTGTCAGATTGTGCAAAAATGGGACTGCTAGAAAACAAGCATAAAGATACAGATCTGAAATCTTTAAACATGTCATGTCTTTCTCCTTGACGTGCAGAAATATTCTCAGGAAGTAATGAGTTGTCTGCTATAAAATACATTGATGTATAAATAAATAAATAAAACAAAGACAATAAATAAGTTCTACAAATAATTGAACCAGCAACAATAAATACTGAAATCATCTGTATAAATGGGAATGATGGAGTGTTTAGCAGTACCATCACTCCAATGGTTTAACAATCCACTGTTTGAAAAGCACAAGTAGGCTTCTCAGCTTTTCTAAATTCTTATAAGCTTCCTTACTGCCTTGAAAGGCTGGCTCACAGGTTGTTAAATGTCCGCTGCACTTCATGTTTTTTAGATCCTCAACGTTCTGTATGATAGCTTTCAGCTTGTTGTGCAGCTCTTTGTGGAGATCCTTTAGAGCGGCTGCCTCTTGCAAGTAAGAGCAGAATGTAGAGATGAGATTGCAGTTGACACGTTCATTCCCTTTTGCCTCCTTAATGCATCCAACAGAGTGGGACCCTGTGTGATTCCTCAGGGCCGACGCTGCTGCCTTCTCCTTGAAAAAGAAGCAACCAGTCACTTTTTAGAGCTTTTTTCTCCCCCAAAATCTGTCTAACACCATTATATGAAATAAACTGTTGAGAATTCCAAAGAATATCTATGTTTTGGGCCATTTATTGGCTCACGACTGGTAATGTTTCTTACATATGTCTTAGATAATGTTCTTCATCAACCCACTAGTAGGTGATTGCTCAACCAGAACAAAAGATATAATGTTAGATTATAAAGTAGAAACAGGTTTTTAAAAACCCACCAGATATGTAAACGCATCTTCACCCAACGTTGCTATGTTTTGCATAGCCACAATACGTGCAGAGTGATTGGTGTGCAGTAAAGACAGCAGCAGGAGTAAACCTACAAATACAAGAGAAACATTTAATTAAAAGACCTAAAACAGTACAATACAAAAGAAGAGTAGATATGATCGGAAAAAATAAAATAATCTAAGCTAAATGATCATTAACTGTTGTTTTGTTTTGTAGAAGTTGAGAGAATTAGGATGTGGTACATGAACTCTAGCTTGTCTTAGAGAAAATTTTGTAATATTGTCTCTTTCCTTACAAATTAAGTCTAAATTTGAAAGCAGACTTACCAGCGGTGCAAAGCTTTGTTCTGTATGCCATGTCAAGACACTTTGTTGATGTGTGTAGATGCGTTTAGCCATATTTAAGCTGTTCCAATTGCTCATCCGTTATCAATTAATCAGTGGTTTTAAAAGTACTAATAGGGGTTTTACTATTAGTAAAATAATAGTGATGCTCTGATTCACACAAATCCAAACCCCTTAATGCTTGTTTTAAGAATTTGTTTTACAATTACAATTACAATTATTACCAAATTTTTTACAATTAAAATGTTCATAATATGGTGACTTTTTGGTGTCTATATATTTTACATATTATAATTGTATATTTCATTAACTGATATAATGTATAATATACAATTATAATAATACTGTGCTGTACCTTAAATATACAGATATCTACCATAATTATACTGGTGGTAAAATAGAAGGCCACGTGCTTAATGAGAGTTAATCAAAAGTGCTTTTATAGGCAACAAAGGCAAAACACGATAAGTGTTATCAAAAATGACACTAAAATAATGCTAGAAACATTAAACAACATTAAATTTGAAACTCCCTAATGTACTGTTTTTCACTTATGATGAAATAAGTCAAAAAAATCACTTTTTTTTTTTTTTTTTTTTTTAGATGGAACCTTTACTGAACCTTTAGACAAAATATATAACACAAAACTAAAAGTAGTTGCATACGCATATAAATATTTAGGCTATATGATTATATATATTATAATTATAAACGGATGCTGGAAGGGAGCCACAGTTTTGTGCAAGGTAACAATATGTGACCCTGGAGCACAAAACCAGTCTTAAGTAGCATGGTTATATTTGTAGCAATAGCCAAAAATACATTGTATGGGTCAAAATTATTGATTTTTCAAAACTTAATTTTTTATTAGTAATATGCATTGCTAAGAACTTCACTTGGACAACTTTAAAGGCAATTTTCTCAATATTTAGATTTTTTTGCACCCTCAGATTCCAGATTTTCAAATAGTTGTATTGTGGCCAAATATTGTCCTATTCATACAACAAACCATACATCAATGGAAAGCTTATTTATTCAGCTTTCAGATGATGTATAAATCTCAATTTCGAAAAATTGACCCTTGACCAGTTTTGTGGTCCAGGGTCACATATGAGCTGCACGTGCCACATCAAATTTCAGTCATAGGTTTATTAATTTTCACTTTTCAAATAAATGCCTCTCTGAGCTGAAATGCATTTAGAAAAAAATAAAAGAAATGTATCATGTATCCACAGTCCCTAATCTCCTCTTTTGTAATTTGGTTGACAGAGCTATTGTAAATACACTCTTAAAAATAAAGGTGCTTCACGATGCCATAGAAGAACCTTTTTGTCTAAATGGTTCCATAAAGAACCTTTAACATCTGAAGAACCTTTCTATTTCACAAAAGGTTCTTTGTGGTGAAAGAAGGTTCTTCAGATTGTAAAAAGGTAAGGAAAAGATGGTTCTTTAAAGAACCTTTGACTGAATGGTTCTCTGTGGAACCAAAAATGGTTCTTCTATGGCATTGCTTGAAGAAACTTTTGAAGCACCTTTGTTTTTAAGAGTGTAGCCTTTGCTGACAAGATGGGTACTTACAACACTTATGATTTTAAGGATATTGTTCCTAGGTATTATATTTTTTTACACTCAGTATTGTGCATTGCTTACAAAGATGAGCAGAACAGGAATCAGTTTCAAATATTTACCTAAGCAAAGAACAGCCACATGCTCCGCACCATCCTACCTCTGCTCCCTCTTACGAATTTGTATCCCCTCCTGAAGTCTGCATTCAGAGATTGAGTGATGCCTCGTGGTACCGTTGCAGAGAGGCACAAAATCTAATTTCAGAATATTATCATTTACTGTTCTTCAGTGGCAGAATGATCTTCCTAACCCTATCCGAATCACTGACAATATACAAGAAACGGTTCAGTTTACTGAGCTTGCATTAAACAGCTTTGGTGGGGAATCTCCTCCTTTATTAACAGCTGTGGGATGGATGAGAGGATGTGAGGAGTATGGAATGATTTAAATGACGCAAATCAGTGAGGCCACACTGACAATCACAATCAATGCAGCTGTGCTCAATAGTGGAAAGCTGTTAGGGAGCAAGGGTCATCAACAAAATTCATGGGTCCTGTGACAATGAGTAGCCTATACTATAGAGAACATTTGTGGGCACCTCCTTCTGGGACAACATTCCCAGCTCTCCAGTCCTCCTTGCTTTTATGTTATGTTTTTGTTTTATGCAGCACTAAAAATATCTATTTTGTAAAACCTTTATTATTATCAATAAAGTTTCTCGTGGTCCCCTAGTTTAAAAAGGCCTGCTTTAAGCCATAGTATATTTGGATTGTAGGTGATATTATGTTTAACTAAGTTTAAGTTTAACTAAACTAAGATTAAGTTTAACAAAAATTTTAATTTTGGTTAAAGTTTTAGTAAATCTGTTGTGTGTTTTTGTCTTTTTTAAATATGTCTGCATAGCTTTAAGTTTTAGGTGATTTATCACTGCAACTTAAACCAAACAAAAATGAGAAATATTGCCTTGGCATCTAGATTAAATATATATATGTTTGTTTATTATATAATTTCAAGTAATTACATTTTTATGGTCTTGGTTTCAGTTAACAATAATAACCATTCTCTGTGATTGTCCCCAGAGCAGCAAAGAAGCTCAGCTGTCTCATTAAAGAGATAGGAAATTACTTAAAGCTATATGTAAATAAATAATATTGGTTTTAAAGTGGAAAAACTATAAAAATGGTCACTTCAAGAATATTAATAATAATGCTGTATAATAGAATTATTAAAAGGAACACATTGCTAGTTTGTTTCATGAATCTGAGGGTAATCTTTTCTGAGAATGGTGAAAGTGGTTTTGATGCTCCAAATTTGTAAATGGCATGCTTCCATTCACAAGATCTTTGTCAATAGGTCAGTGCAAAACTTTCAAAATGGAATTTTAAGACTAGAAACCTTGATGATGTAACAGTTTGTGATTCAGAGCACCCTCTGTAAAAGACCTAAAGCTCTGAATGAGAAGGCTCTTATCCTGATATCTCTTATCATCTTGTTTATTGCTGACATCACATCTAATTGCAAAATGTGGCAAAATCCAGACTTTGCCGATGTAGTTTTTGAATCTAACAGTGAAATCACACAGAAGTCTTCTCATCTGTGGTTAGCTGAAACTTGAATTAGTAAGATTTAAATGCTTTGAGCTTTCTAAGATGACATTTCTAAGGTTTTCCTTTCATGCCGGTGGAATTATTTGGTCTCTATCACCACAGTTTTACTACAAATAACATGGTTAAACTATGGTTAGTGTAGCCAAACCATGGTTATTTTGTGGTTACCATGTTTTTTTATTTTTTTTTATTTTTTTTTATTTGTAGTAAAACCATGGTTAATTTTCGTAAGAGTAGTTCTGAAAATTTACAAGGTAATAATTGGTGCATTTCATGTCCACTGGTGTTATATTATTATAATACTTTTCTTCACAGATCACATCTTATAATTATAATCACTTATAATCTCAAACTTTAGGGTTTTTAAATCAAGTTTAAACTTAATTTTCTATAAATTAAGAAAATATTTTATTCTGAAAAAGTTCATGCTTACTCTTACTAATTTTTACTTTGTTACTAACTTTTACTAATTCTTGTCAAAACTGGTACACGTATTGAAGTGTTGCCACACTTGCAGCAATAAGTTTATTGCACTTTTTCAAACACATTTAATTTAAAACAATTTACTACAAGGACCAGTTTTTTTCTTTCTTTCTTTCTTTCTTTCTTTCTTTCTGTGAACAGACTGTATGATTCCCTTTAAAGGGTAGTTTATTTCAACAGGAAACCTATCACTATGATATCTTTGCATCAATGCTGGCTGCATATATCCATATAATTGCACATTATGACAGGGCTGGGGATTTCCCTTCTGAATAATCTAGATCTTATATGACTTATATGATGATCATTTAAGAGTTGAGAATTTTGCAATCCCTTTGCTGACACCAAGCAGATTTCCATAAGATGACTCATTCTCTTACAGTTTTTTTTTTTTCATAGCTGTATGCTGTATCAGGCTGAATGTATAATCTACCAAAAGATCACGCACAATATGCTGTCTTAAATTACTGTTGGTTTAAACTGTTTTTTTATTTTTTTGCTTGAAAATAAATAAACCACACAGTAACTACATAGACTAAGGCTGTCTTTGGCAGCTGTTACAGTAACTTTTATCACAAATCATTTTATTCTTCCGCATCCCGCACACACACACACACGAGTGTCTACCTGCCTGCACCCGCACTCGCCCATCAAGTGTTGTCCCGTGCCATACCTTGTTGCGTTGGGTCCTGCGGTAGTCCCGTGAGAATGCAGGTCTCTACTCGGAAGGTGGTTGTTATAATGTTATGATTGAGACTCTGGACTCTGAGCATAACTTGTTTTTCTATAACAAACTAGACAAAACATTAATGCTTTGGCAGTGGCAAATAGCTTTGGTTTTATATTTAATTTGATGACATTAATGTTTAAGTTGACATTTACAAAAATCAGTCCAAGGGCACACATCCAGTAGGTAAAAAGCTCAATGTGGGCGCTCCACCACACAAGAATTTGAACCAAAAAATCAAAGTAGGCACACCAACACGTCCCATCATGGTTGAAAAATACAGTCAGGTCCATAAATATTGGGACATCGACACAAATTCGAACATTTTTGGCTCTATACACCACCACAATGGATTTCAAATGAAACGAACAAGATGTGCTTTAACTGCAGACTGTCAGCTTTAATTTGAGGGTATTTACATCCAAATCAGGTGAACGGTGTAGGAATTACAACAGTTTGCATATGTGCCTCCCACTTGTTAAGGGACCAAAAGTAATGGGACAATTGGCTTCTCAGCTGTTCCATGGCCAGGTGTGTGTTATTCCCTCATTATCCCAATTACAATGAGCAGATAAAAGGTCCAGAGTTCATTTCAAGTGTGCTATTTGCATTTGGAATCTGTTGCTGTCAACTGTCAAGATGAGATCCAAGAGCTGTCACTATCAGTGAAGCAAGCCATCATTAGGCTGAAAAAACAAAACAAACCCATCAGAGAGATAGTAAAAACATTAGGCGTGGCCAAAACAACTGTTTGGAACATTCTTAAAAAGAAGGAATGCACCGGTGAGCTCAGCAACACCAAAAGACCCGGAAGACCACGGAAAACAACTGTGGTGGATGACCGAAGAATTCTTTCCCTGGTGAAGAAAACACCCTTCACAACAGTTGGCCAGATCAAGAACACTCTCCAGGAGGCAGGTGTATGTGTGTCAAAGTCAACAATCAAGAGAAGACTTCACCAGAGTGAATACAGAGGGTTCACCACAAGATGTAAACCATTGGTGAGCCTCAAAAACAGGAAGGCCAGATTAGAGTTTGCCAAATGACTTCACAGTTCTGGAACAACATCCTATGGACAGATGAGACCAAGATCAACTTGTACCAGAGTGATGGGAAGAGAAGAGTATGGAGGAGGAAAGGAACTGCTCATGATCCTAAGCATACCACCTCATCAGTGAAGCATGGTGGTGGTGGGCATGTATGGCTGCCAGTGGAACTGGTTCTCTTGTATTTATTGATGATGTGACTGCTGACAAAAGCAGCAGGATGAATTCTGAAGTGTTTCGGGCAATATTATCTGCTCATATTCAGCCAAATGCTTCAGAACTCATTGGACGGCGCTTCACAGTGCAGATGGACAATGACCCAAAGCATACTGCAAAAGCAACCAAAGAGTTTTTGAAGGGAAAGAAGTGGATTGTTATGCAATGGCCAAGTCAATCACCTGACCTGAATCCGATTGAGCATGCATTTCACTTGCTGAAGACAAAACTGAAGGGAAAATGCCCCAAGAACAAGCAGGAACTGAAGACGGTTGCAGTAGAGGCCTGGCAGAGCATCACCAGGGATGAAACCCAGCGTCTGGTGATGTCTATGCATTCCAGACTTCAGGCTGTAATTGACTGCAAAGGATTTGCAACCAAGTATTAAAAAGTGAAAGTTTGATTTATGATTATTATTCTGTCCCATTACTTTTGGTCCCTTAACAAGTGGGAGGCACATATGCAAACTGTTGTAATTCCTACACCGTTCACCTGATTTGGATGTAAATACCCTCAAATTAAAGCTGACAGTCTGCAGTTAAAGCACATCTTGTTCGTTTCATTTGAAATCCATTGTGGTGGTGTATAGAGCCAAAAATGTTAGAATTGTGTCGATGTCCCAATATTTATGGACCTGACTGTATATCCAAAATTAAAATTGAAACCGACGTCTTTGACGTCTTCTGGCTGTGAATTACACGTCTTTTCTGCACGTCCCTGGGTGTCTAAATATGTTATCTTCTGGATGTTTATAAGGTGTGCTGCTGCATAATTTAAGTGTATACATTAACCTGCATATAAAATAATCACACACCCATTGTGTAACATCGTGAAAGGCATTAAATTATGTCTTGAGGTTTACACATCTGAACTTAACAAAGGTTGTAAAAAGGTCCAAAATCGGTCCAGTCCGACCTGAACGTCTATAAAACGTTTTAATCACGTGTACATCACAAACTATTTGTGGACTTAAGCAATAAGAATAGTGTTCTAATTTAGCACAACATATTTTATTGTGAATATTGCATTTTTGAAAATGGTCTTCCATTTGTTAAACAGCTGCTATCCAAACAAGAAAATAAAAATAGTAGAATGTGGTTAATTCTAAATCTGTGTCATTTTCTTTAACAGTTTTGCATTAATGTTAAGCAGCCATTATTTAAACAAGAAAATAAAAGTACAGGATCATAACACATATGTAACTATTTTTTAAGAGTCTTTCAAAAAAAAATTCTAAATGTTTACTCATTTTCTTGGTCCACAAAACACCAGCTCTTCCAGGAGTGATTCATGTGTTCCACCATTGATGCATGGAAGTCAGAGTTGTGAAAGTACTATTTTTTTGTCTTGCATTACTGTTAAACGGCCATAAATCAAACAAGTAAACAACAAAAATACTGGAATATGGTTAACATACATATACATGTTTTTAAGAATCTGTGAAAGTTGTTTATGGCTCAATTTTTATATCCACCACCCCAGCTCTTCCTGGAGCATGCTTCAGGTGTTCCCCCATTGCTGCATCAATGTCTGAGTCTGTAGTATTGGGGCTCCACCTCTTCAAAGCATCTGAGGGAAGAGAATATGAATATTAAAAAAATAATAAAAAATTCAAAGGCAAGGTTTGACACACTAATTTTGAAAATGTTTTTATGGTCCTACAACCAAATTTAAAATGCAATGGAACAAGATTTTGCATCCATTTTATGAACGAAGCATTAGAAAAACGCAATCAACATGTATTATACGATATTTTACTCTACAATAATCTTATGTCAGTAAATGTTTTTCTGCATTAAATGCATGTAAGATTTTAGCTGTTTTTTTAGCTGTGAAAAAACAGAATTTCTCCGCTCCCTCTTCAATCCCGCTGTGGTGCCCTTGAGAAAGACCCTTAACTAGGTGTGTAACTGTGTGAAAGTGAACAGGACATTTCTGATAAAGACAGGTAGTCTTTTAGAGAATGTCCCCTGAATAGATAAAGGGTACCAATAAAAATTACATAAGACAAGGACCAAGAGATTTTGGAATGTTACAAGGCCAAAATTACCTTGAATTACATAGTATAAAGGTGTAGCTTTGAATGGCTTCTTTTCAAGTCTGGCTGACTGTCCGAGTTAGTATGGACATCATAAAACTTCTGAGCAAGAAAACAGGCAGGTATATAAGGAGATATAATGGTGTGTGACAGGTTAAATCCTGAATTCAAGTAATATCAAAGGCTGGGTTTATTATTGGGTTTATTATTGTGGCAATCATATATATAATTTACTGAAATATTATGCACACCCGATGGCGTAATTCATTATTCTGAATTACGCCATCGGGTGTGCCCCTGTTGTTTGTACTACCAAGTGTTTATTGCTTCCTCTACAATGACAAGGGTAATGATCATCTGAAAGCTTACTTAAGTTCTGATGTATTATTTACAATGACAATGGTGTTGTGACCTGAATTGCACCCTTGGGGTGTCAATACAGTGTCATTAATCATTTAACCTATTGATGATTACTATGACATTTTAAAAGTGTCACTTGGACATTCAAAATCAGAACAAATTCTTCACATATTTCCAGATGCTGGAGCTGGTATTTCAGGGCAGCATATAGTTCTTCTAAAAAAAATTCTGTAATTGACAGGACTGTGTTTGTCTTGCCCTGTAACAGGGCAAACAATCAACTTAGTTGTACACATTCAGACAACATTAGCACCTACGCCTCAACATATGTCCACAGGTCTGTGAAGATTCAGGGCTTCTGTGTTGTTGATGTTGTCCTCCAAAGGTGTTATGTTGTGCATCCACTGTTGAAAAGAGTAAAACAAATAATGGAAATAAAGAACCATTTTATCTATGGAATTTTGAAGATGTTTCTAAAAAGCTTTGCAACCACTTCCGTTAAATTTTATACATTAGGACATTGTGAAAATTAAAAAACACAGGGACATACTTATGGGGGTAGCTGTCATTGTTTCATGAGATGTGGGCCTTTGCCTCCGTCTTACTTGGAGATCCAGCAGGCTCTGAGGAAATTGTCCTTCTTGGAAATATTACATAGGATGTGTTAGTTTTGGAGCATTTCACTGTCTAATTTTACTATTAAATGCTATAACAATAACATGTATTTGTCCTATGCATCTACATAATGGAGGGAGGACCCTATTGTCTGAAATCAAAGCTAACAAACAATATCTTGCATCCAAAACTTGCATGCCTGCTGAATGAAGTGTTTAAAGTACTCAAATTTCCATGGAAGGTGACATTAATTCCGTAACCCATTAATGATCATATAAAAATCAAAATGAGAATTGTACTACATTCACAGTAATTTTTGGTGGCATACCTGTTCTTTCCTCCTGTAAGTGTGACAGCCCAGCTGTTACTACTGGATGCCTGTATAGCTCTATGTAACAATCCCTAGTTGCTAAGAAATTGTCATCACCCATAAATTAATTTTATTACATTTGTATTTGGATACATGTTTAGATATTATCAGCGGCTACTTTTTGACTTTATCTGTTTGTTTTTTTTTTTTGGTCAATTGTTTTGTTGTTGTGTCAGTTATTGCGTTAATATTTCAGTCAAACCTAAAAAATCCTTTGTTATCCCAAACTACATATAAAAGCCTGATCAGTGATATAAAAGTTATCAGAATGCAGCTACTTATTTTATTACTCATTAACGCAGAATCTTAAAACTTAGAACTTCCCCTTTAAATAACATGACGCTCTGCCCTTTATATGTATGAAGCTACTCCCTTTAAGCGCTGTTGAAAGCAAATTAATTAATTAATTTTTTTTTTTTTGGAAGCCTATTAATTGATTCAGCATTTCGACACTTCCGTCAGGATGCGTTAAATTTGACAAAGCGGTTTAATACAGGATGTATTGATCTTGTGAATTAGCGAATTTTACTACACCAATATTTTTTAATTGGCTGAAAAAGTTTTATATGGGAATATTACACGACACACTGAACCTTTAACAATGCATTGGCGCAAAAACGCACACGGCACACCTTTTAGACCAGTTTCACATGAAACATGATTTTTCGACTGCCACAAATATTGCCTGAACAAAATACTGATTTTGTGCACTTTTTATGTATTAATATTTTAAACTGGCCTTTGAACTTGCAAGGCAAAAAAAAAAAAAAAAAAAAAAAGCCTTACCTTGCCAAAACACTGACAGAACCCATTGATCTAATGGCATTGTTGAGCACTCCAAATACAAATGCAAACTTTGCATGCAACAATCAGAGGCAGCAATTGACAGCACTCTGATCCAATGGCATACAGGCATCGTCAGATTGACCGTACTCTAGCCCAATGATGTTGGGGGATCCAGTGAGGGCGGCAATCATATTTCAGAGTGACCATACCACTCTTGATCACAACCCAGTTAAAATGTAGTGGCAGTACGTGCGCTCATTGGCGCCCCCTCCAGCTGGTGGCGCTCTAGGCGACCACCTAGCTTGCCTATGCCTAGAAACGGTACTGAGAGGTGTAATGGTACACTTATTCGTACAGAAAATTGTACCGAACAAACAGTGTCATTTTAACCACTGCACGTGCGGAACTTATCCGTTTCAGTTCATATCTGTGAATAAATCCTCACTATACATTATTACTAGGCTATACATTACATCCTGTAATCGCAAGGTTTGTATTTTGTTCTTTTCGATAAGAAACAAAGTCTTATCTTTAAAATTGTCTATTTTATCAGGAAATTCAATCTATAAATGCCGTTTTGACGCTCTTTGATGTGACGTAACAGACCGTTGCATGCAAGCGCGGAGAGCAATCATTCCTTCCCTTTAATTCTCTTTTCTACTAGTTACAACCAGGCAAGTGCAGGGGGAGAGGGGGGGCTTTGGGGGCTCGAAACCCTGCCCTTTTTGAAAATTATTCAAAAGTGCCCCTCTCGGACAAATAGCAATGATATTGTGCTCAGTGCCGGCCCGTCCAACAGGCGATACAGGCGGTCGCCTAGGGCCCCGCCTTAAGGGGAGGGCCCCGCGGCCGCGAGGTTGTCAATTGGATTTTTAGGTGTGTGCGACTGGAAGCGATGCGACGCAGACAGATAGGTGTTTGACATCAAAGTACTGCAAGAGCTGTAGAGGGCAGACAGCTCTGCATTCTTTCAAATCGCTCTCACGGTACTTTTAATATCATACACCGATAGGTCTGCGCAGCGCAACTTCAAGGCGCACACACCTTCCGCCTACATACATGCGTAACAAATTAGTAATATAAAGGCACATGTAATGTCACCTCTTTGTACGTAAAGTCGATAATTTTTTTTTATATTTATTTATTTATTTTTTTTGTACTTGTATCTTTGGTACCTTGGCATTAATAATAAAAAATAAAATAAAATAAAAAAATGAAGCAGACATAGATACATGTCTATGCAGGGCTCGACATTAAAGTCGGCATGAAACGGAAGTTGCGACTTTTTTTTTTCTCTCTACTGTGACGTATATCCGAGTGAAACGACATCTGAAATGAGAGGGCGGGACTTGATTTCGTCCTTCGAGAATTGATTGTATAGTTGGAAGTTGGGGCGTTACTAACAAAATGGAGGCAGATCTGTAATGCCAGTTTGCAGTTAGTGGTGGGGGATTTCTCGCCACTGGATTCACAGTCGACACCCAAGCGTGAATAAGTGAGTTATTTATTAGGGATGACGACCACGATCAACAGTACAAAACATGCCGAGAGAGAGTGCCTGAATGACTGAGCGCGTCCTCCATCAGGTTAAGTCATATTCATGAAACAAATTAGTTTGCGATGTCCTAAGAGTAATGTTATGGTAATATCCTAATATCTTTTCAGTGTTTAAGGGTAACGTACTCCCTTATGACAGGTGTCAGTGCTATAAATTGAAGCATCAGCTTCAGCTCTTCCCCTGTTGTTTATCCCAGCGTTTACCCCTTACGTCACTAGCTCCGCCCTTGCGCCATCACTCGTGACCAGAAGACTAGAGGAGTCGTTTTGAGGGGGAGGGGAGGTTAACATTTTTGATTAAAGATTACGAGGGCACATGAATTTAAAAAAAAATAATGAAGTGCATGGATAAATTATTTATAATAAACACTACAGTATTCCATCAAAAAATAAGAATATTCAATTTTGATTTCATGCCGACTTTAAGCATTCTTTAGTTTTAGTAACTTTAGCAGACTTTAGTTAGATTTTTCTTTTTAAATAAAATAATAAAGTGTGATAACAGTTATATTTTAAAATAAAAATGAGTGTTAATTACAAATATAATTATTTTACATTAAACTTAAAAATAAAATGCTAATATTTACTACTTTTTTTATATATATGAATTTTCAAACTTAAATTTTTAATTTTTTAATTAGTTCAATTTAATCAGGCAATTAGTATAAGACATTTGGGCTGTTACCAAACAAATGAAATCAGTATCAACAAAATTCATCTTTGCAATGCAGAGGAAACACAGAAGCTGCATCTGAAGTGGAATAGATATTTACCCACTGTTTAATGCAGCTTTGAGGAACATGGAATGCTTTAATCTGCAGTTACAAATGAATAAATAATGTTTTGATTCATAAAACGTTGAATACTGATATTTGAAATTATTTAAAAAATGAAAAGATGCTTTAAATGTGAAATTAAAACCACCAGTAGGTGGCATCAAGTCACTGTTTATAAGTGAGTCATTACGACTGAACCGAATAATTTAAACGGTTGATTCATTCAGGCACGAAACGCCGTCATGTTGCTCAGAGACGCAAAACAGTGCTGTGGCTGTGTTTGGAATTATTTTTGTTGGTGAAACAGAGCAGAAACAGGAAATATGGTGTCTAAAACGTAAGTCTCTTAATGTTAACTTCTTGTTTATTGAACTGTTGCATAAAATCACATTTGTAATCATCCCAGCTAACAAAATTACGTGACTGTTACGTAACTACAACGTAATCTGGTGACCAAAGTTTCGTCCTGGGGACATAACTAGCTAAGTCGTGGCAACCGGAAAAGTGAAATTCCCAGTTTCGTCGCCACAACGTAACTTTGTGACATTGCTAGTTCCTAACTGCGATGTTGTGGCAACGTCGCGGATCAATAGTTGTGTGCTGGTAATTAGTTCGTAATTTTTATATATGTGTATATATATATATATATATATATATATATATATATATATATATATATATATATATATATATAATATGGATTGATTGATGGATTGATTGATTGATTGATTGCGGACATGCAGTAGTTAACCCTAATTTATGTCCTCATATGCCCAAACTAATGTAAAGGGTGTTCCAACAGCTGTGAAAGATGAATAGACTCGAAATCAATCCAGTTCATTTATTTTGAAAAACGCACAAATATGAACTGCAAAATACACTCAAATTATTAATAAAAACATAGGATATACAGCAAAATATGAATGAAAGCATTCAGGACGTTCAGTGCTCAGCATCAATATAAACAGATATGCTAGCGTAACATTTGCTAACAACCACATTTCAGATAGCCTAATTAAGGAAAGATACCATAATCACAGAGGTATAAATATTAACAAAAGCATTTGGTATTTTTTTTGGTATACATTTTGGTATAATTGACAAAAAAACGGAGAGAAATGTCAGACGCGTCCTCTCCTCTCCAGCAGCTGATGTGTCTGCGGTTGCCATGGTAACTCTCAACGGCCACCGGACCAGTACTGTACATAATAATAATAAAAAAGCAGTTTTAGCGTCTTTCCAGAGTTGGAAAACTTTATTTTATACATTTATAAACCTATATATTTGTTATAAATTGTAAGACTCACCTCTGAAAAACGAATTCTTCTGTCAGACACAGTTGAAGAGAAAAGTGCCTCAGTCAAACGCGCTGTCCTGATTCAGTATCTGCGGCAGATGGTGTAGCTGTGTTATTTCAACCCCAGCAAACATGCCCCTTTGGGGCCCGTGTGGGCCCCCTGCGGGCAAATAATCTTGCCCGCGCGGGCAGCCCACTGTGGGCCTCAATAATGCCGTGAAATGCGGGGCACGTGTGGGCCCCACACTATAGGGCCCGAGTGGGACAGCCCAAAAGTGTGGGTTGAGTGTGGGCTGGCCCACACAAAGCAGAGTGGACTCCTAATGGGGCCAATAGTGAGTCCGTAACATGCCCACAGGTATGTCCACACTGTGGGCTGGGTGTGGGCACAGTGGGAAGAGTGTGGGTACACTGTGGGCTGAGTCTGGGCACAGTGGGAAGAGTGTGGGTACACTGTGAGCACAGTGGGAAGAGTGTGGGTACACTGTGAGCACAGTGGGAAGAGTGTGGGTACACTGTGGGCTGGGTGTGGGCACAGTGGGAAGAGTGTGGGTACACTGTGGGCTGGGTGTGGGAAGAGTGTGGGTACACTATGGGCTGGGTGTTGGCATAGTGGGAAGAGTGTGGGTACACTGTGAGCACAGTGGGAAGAGTGTGGGTACACTGTGGGCTGGGTGTGGGCACAGTGGGAAGAGTGTGGGTACACTGTGAGCACAGTGGGAAGAGTGTGGGTACACTGTGGGCTGGGTGTGGGCACAGTGGGAAGAGTGTGGGTACACTGTGGGCACAGTGGGAAGAGTGTGGGTACACTGTGAGCACAGTGGGAAGAGTGTGGGTACACTGTGGGCTGGGTGTGGGAAGAGTGTGGGTACACTGTGGGCTGGGTGTGGGCACAGTGGGAAGAGTGTGGGTACACTGTGGGCACAGTGGGAAGAGTGTGGGTACACTGTGAGCACAGTGGGAAGAGTGTGGGTACACTGTGGGCTGGGTGTGGGAAGAGTGTGGGTACACTGTGGGCTGGGTGTGGGCACAGTGGGAAGAGTGTGGGTACACTGTGGGCACAGTGGGAAGAGTGTGGGTACACTGTGAGCACAGTGGGAAGAGTGTGGGTACACTGTGGGCTGGGTGTGGGAAGAGTGTGGGTACACTGTGGGCTGGGTGTGGGCACAGTGGGAAGAGTGTGGGTACACTGTGGGCACAGTGGGAAGAGTGTGGGTACACTGTGAGCACAGTGGGAAGAGTGTGGGTACACTGTGGGCTGGGTGTGGGAAGAGTGTGGTTACACTGTGGGCTGGGTGTGGGCACAGTGGGAAGAGTGTGGGTACACTGTGGGCTGAGTGTGGGCACAGTGGGAAGAGTGTGGGTACACTGTGGGCTGAGTGGAAAGAGTGTGGGTACACTGTGGGCTGGGTGTGGGAAGAGTGTGGTTACACTGTGGGCTGGGTGTGGGCACAGTGGGAAGAGTGTGGGTACACTGTGGGCACAGTGGAGTGTGGGTACACTGTGGGCTGGGTGTGGGCACAGTGGGAAGAGTGTGGGTACACTGTGAGCACAGTGGGAAGAGTGTGGGTACACTGTGAGCTGGGTGTGGGCACAGTGGGAAGAGTGTGGGTACACTGTGAGCACAGTGGGAAGAGTGTGGGTACACTGTGAGCACAGTGGGAAGAGTGTGGGTACACTGTGAGCTGGGTGTGGGCACAGTGGGAAGAGTGTGGGTACACTGTGAGCACAGTGGGAAGAGTGTGGGTACACTGTGAGCACAGTGGGAAGAGTGTGAGTACACTGTGGGCTGGGTGTGGGCACAGTGGGGAGAGTGTGGGTACACTGTGTGCTGGGTGTGGACACAATGGGGAAAGGGTGGGAATACTGTGGGCCAAAATTATGCCCTCTATTTGTCCTTAAGAAATGACAAACGTAGTTTAGTCCTGCTGAGTAGCGTCCCAGCTGAAAATGTGTACCTAGGGCCCCAGCTCACAGTACGCCCACACTTTGGAGGGAAACGTGGGCATTAAACTGTGTAACAAACTGTGTAACAAAACTTTGTACCTGCAGAATGCAGCCATATTACTATTAATGCACATGCAGAATAACTGCACATATTGAAAGTAGAAGTAATAAATTAAGAGTCATAAATTTGGAATACTTTCATTTATTCATGTCCATTTAAAAAAAAAACTGCTTAAAATACACTGTTCAAAAGTTTAGGATCAGTAATATTTGTAAATGTTTTTGACAGAAGATTTTTAATATATTTAAAAAAATATGCTATATATATTTATTATTTATATATTTTTTTTCAGGATACTTTGAATAGAGCTTTTAAAGGAGCAGCATTTTGTATAAAATAGATTTTTTGTGCAACAATGTAAAAGATTTTACTGCCACTTTTTATCAATTTAATGCATCCCTGCTGAATACAAATAATTTCTTAAAAAAAAAAAAAAAAAAAAAAAAACTTTCTGACCCCAAACTATTGAACAGTACAATATATTGAACAGTTTTATAAAACAGAACAATGACCAATTATAACTACATCAGAACATTAAGTAGATATTATAGATAATTATAGATAAATCAATCCCCTAAGGGGCACCAGTAGAGCGCTTCCTGATCTCTGATCTTCTGGTTCTTCTTCTGCTCCTTCCACCGTCCAAGTCTGGCTGCTTTTTGTTCCAGCATCTACATGAGAAAGAAAACAATTAAAATGCAAATATGTATATAAAAAAAAAATCATATACATTTTCAAATTTCTGTTCTAAACACCTGTTGACTCAGTTGTTGTAGGCAAATGTAACGTATCCAATATGTGTGTGTTGTTAATTTTTTCCCACTTCAGCAACATTAGGCATTATTGAGTACATAATTAAAGATGCCGTTAACACAAGATTGAGTTATATTCTGGCAATATAACCACTTTTATAAACTTACATTACGGTGTTCCTTCGTTTTGAGACTATGTTCCAAGAGGATATCTGAGTCACAGATGAAAATGGCTTATTATTGTAATACAGTAAGTAAGTAATACAGGTTTGAGACAACAAGAGAGTGAGTAAATGATGACAGAACTTTCATTTTTGGAAAAACGGGCACTTTAAGAAATTACTAAGGACTTTAACTTGATACATGAATATGCAGCTTTAAATAAATTTAAACATGACAAAAGATGCAGCAACTTTTTCCTGGTGGCTTTTTATCTGCAGCTGACACAAACCAAATAGAGAAAAAGAGGAAAAATCAATGAATATCAGTGAAATATTGCATATATCAATACAAATTAAAATGCATTTTTGTTTTGACACCTTTGAGAAGAGATCCAGGCTGACTGCTAGGTTGATCACTTACAACAGTGGTGTCGTGGAGGACCAGCATCCTGGAGAGTTTATCTCCAGCCTGTCCACACGCTGCCTGGATGTTTGTGGTAATCCTGAAGACCTTGATCAACTGCTTCAGCAGCACAGGATTGGGGCTGGAGCTTAACTCTGCAATCAGGACTAGATGGCAATCAATACTCAAAAGAGAGAAGAAAAACATTTTGTTAATGGTTTAAAACTAAAGTTGGAAAAAAAAAAAAAGGTTTAATATGTGGTATAATATCTGAGGATGGAAAAGGGAGAAAAAAGAACAAAAAATGAAGTGTCACATATTACATAGGTTTGTATTAATGAACATGCTGATTAACTACTATACAGTCAAGAGAAATCATAATTACATTAATAAGTTGCCTTAATATTATTTCCTGGGCTATATTTTTACTTTCACTATATATTTTCATAATTAATTGTTTAATTAATGATGGCTGATTACATTTGACAGTGACCATCTTTATGGGTACATACACGATAACGACTGTCAGACCAGAGTTTACTGATGTCTAACGTTATCATGAACAGCCATTCATTAATGCTAAATGTAACGAGATTTAATAAGCGTGTGTAGCCGAGGTATTGTATTATGCTATATGAATCCTCGTTTATGTTGCTATTTAGGACTTTATAACAAAGACATTATACGGACTTAGCTCCATTATAGCCTATATTGCTCACTGTTATTAAGTAACCACAGCAAAACAGCAAAGGAAAAACAACAACAAAACAAATTAACACCAAAATGGACGTAAAATTATTTAATTTAATGAATTCATGTGCAATTTTAAAGGATACATTAAGTTACCTCAGAAAACGATCTGAATGGGCTAACGTTATAGTCGGCCGTTGGTCATTTAAAAACGCGACAAGTAATACTCATAGTAACCACTAAAATTTGTGTAATTTAATTCCTATTAATTAATTCACAACCATTTTGACGAATTTTACACATTTTAATAGAAAACTCAGAAATTAACTAAGAAGTTTAAAAATCTTACCTGGTTGAGCAGAGCTGGGCGGTATCAGTGGAAGCCGGAATGACAGCTCATTAACGATGCAGAGTTACAGCAGTTCCAGCTCTCATTGGCTAGAATTAATCACGTGCTGAAGAGCGGACGCGCTAATATAATTTTATTATATATTTTTTATTATTATTATTATATTATGTTATTTATTATATTAATACATATTACATTTTCCTTTTTCCTTTTAGAAATATTTTTAAAAAAATTATTACATCACTAATCAATACCAGCAATAACAATTAATAAATTAACAAATCAATGATATGTTAATTCACATTGTTGTATTTTGTCAAATAAAGTAATTGTATTTAATAATAGCCTACAATTATATACCAATAAATACATTGTATTACAACAAAAACAATGTATACTATTATAATCTATGTATATTACATAATTTAAATGCTCTGACAAATAACACAAATTAATTATATACATGTATATAGCCTATATACAGTGCCTTTCGAAAGTATTCAAACCCCTTGTTTTTTTTTTTGTTTTTTTACTTATGTTGTAGCCTTATGTTAAACTGCTCTAAATTACTTTTTTTCCACATCAATCTACACACCATACACCACAATGATAAAGCAAATAACAAATTTATTAAAGATAAAAAACTGAATCCATTGCATAAGTATTCATACCCTTATCTGGAATAGTTGAAATTTAGCTCAGGAGCATTCATTTTGCTTGAAAATGTTACCACACTTTGAGTGAAGTTAACCTGTGGCAAACTCAATTTAATGGGTATGATTTGGAAAGGCACACGTCTTAATATAAGGTCTAACAGCTGAAAATGCATATTAGAGCAAAGACCAAGCCCTGAGGTCAAAAAAAACAAAAAAAACAAACAAACAAAAAAAACCTTTAAAAAACTACTCTAACATTAGCTTGTTCTATTCTTTTTCTATTCTATCTGTTTTCTTTTTATTTATTATATAATTTAAAAAAGCCTTGCTATGTGTACTGCGTTAAACTAACAGGCTTGTTATATCACTTACATATCATTGCTCTTTTGTTGATTTTTATTGCTTCCATTGTCCAAGTCGATTTAGATAAAAGCGTCTGCTTAATGACTAAATGTGTGTGTATAAATAAATAAATAAAATAAATAAATAAATAAATAAAAATATAGGGTGTTCTGTTGAGGTCTAATTGGGTTTTTGAACCTTTGTCTGGAAACAGCTGCTACAAACCAACAGGTTTTCTTGTTGACCATGTTTTAGTTAAGTATTTGATTGGCTGTTGAATATATTACATTTTTGTTAGAGACAATTTATTGTTTACATTTTACTCTCATTGTCACAGAAATTTAATTTTAGTGCAACATTTGCATGTAGATTAAAACACACACACACACACACACACACACACACACACACACACACACGGGGCCCCCGGGTGTTTTTTTATTTTTTACACATGGGGCTTGCCCACAGAAAACCATTGGTGGGACACAAAAGGGCAAAACCAATGTGGGCCCGCATGGGCTAACCTACAGGGGGCCTCGAGTGGATTTTCTGTGGGCAAGCCCACCCCCTGCTGCCCACACGAAACCCACATAGGGCCCCCAATGGGCAAAACCGCTGTGGGCCCACATGGGTTTAGTGTGGGTTTGCTCTGCCCGCACTGCCCCACAGAAAACCCGCAGTGGGCCCACGCGGGCATGTTTGCTGGGACCTTATCTTCATACCTCATTACGAAATAAAAAGTTTCACGACTCAGAAAAATGTATTTTCCTTTCTTGTAAACATCCTACACACGCTCCCGAACTTTTTTTTTTTTTTTTTTGGGTATAACTGACGAGAAACAGAGAAATGTCAGACGCGTCCTCTCCTCTCCAGCAGCTTATGTGTTCCCGGTTGCCATGGTAACACCAGTAGGCTACTAAGTTATAGCCTACATAAAAACAATGATGTTATAAAAAGGTTTTAGCGTCTTTCCAGAGTTCAATAACTTTGTTTTATACATTTTATCAACCTATTTATTTATTATAAATTGTAAGACTCGCCTCAGAAAAGCTAATTCTTCTGTCAGACACAGGTGAAAGTAAAACCTGTGAGAAACGCACTGTCCTGATACAGTAGCCAGTCTGTGTCATTATTTCACTTTCATAACTCGTTACGAAATACAAAGTTTCACAACTCAAAATAATAATAATAATAATAATAATAATTTTCCTTTCTTGTCAATACTGTTGTGTGTGCAGAGTGTCAGTTGTTGAGGCGCGCGCGCTGTATGTCATGTCACTATACATTAAAATCGTTCATATTTTGACTTGGTGAAAAGAAACACATTTTATCTTTAAGGAACGTTCAATCTTGTCTGAAGTTTAATTACACTTTAAAATAGCATTCTGGTAATCAGAGAGCATATAAAGAACGTACAAAAATTATGGTAATGAAATTACGTGCTTACGACGTTGCAGTTATGTTGCCAGTAAGTCAAGTTACCAATATATTACGATTAGAGTACCTATCTGGGACGTTCTTGGTTATCTTGTTACGTTAGGAGGACGTACTGAAAACGTTGTGAGTTGGTAATTGGATGGTAATGAAATTACGTGCATACGACGTCGTGGTTACGTTGCCTATTGGTAAGTCATGAAATTACCAACAAGTACGAATACGTTACGTCGTGTGTTAGCTGGGATGATGGTTTTTGGAGCAAAAAAAAAAAAATTTAAAAATGACGCTCTATCTTCGTGTGAAACTATATGAAATTATATAAATATATACATATTTTGCTCCCATATCTTGAATTTTCTGATCATTCTTCATGCATTGTAATACTGAATCATGCAGTGAAAGAACGCACTCGCACGTGAGCTAGTCTAACCTAGACGACTTTAAGTAATGTATGCCTGCACTCTGTAGTTGTGTTTTGTTTGATTCTTGCAATACACTCGTTAAAACAACAATTACAAAATTATCGCAAACGATATATATTGCACACCCCTATAACAAAGGCTATATCATAAATAAAGGCAGTCATTACTGTTTTTGGTATTGACTTTTTCAAGTTACTTGTCCGATTGGGCAAGTAAATTTCTCTTTCACTTGCCCGTCCAAAACATTCTTGTCCCGGACAAGCCTTAATGTCGAGCCCTGCTATGGAAGCAGCGCTAAATATAACGTTATGTAAAAAAAAAAAACTAAAAAAAAAAAACTAATTTATTTAATTTTAAATTAAACAAATGTAATCCTGATAGTATTCCCATTTTTTACAAAATGTAACTGTAATCTGAATAATTTGTTTAACGGATTACAGTTACTAGATTTTTGTATCCTGATTACGTAACGCCGTTACATGTATTCCGTTACTTCCCAAGCCTGCAAATGACTGAGGCCTGAGGATGTCCTAAAATGTAGCTACACTGTAGTACGGTCGGGTTTCATTACCAAAAACCTACAGTGAGAGGGTCCAGCCGCAAGGGGGCGCTGTGATTTTTCAGATTTCTGCGAATATCAGGAGAAGGAGAAAGAAGCATCCGGGTATTGTTCCACCGCAAAAGAAGCGAATGATAGGAGGTTGTCGCATTCTGTTACTAGCTACAGGGATACAGCGAATTCATTTCTTTATTCGTTAACATGGCGGCAAGTACATTTGTTTGATTATTGTTTTGGGCGAGATTATATTCGAGAAAAGCATATAATTAATGAAACAGTAATTCATTGGATGCATTCTGTACTCGGAAAATGGCGGATAGCCTGTTCTAAACTAGGCAGAAAAGATTAAGGCTCAAAACAGTGCTGTGAACTAAAATGCCAACCTGTTGTGTTAAAAATTAGAGTGTATCTAAGATGACAAATTATTTGATTTTGTGAAAATTTGCTGTACATTAGTATGCAGATAAACATGCGTCGATTAGCTGGCTAATTCGTGGCTAACGTGATACAATTTACGGTTCTTAGTACAACACTTGTACTAAGTAACATGAATATTCATAATCAGTGAGTGGTTTAATACTTTTGTATGCTTTACATTATAATTATTTTGACTTTGTGATTTGTCTTCAATCAGGCAAATGACGCCAAATTCCACATGTCCGGAAAATCGCGCACAGATGAGGATCGTCAGCGGAGCTCGAAGCATTGCTCGCGGTCCAGATCACGATCAGTGGAGCGAAAGCGCAAGTCAGGTACAACTAACTCATCAATAATGACATGTCGCAGTCATTCTCATATAAATAAATAAATAAACACATTGACAAAAAAAAGTCTTCCTCTGTGTTTTGTTTTCCAGTCTAAATGTTCAAACTTCTTAAAATCAAGGTACATTTACTTGACATGCAAAATTAAAATTTAGCCTTGAATCTTTTAAAGATTTTAAAGGGGCTACATTACCTATTTATAACAATACCTACAGTATATTTAGACACCTTCATTTTTACTAGCATACTTTTTAATTTTTACATAAATCAAAACCCCACAATGACATTTGTAAAACTGTTTGTGTAAAATGAAAAAAAGCACATAATTAATGAAACCGTAATTCATTTGCTGCATTCTGTACTTTGTAGTTTTTACACATATCTAGTAAAAACTAGATTTGTGTTCCATTGATTGGCAGGTGTTTGTTCTTGTTTTAATCATGAACTCACTTAATTCTGATCACTTCCACAGAAAATAAGACTTCTTACAGTGTCTTATTTTATTTTTTAGTATGTGATTTAAGGATCTTTAGACATTTGTACTGAAAAAACAAAACAAAGTACTGAAGAAGAACGTCACTTTTTTTGCAGTGTGATCAGAAAAATGAAGCCCAACTATACTGTATTGGTTGGGAGGAGCTATTAAAGCCTGTAATTTTTTTATTTTATTTTTTTTTTTGGCTAAAATTATTTAAAAAGTAATGGATATATTTTGTTTCTTTCCATTTGTTTCCCCTAAATGTTCTTTACTTGGCCTTTAAAAAGTCTTTATGCACTTTGTTACACATGTAAGATGTCCATAATGTTTTCAGTTTTCTCATCAAAATTTGTGCTAAAAATAGATGTTGTTACCTTATTTGTAATATTTCAGACTGTCAAACTTCATAAAACTTCTGTCTAGATTTTATTTATAAACTTAATATGTACATGTTCTAAAGAAAATGTACAGAGGTGTTTGCTCAGTTATAGGGTATCTGTGTTACTGTGTGATTGCTAGGGTGTGGATAGGCTTTCTGGAGCAATACTTCAAAAAAAAAAAAAAAAAAAAAAAATTTGGCCTAATCATAGTATTCTCCTGAATAATTTTAAGTTTTAAAAATGAAATGGTTTGGCAAATGCTTGTAGTATTATAAATCCTTTAGTGTCCATCCAATAATAAGTCATTTGTCATCTTTTTGTCTTTTAGGAGACAAGAGGCACAGACGAAGCCACAGCAGAAGCAAAGAGGTAACTAATTTTAGTCCATTGATGTCATGTAGACCTAAATTAAACTGGTCACATCATCAGTAGTTTTACAGCTGGCATTTCTAGTTTTAGTCCAGGGTGAGTATTCAGCTTAGTCAGAAGGAATGAAATGCCAGACTGAACAGAAAAGCACTGAGATGTAATCACAAGTGCATGTAATCTTAAATTTTATTAATATTGATTACAGATGGAGAGAAATGTCTGTTTGGGAGCTTTTTTAACGTCCTGTATTTTAGATCATATGATAACATTTCTATAATAAATTATACTCAGCGTGCTAATGCACGAAGAGACACTCTGAACAGAAGACGCTGCTGACAGATAGCAAAATTATATGCCTACTACCTGGACAGGTAATTATCAGTCATTTAAACTTATTTGCCTATTAAACTATATCTTTTCCCCAGTTACTGTCTTTTTTGTAGACACCAGCAGAATTGCAATTAAAAAATGAGTGGACATTCCCAATGTGAATGCATGCAGAGTTGCGCGCACTGAGATTATTTGTCATAAATATTTGTTTGGTCATAATTGGATTGAAGGTCATAAGGGGATTTTACGCTGTACACAGTGACCGTGGGTTTTCACTTAATTTTTTTGTGGGAGAGCAGGACAGGTAGTAGAATGGGCTCGTTCACATGAATCATGCCACTTTGTTGTGTACGACTGCGTCGAGAGCATTTTATTCATATGTTATTTGATATTTTGTTAACCTATTCTTCCCTACAAAGCCTAAACACAGTGATGATGTTTATTGATTGTGAAAGGTGCATTAACTTGCATTCTAAAACCAAACTCTAAAGCCATTTTTCTCATTTTTGGTTTGTGGTGTTACTGTGTTTTGCCTTTGTATAGCAGTATTACTTCTGCATTTCTCAAAAAAAAAAAAAAATCCACGTTTAATGAAGAAATAAATATTGTTATACCTAAACGTAAAAAATAAATGTAATTTAGCTCTTATTTGCGTGCAATACAGAATGCAATATTTAAACAGTAATCACCTCAGACATAGGATGTTTTCACTCAATAGCACTAGCGAGCATCATTGTTTGTTACCACTGCAGCCACTTGCGATTCTGTGGTTTAAATAGCTTATCGTATGGATAGAAATATGCCTGTACACATAGGAGTTGGCAAGATTGTAAGAAAAGCTTTTTTGTATCATGTAAAATGCCCTTTCAAGTCAACATGAAACCAGCCCAGTTTACTTTCATAATATGAAATTTCTGAGTTAAAATAATAATAATAATTTATTTTATTCATCTTGAATTGACTTAGCTTTTTGATATGGGTGTTCTGTTCTTGAATGGGGCCAGAACTAAATGCGAGTTTGCAGTCAGAAATGTGTCTAGATGTATGGCAATTTAGAATATTTTATATTTTGAGCCTCTGCCTACTACTGGAAACCAAGATGATGGCTAGGTCAAATTCACTCGAGCATCTCTACAAATCCATGATGACAAAGCAAAAACTAGATTTGTGAGTTAATTACGTTTTGATGAAAGATTGACAAGATAAACATTTGAACCAGTAAGTCAAGTAGAGTAAGACCAGGAATGTGTAAGTAAATGGGGTTCATTTTGATTTCATGTTGACTTATGTTTTTGTAAGAGAAAAACAGTGCATACAAGAAAAAATAAAAAAAATGCCAGTGCGAAATCTGTGTACATTTCTCACAATGAAGATCTCCCATGCTTTTTTTGGTACTGAACTGGGTGTAAATATGCTGGTTAAGTGCACTCATTTGTGTTAAATGTAATTGTACACGCTGCATTCGGATGGTGGTGGAAGTTGGCATAGGGCTTTTGTAATTTAAAAAGTGTTTTTCTTGTCAGAATTATTTTTGATTATTTTATTTATAGTTCTTAAACCAACTTACTAACTCTCTTTATTGCACTATTTTCCTGAAAGAGACCAATTCTTCTTAAAACAGGCACGGAAGAAGGACTCTGAGAAAGCTCTGAAATGTCAGAGCGGATCAGAGGAGCAGCTGGAGATGTCAGATAAAGGCCGTGACAGGCTGTCTGAAGACATGGAGGAGCGACATCGTCGAAAAGACAAGAAATCCTCCAGACCAAGAAGCCTATCAAGATCACGTTCAAGGGAAAGGTATTTTCATTTGACGTCGTTTTGATTTAATTTATGCAACAATTGAATATGTTAAGGTTTGGTGTGCTTAGATGTTAATTGATATTTTACTGAAGACGACATCATAATCGAAACTGGGACAAAAGAAGATCTCGCTCACGCAGCGGTGAAAAGAGATCAAGGAGTCGTGACAAGAAAAGACGGGCCAGGTCTCGATCAAACTCCAGAAGCAAACACAGACATCGCAGCAGGAGCCGTAGCAAGAGCAGGTCGGACAAAGATTTTGTGTTTGTGATTTTGCATAACACTCAATGAAAATGCAGATTTGTACTAAAACTCTGAGATGATCCAATTTTATCTAGGGAGAAGAAGAAGAGGCCAGAGAAAGCTCGGAGAAAAAGTCGCAGTCGGTCAGCTAGCCCTGTGACCTTCAGGGGCAGAAACACAGCAATGGATGCTCAGGAGGCATTGGCCAGAAGGTAGAGTGCTGTCTGTTTCCCCAAAGAACAAAATAAACTATTTGGATTTTGTACACGGTATATAACCGAAGTGAATTCATTTTGACAGCATATTTTGACTTGGTTTTAGTCAAAATTTAAACTTGAATTTCCTGATTTATTTAACAAAAATATAGTATTATACCTGACAAAATTTAGTCTAAAATTGAGTGGGTTTGGTAAAATTTATAATGCAATAATTAAGTGTTAATTAACTCTTTATATACTCCAGGAAACATCTACTTATCTGTTAATATTAAGGTTTAAACACACAATATAGACACGACACATAGTTTGACAGGCAACTGCATGATTTGACAGTCACACTAAACCTTATTGCAGTTTCAATTAGAGGTGTGCGATATTGACACAAAAATTATATCTCAATATTTTTTGGGATTTTTTCGATAATGATAATTAAACATTTCGCTGTGTTTTTGGTACCTTGGCAGGTTTAGGCCTGTCTTTGATAAGTATGGTACCAAACTGCCAATAGGTGGCACCAAGTCCCTTCTTAATAAGTGATTCATTGAATCATTCATTCAAACGATTCGTTCAAATTGGCTTCGTTCAGGCTTTCACAAAGAAACGAAGAAAGTGACTGGGTGCACCCGAAATAGCATACTTCCCTACTATATAGTAGGGTTGTGACGATGAGGAAATTTTCCCACCGGTTGATCATCGTGTGACAACACCGGTAATACCGGTATCACCATGGTGGGGAGGGGGGCGTTTGAGTTTTCCCTCTTTTCTTCGCTTTTAAATAACTTGTAAAAGCTCCATGCGCGTTTTACTTTCACTTTTAAATTTGCGGCAGTTCGGCATCAAGCAGTTGTTTGTTTTTAGTTCGTTTGAGTTTTCCCACTTCCCCCCACTTTCCTTTACTTAAATAGCTTGTAAAAGCACCAAGCGCATTTTACTTTCACTTTTAAATTAGCGGCAATTCGGCGTCAATTGCTTGAATTCAATTCAAGCAACAACAAAATACAACTTATAACTTTTATTAACAAAACGAATAAAAATACACCATGCTATATGCCTAATATAAAATTACAAATAGGTATACAAAACTGAAAATCAGTAAAGACTGAGGAACAAATAATTAAAAAACGTAGAACGTTTATTAGCAAAACGATTAAGAAAGTTTGAAGGCACGGACTGCATATATTTTGATGTAAAATAATGGGGGAAAAATCACAGAGTTTAAATAAAATAAAAATCAGCAAATACTGTGGGACCAAATAAATGAGAAATGAATGTTAAAAAAAAAACTTCCAATATCACCTTAGATAAATGGCAGGTCAACAGGCCTTTCAAAATCCAAAATATTTTTAAAACGGGTGCTTTTACATTTCATTTTGAAACTCTTCTGCCATCATCTTGTCTTTTTCACCTCACTCTCCTCACGTGATAAATGAAATCTGATCTGTGATGCGCGACTGTCGTTCGTTCGGTGTGCTGCATTGAGCAGCCGCGTTCAGTTTTAATTGTAGTGTCTGTTCGCTAACTGAACTAAATTATTTTTATTACTATTAAAAAAAAATCTAAATGACGATGAGGGACGGTGCCGCGGTGTAACACTGGTATCACCGCCAACACCATCTATCACAGCAACCCTACTATACAGTAGGCAAAAAAACAGTAAGTGACAAAAGAAGTATGTCTGAATTCACAGTAGTCATAAGACTAGGCAAAAAGTACCCGGATGACCTACCACTTCGGTTGTGATACTAAAGTGTGCATTAGATGAACACTTTACTATCCCATGAGGCCACAGGAGAGGTTTTATAAATGGCAGTAACGTGATGCTACTGACACTTGTAGGTCACATAACAATAGCTATGTTTCCTTCACCCTCATTTTATGCACATTTTGAAGTATCGCCTCAGAAACGACTGATGGAAACGCCAAATTTCGAAAAGAAATCCCTTAATTCACAAAAAACTTTTTATACTTACTCGAAGCGGTTTTTGACTTGTGTGAAAAAGGATTACTGCAAATAATGGGAGATGGAAATGCATTTTGCGTCATGTTTGTCAAAGTCATATGACTTTGCGCTATGGGACGGCATAACCTGACTAACCAACAGGCTGATTTTGTTGCACAGCATCTGAAATGTTATGGTCATTCTCAGATGCTCAAGTCTGTCGTGTCGAGTTTGCATTTCGTCTGCTTGCTCTGAGGCGCAAGTAACATATTTGAAAATAATTATATTCAGTGGCTTCTCTTACTTTTCTTAGTGATATTTAGTGGCAGTTTATCAGGAAGTGACTTTTTTTTCTCTCTGGCTTGTTGGATGGAAACGGTGCTTATTTGCAAATGTTTTATGCGATATTCCAATTTTGCACACAAGTTAAATTCGAAACTTAGGATGGAAACACGGATAATGACAACATGGTGAATGTAGTATGTCCAGAACTCAAGTCGCACACATTCATACTATATAGAACATACACTTTTTGCAGTCGCAAAATAATTAATTTATTCAAAAAAACTTGCTCGAGAGTATGCTATTTCTGACACAGCCACTATCTTTATGAATGGATTATCAAATCAGTGACTTGAATGATTGGTTCAAAAACTGATTAATTCAGGAACACCTCTGTGTGTTGATCTGAGAAGCACAAATTTCGTGCTCCAGCTTTGTTTGAAACTATTTTAATTGGTGAAACAGAAAAAAACTGGGAAAAAAACAATACTTTTTGCTTTTATAACTTGAATTCTGACTGCATTCTGTTCTAATAGGCTTCATCACGAATATAGACTTATGTGTTTCAATGTTATTTCCAGATATCCTGCAGCCCTAAGCACGCTCTGATTTGGACCACTGCAAAACCTCCAATTGTGAAAACCGCCTAAAGTATCAGACTAGATTAGTAAGGTTCGAATTGCCTTGTAGTCTTCATGTTCACTAAACATTCTCCTCACATTCTTAGGTTGGAGAGGGCAAAGAAGCTTCAAGAACAGAAGGAAAAAGAGTTGTTGGAAAAAAAGCAACAACAAGAGAGAGCAGCAGGCAAGTAACTGCCACAAATCATCTGTCTGTTGGTGCAGTGGCTTCATATCTGACCCACTGCAGCACACTTCAGCACTATATCCATCTGATATAATGTTGATTGTTTCCTAACAGCAGCAGCTCCACTGTTGTGCGATACGGCCACTGCAGCACCCAGTTCAGGCCTGAACGTTGCAGCACTGCTTGCCTCTGGCACACAGGTCACTCCTCAGATCGCAATGGCTGCTCAGATGGCAGCGCTTCAGGCCAAAACTCTGGCAGAGACTGGCATTGCTGTGCCAAGCTACTACAATCCCTCAGCGGTGAACCCAATGAAGTTTGCGGAGCAGGAAAAGAAGAGGAAAATGTTGTGGCAGGGGAAAAAAGATGGAGTGAGGCCAAGAAAGTCACTGTTATATGTGACCCTGGACCACAAAACCAGTCTTAAGTGTCAATTTATCGAAATTGAGATTTATACATCATCTGAAAGCTGAATAAATAAGCTTTCCATTGATGTATGGTTTGTTTGTCAGACAATATTTGGACGAGATACAACTATTTGAATATCTGGAATCCGAGGGTGCAAAAAAATCTAAATATTGAGAAAATCGCCTTTAAAGTTTTCCAAATGAAGTTCTTAGCAATGCATATTACTAATCAAAAAGTTTTGAGAGATTTACGGTAAGAAATTTACAAAATATCTTCATGGAACATGATCTTTACTTAATGTCCTAATGATTTTTGACATAAAAGAAAAATTTATCATTTTGACCCATACAATGTATTTTTGGCTATTGCTAAAAATATACCACAGCGACTTAAGTCTGGTTTTGTGGTCCAGGGTTACATATAGATTTTATTATAGGGTTGTTGCCAGTTAGTTTGATACTCATGTTGTTTGCATTAATTGTTCTGTTTGATATAAATTTTATGTAATATACTGTTTATTTTTCTATTTGCTATATATATATATATAATATATATATTCCTCCGCTTCTGAATCTGTGGCAGCCCACAGAACAGTTTATGGGAAAGTTGTGAAATTTGATTGACAGAGGATACTTTGAACGTCAACCACAGCAAATTTGGATTTTCTAAATCAAAACCAACAGCTCAAATTTGCATTTGTGTTTGTTCAAAACATGACACAAGTGAAATATTTTTCCTGTCATTTGAATTATTCTGAGTTGAAAGCACCCCAGGACATAATTTTGCATCTTGAAATTTGTGTCATTTTGAATTTTTCCAGAAAAAGAAGCAAACAAGATTTTCAGAACCAGTTGTGGTCAAAATCATGTGGACACATCATAGATAGTTTATATGATTTTTACCAAAATTGGCTTTGATCCTCTTCAGATCATGCTGGTAAAAATGTTAAAATCTTTTTGATAGACTGAACTGTTTCCTTTTTTAATAATGTTTTTTTTTAAGTAACTTTTGAAAAGTTCAAAAGATTCCAAAAAAAAAAAAAAAACAATCCAAAACATCATAAGACATTTAGACAATGAAAAAAAATCTTTATTGCTCATTTTGCAATTGATAAATGATTTGCTTTTGAAAAAGCTGCCTCTGATACTAGTAACACTACTTTTGACATCCTTAAAATCTTATAAGTCTTGAGATGTTCAGTATTAATATATGTTTATGTTGTAGGACAAGTCACAAACAGCTGAGCTTTGGGAGAAGTTGAATTTTGGCAATAAAGACCAAAATGTGAAATTTCGTAAATTAATGGGTATAAAAGTAAGTGTTCTCTTGTATTAAATATTGTCTTTTCATTTCTTTCTTTTTTTTTTTTAAATTCAAAATGTTCTTAATGTGTGAATGAGAAATTTCTTGTTTTAATATATAAATGTTGTTTGATTGTTGTTACTTTATTATTTTAATACTGTTACAGGTTTTATTAATATTTTGAATTAGCTTTTAATTTTTAGGAACTTTGTCATTTTTATTAGTTTTAATATTTAGTTTTATTTCAGTTTGTTTTTATTTCCAGTTAGTAATTTCAGTGCTTCAACCCAAACGTATTTCAGTTAGTTAAGGCAACATTTCTAATTTTCTTTTAGTTTGTTTTTCATCAAAAAATTATTTTTTATTTTAGCTTTATTTCAACTAACAAAAATGTTTTAGTCTGAGTTAATGATAATAATCCTGTTGTGTTCACTGTAGGGTGAAGAAGAAGGTGGTTCATCAGGAGCTGGTAACGAAGGTCTTAAAACCTTGCAACAGCAGGAAGAAATGTTCCGCAATCTGGACGTCCAGTATGAGATGGCCCGTTCACAAACACACACGCAAAGGGGAATGGGCCTTGGTTTCTCCTCCTCGTTTTCTTCAAGGGGCATGGATGCTGTCTGAACATTCTGTAGTTGTGCTTCTCATTTCTGTAAATTCTGGCCGATGTTGCCGCTGTAAAGCCGGTTTGTATGTGCTTGTAGAGAATGCTGGTGCATTAGCCTGCATGTGTGATTCATCAGGTCTGTCATTTTATTCATTTTGGAAGTTCACATGTAAATACAGTTGATTGCTCAAACATATATTGTTGCTTGGTCTCTGAAAATTGTTTAATATTGTAAAGTTTTCGTTTGGATTTTTGATTGTATATTTCACTGTTTGTATTGACACTGTCTGAAGCTAACGATTCCTGACATATCAATGACCAAGGGGTACCAGGGGCTATGATATATTGTGAATGCTTCACTGCTTTTAATAAAATGGTTACTACATAAATATATCAAGGACACAAATTAACATGTCAGACCTTCATCAGTTTCAGTTGGGGGAAAAAATAAACAATTTCACAAAACAATAAAATAATTTAACATACAAAATACATTTCATCATTCATGAAGATCATGCATTTATGATTCCTTATTCTACCAAAAGAAACTGATGTGGAAAGATTAGAACAATTGAAATCTCAACATACGATTTGCCTAGTCCTTGTATAGCTTATACCGGGCATACACTGCGATTTCAGCAAGGTATCGAATAACACAGTACGAGAAGATCGCGTGCGATGTAAAGCCAAAGCTCACGATTTATGTGCTCACACTATACGTGTGAAATACTCGAGTTGCGCTTGCGCAGACGATGACACCTTATATGGACGATAGCCAGAGGTAACAAAAAAAAACAAACGAAATAAAAAAACATCTTCGATATCGTGAGGTTTTGGCATTTCCAATTAATGTATTAAATTATTACTATTATTATGGTAGTTTTATTATTCAATTTATAGATCTACAGTTAATTTGCCCCGAAATAATTGCGCATTTACCGCACAACTGAGGTGCGGATAATAAAAGATTAATTTAGATTAATTTTGCGACGTGTTTATCACTGATTGCAAAATGATGGACAATGATTCACATTTCCCGTGATAATAACATTATTTTATCTAAATATCTCCCTCGTTACGTTTTCTTAATTGGGGCAATAAAGTTTAAATAGTTAAAGTAGGGTGAATTGCCCTAATGTGGGAGATTTTTGCATTTCAGACTTCTGTGACATATTGCGATGTGTTTCCAAAACATTAAACCCGCACCAAATACAAATTTAAAAACCCCAGGATGTGTCCTAATCAAATCAAAAGAGAATAGACAAATAACACATTCATTAAAAAAAATTATAGACATTTTAATGCTCTAAGTGCAAGTCGTCTGAGAAAATCTGCAGTTTCCTATAATGTGGGACACAAAAAAATTTCTATGATAAAAGGCCAAAATCAGCTTTATTCATGTAGAATAGTAAAATCTTTAAAGTTAGTAATTCTCTTGGTTATGGATGGATAAAATATGGATAACTGAACATCATCAGACAAATAATACAACATGATAGTTTTGATGCATTTATTATAAAGATATTAAGCCACTATTATCATATAGGCCTATGTTATGTTAGATTTTTGACTGTTATCTTGCTCATTTTACTTAACAACAAGCTGGAATGATAAAACATCAAACTTGCAATAAAACATCAACCCACAGTTTGAACAATCTTCAGGCTAGATTCAACCTTGAGTCAGAATTCATGAACGTGCAGTGAACTGCTTTTAAAAACATTCAGGACCATTTTGCATAATGTTTTCTATTTTACTAAACAACAAACACATACCATCATAACAATCTTTTTTGAAAACCAGCCTGCACAAACCTTAGAATTGCCTTAATAAAACAACCTGCAGAGGTTAATTACATCTCTAGAAACAAGCAGTCCTTGCATGTCAAGACACCATCATCATCATCTATAACCCCATCTGCATAACAACATAAACCCTGTAAATAACTATTTTTCCCCACAAAACCTGCCCCACCACACAATTTTGACTGACTGAAGTACTGTCCCACATTAGGCTAATTATATTGTCCCACTTTTCAAAACCATATTTTCTAAAGTGGGACACTAGGAAATTTGATTAAAATATCAAATAGTTTATATACAAAGTTACACTATTTTTTGTGGACAAACATTTCGTAAGCACATTAGGCCAAAAAATATCAGGATTGTTTTGTTTAAAATTAATTTATACTCCTTAATATCAAGTTTGTCAAAACTCTATGTCACTGACCTTTGGGTGGTCTTTATACAAGGTGCTTCATGTTTGATGACCGCTCCACTCTCATATATGACTGGACATTTGAGAGATTATGTGATTTTGATAACACCACAGCTTTGTTAAACCTTAGTTTCACTGGCATTCATGTTTTTATGGGGGAGCTACAAACACTAGACTAGACCTTAGGTGTCCCACATTAGGCAGTGTCCCACTTTAGGGCAATTCACCCTACTGTTTCCGCGCATGCGGACTAAGGGAAAAAGCACTGCGTTTAGGGCAGTCGGTTCGTAGCTCTGCTTCAATTGTGCGATACCCTCACGAGGAGCGACCAAAATTTCTGACACGTCAGAAATTCATCCGACCATCCGATTGCCCGTCGGGAGAGGCTAATCGCTTCTCGTTTCCCCCTGTACACTGAACCAACACTGCGCGACAAACGACGCACGACAAAGCTGAAACTCGGCCCGACTCAAAAAAGAGTCGCACGAGTCAGAATTCGGCTCAAAATCGGAAGAAAATCGCACAGTGTATGCCCGGCCTTATATTACTGCAATATTACTTCAGATTCTGTGGTTCTTAATAGGTAAATTAGGTCTAGGCTGGGCTAGTTCTAATTAAACTACTTGAGAAAATAAGCATACTAAAATAAATGATTAGAAATATCTGTCATAAGTGTTCCAGCAGAATGTCACTTAAGTTTATAAAGTTTATGTGGGATCACTAAGGAGTTTCTGTACAAAGGCGGTCCTAACTTTTACATTTTGGCTGATGTAATCTTAAAAAAAAAAAAAAAAAAAAAAAAAAAAAAAAAATGGACACGCAAAAAGACCAATCTAATATTATTTTAAGTTATAAGATGGCTTGTAAAGGTCACAAATGTAATAATTGATAAATGTAAAAATGGGCCAGTACATTTTAGACCAAAATATAATAAAGTATCTGAATTTAAATCTAAGTCTAATATAATAAAGTGTGAACTGACTGATTATTAAATGCCAGCTGCATTTAGTGCATTTTAAGCATAGTATACTCTTGGGTTTTCAGTGTACATAAACTACACCGTGTGCCGAATTATTAGGCAAGTTGATTTTCTGGTCATATTTTTTTCCAAGAGCATTTTACCAATTCTTTACCAATTCCAAACCACATCAATCTTAATAACTACTTTTGTCTTTGTATTTAATCATTTATAAGTGATATATAATTGTCCATGAAGGCTGGAAGTCAAAAACTCCTTATATACAGGTGTGCCGAATTATTAGGCAGGTTTTCTTTTACAGATAAAATGAGCCAAAAAAAGAGATTTAACTCAGACTAAAAGTCAAAAATTATTATATGCCCATGAGAAGGATGCGATACTATTGCAATAATAGAATTTGCAAAGTTAGGGCATGACCATTGGGCAGTGAAATGCTCATTGGGTCAGCATTGAGTCAGAAAAAAACAGGTGGAGAAGAAAAGACACTTGTTAACTGCAAAAGAATGAAGAATTAAGGTGAAGAATTAGGTGAGAAACCATCAGGAACCATTTAGTCTCCAGCGCTACCATTTTCCAGAGCTGCAACCTTCCCGGAGTCTCCACAAGTGCAATGTGTCAGGTTCTCAGGGACTTTGCTTGGGTAAAAAAATCCTAAAAAATGACCCTCAGTTAATAAGAATAGCTTGCTGAAGTGTTGTGAAATACATTAAGACTGATTTTTTCATAGGTTTTATAGACAGATACGTTTTGAGTGACTCTTGAAGCACATTTTAGGAGCTCATTTTAGTCAATCTCTGCAAGACAGACTTTTCAGGATAGGAGATGGACTAAAAATGATCTCCTAAAACTTGCAATGCCAATGCTTCGCCAATGTCAATGTCCCCGACAGGGTGCTGAGGACTTACTACATTGGGGTTGTGGAGTGTGTACCCACGAGGAGCAACACCGGCTGATTTGATAACCACCATGGGCCGAGACTGAAAGGTGCTGTCCAGAGTGATGATGACAGCAGAGAAGTCCATCAGGACCTCTCTTTCCTGGATTACAAATATTTACAACCAGCAATGCAGGGCCAGGTGACTCATTAAAGATTTTCACCACTCCAGACATTGACTCTTCTCAGTGCTTCCATCAGGGAAGCACTAGTGGATACTATATTCTATTTTATTTAGATATTCTACTTTTTCTGTTAGGGATGAAAAGATATAATGTGTTAGAACACTACTGTATTTGTACTGTTTTGCCAATTATTCCTTTTCTGCCTTAAAAGAGTCCAGGCAACCGAGACCTTAAGTCATAGAAATGTCAGACTTGGTGGGATAAATCCAAACCAAAAGAATTTTGGTTTATCAAGCATTGCAAAGTTATAAGCTAATTAAATGGTCTTATATCACCCATTTTGATGATCTGATCTATATTCAGATTTAAAAAACTTGACTCATAGACAACAGGACATTCTGAGGATGCACAGTAAGTTGCATGAAATTCTGCCCATAGGGTATGCTACAACTGAAAGCCATAACGCCACAACAGTTTGATCAAGGAAAATGAAATTTGATGTGAACACTAGGAGAGTTCAGCAATTTCTAAACGATCAGCCATTTATATCAAAGTAAATGACGGAAGAAGACTGTAATACTATAATGTTGTCCACATGGTAAGAAACCATTTTTAGGTATCATTGTAAATGGAAATATCTTTACCACAAAAAGCCATAGAAATTAATTTGTAGAACTTTTAAGAATTTGATTAAATCAATGAATAATATTTTTTTATATATCATCCTAATGATATTGAATACTTATTTTTCAGTTGCCAGACATAGCTGAATATATTGCTGCCCAATTAAAATGTGGCAGTATCACTTGTATCTTTAAAAAAAATAGTATAACATTTCTTTAAAGATACACTTAAAGATGCACATTACATTTAAACAGATCCATAGTAATCTGATCACTGAATTGTGTATATGAGCCATTGGTGCTTGTATCCTGGTGAATATGTATTCTATTTATTTATTTTCTAATTATTTTTTATTATTATTTTATCATGTTATTTGCTATTAATAACATTTACAAATAAATTGAAAACAAAATTTAATTTTGAAATGTTTGATGGTCAGGTGTGTTTTATTTTTCAGTAATGAGAACAGTAAGTATTGCTCTGCTGCCCTCTTGTGTTTGGATCTTGTGAATATTTTTATGAGCATTTAATTCAGATTTCAGCTAATAATTTTTTGGTCTTCCAACTCTCAAATTCACGATATGACTGCTTTCAACATTCTTTACAGCAATCTGGGGAAGCTCTTGTAATCAGTGTATGCAAAATGTAATTTTTTCATGTTCATGATTTCTTAATAAGTTGGCCTAAATTCATGAGACTGCTGTCTTTGTATTCCTTTTGGGACAAAATACTACATTTGTCAACAGCTAGCTGTGAAAAGGACATAAACATTCCACTTGAAAAAAAAAAAACTATTTATTTGAAATCATTTGTGTTTTAAGGCTATAAACCTACAAAACTGTGACCAAATAATGCGTAATGTATAACCTATAACCTATATCTAACTATACCTATTTGCATATTAGACTGGAATACAATACATGGGCCACTCCTGTGATAAGATTGTGATTAGCAAATTCTAGAATAAGTAATAAAATGGGGTATTCACTGTGTCTTTTCCAGTTTTCTGCCTCGTCACTCAGCCCCATCCAGTGTGCAAGAAGATTTGGACTTGGTATGATGAACATGTATTATTTTCCAAAATTGTTTGTGCCTCTTGATCATTTTGGGGTTGAACATCATGGGCACCAAGATGATAGGTCATGTTCAAGTTGTTGTCATTTATTCGAGATTTCCATAGACCCTTATTAACACAATTATTTAAAACAAACAATTTATTAGAAATTTTGAAAATACAAGGATATAATAAAAATCATAAAATGACAAATTCAAGTTACCTGAAATGACTCCATAACTGAGAGCTGATCTTGTTTGCTTTACAGTTCAAATGCCACTCGAAAAACTCCATGAACACTAGAACCACAGACTGTTGTTGGAACAAGGAAGTCACAGTCCTTGGAATCTGCAGTCTAGAGATCAATAAGATAAATATTAACCTCTAACATATCCTCTAATTAACCCCTAATATTAACCTCTAATGCAACTTGACCAGGTCAAAAAATAATAACCACATACCTGATGGGAAAACCAGTTTAGTTGCCAGTCCTCGTTTAGCAAATTTAGCATGGTATCTGGGTTGGTTTTCACTGCGAACATCTGTGTCTGAGAACAGATCAGCTCCAAGAAAGAGAGGGATCATCTGATCCTACATATTAAATGAATAAATATAATATACAAACTGAGATTTCATTAATTTGAAGAATTATCTGATCATAAAAATAAATGTTCATACATTAATAAATTCAATAGCCTTATTTTAAACACTCGTTGGAAAAAACAAGAACCCATAGTGGAAAGGCACCTCTTGGAAAAGAAAAACCAGTCTAAATTTATTGGCTAGTCCAGCTGTTTTGAGCTGGACGTAGGTTTAAGCTGGGGCCTGTACCATGAAGCCGGATTAACTGGCTAGCCAGGTAAGTTTCAGTTTAGTTTGCAGCAATCCTGGGTTTTAGGTACCATGAAAGTGGCTTGGCTTTTAGCTGCGTTCATTGCCATAGTAACTTACACTCCTCAGCTAACCTACTCAGGGGCAGGTTATGTTCTGAGTTAGAGAGCTCAAACTGAAATTGGACCAATCAGATGTGAGCAAAGTGACACGTCTGACACAAAAAAAGTCACTCCCCCAGTTTCTCTTGCTCCAAATTAAAGGCCACTAGTACTAAAAAAAAAAAAAAAAAAAAAAAAAAATGTCTGGCTTTAATGATAATTACTTAAGAGTTATTTTATATGATTTATATAATTATATGATTTATATGATTATTAATCCATTACACACAAGCAATTTTAGTTTAACAGTTATTATAATTTCTGTTAAATGAATGTTAATATAAATAGATCGTATGTAATATAAATAAGCTTTAGAATCAATAGATAATGCTTTAAAAATTACTACGTGACCTTACATGTTCGAGTCTCTATCGCTGTACGTTTCCAACTATATAAACTAATTTAACAAGTTTCACTTGTGACTGCACTGATAAAACAAGATAATTTCTTTTATTTGTCCTCTTTCATGAACAAGTACTTTTTTTCATTGTAAATGCATTTAAATTCATCATATTCTTCAATCTCTTAACCTTTAGCAAAACCTTTAATCTTTAACCTTTAACCAAGGCTCGTGATTGGCTGTTCGCCAGTGATGTCACACATTCACGTGCACGTGCTCCACAAACTCAGGATCAAAGCCTGAGTTGACAAAGAAAGTTGATGATCAGCATCATGGTACCAACAAAGCCGGATTGGAGTGGTTTGGTTTTGTCAACTCAAAACTAATCCTGTAACTCTGAATTTGTTCATCTACCATCATGGTGTCCCAGCAGGCTAAAAAGTAGTCAAAACCCTTCTAAAACCAGCCAACCAACTTATGCTGGTTTCAGCTGTTTTTATTTCAGCAGGTTATGAATGCATATTCAAAAATCCTTTGTATTATGGTAGTTTTGTTACTGGTACACCACCTCATTTGTGCTTGGTTTAGCAACATTCGTATCCTCCTTTTACCACACTCCCAATATGATATATTTATGAGAGAAATTGTCATGATGCTGTAAAGACAGGACAGTCTGTCAAAAAGCAACAAAAATGTTAAAATACTGAACAAACAGATATCTTCTTCAACGTGGTAACAAAAGGAAACGGTAAAACAGACTGCTTTAGCTATGAAGTGTTTGTTTGCATGTTTAAATGTGTATTACTTCCTGATTGTGATCTCCTAGCAGCCAATCAGCAGTCAAGCGTCAGCGCGTTGTAGGATTTGCCCTTCGAACCGTAGAACGCGTCGCGCATTGTGGTCATCAAACATGGCTGCGGTGGAGTTTGGAGATAGCGAGTTATTCGATCAGTTCGAAGAGAAAGCGCCAGAGCTCGTTCGTATCATAGATGAAGCTGAGAGCGAGAGCTCAGATCGTCTGCGGGAGCTTCGGCAGACTTTAGAAGTGTGCGAAGACACAATACAGCGTCTGAACGCAGAGAATATCCTTATAGTGTATCATTCAGTGAGCGTGCTGGATTTCTCGTTTTAGGGTGAAATTCATATAGCTGGCCATCCTGGTGTAGCTATCATTGTATATCTGATTGTCTTCATCAGATGTTAAAATCCCATGTAGAGAAAAAATGTGGGATGTTTGTGTAGAACAGATTCTACATTCAGTTCAGTTACGATAAAAAATAAGATCGAATTTGCTTTGATAACAATGACTTCTTTTTAATCTGTAATCGATATTATAACTCTTATGCTGTTATTATGCTATTTTGGAATGCTTTTGTTAAGCAAAGCATACTGAAACTTCAATTGAATGTGTAGTATTTAGAAATCTGGCGCTCACATGATTAAATAAACTGTAGTATAATCTGTATCTATTAACCATAATGATATTCTTAAAAACACCAAAACTGGCTGGATGTATGGTTACTATATACTGGATATATTGTATATCCCTACTATTTGACTACCATTTGTTTTGGTTTTATTCGCTGTTTGTTGTCTGCTACTGTCTTTATATTGAGTGCCAGAATTTGTACCTTAATGATGATCCACATGAGGAGCTGAAGAGAAAGTTAAACATATTAAGTCGTCCTACGTGAGTAAAGAATGAACTTATTTCAAAATACAGTTAAACTGGGTGTTCATTCAGAGTTGTTGATTGATTGATTATGATCATTTTTATTCTAGAGGTATAAAAATAGAAGATTCCAAAATCGATGGGCCGCTTTGTCAAATTAACTATGGAAACAACATCATTTCCAAGTAGGTGTTTTCTGCATCACACTTGATTTTAATGTTTCACGCTATCAGTTTTTCCAAAATGCCAGTTTTGTTGAGAGATGCACTTGTTTGTGTGTTTAGGCAATATCGGAAAGAAATGGAGGACTTCATCTTCAGTTTTGTCCAGAAGACACTACAAGAGTGTAAAAATGATCCAGAAGGCTCTGCCCTTCATGTCAAGCCACATGTATGCCTTTAATGTCACTGGACATTTCCTACAATGGTCTTCATCAGTAATCAAAAATGCTGTTTTTTATGTTTGCAGCATTCAAGTTTTGTTATGGAGGAAAGCTACAAAGTGAAGACTTCCAGTGACTCCAAAAATATAAAAAATGCTTTCAGTGTGAGTTCTACAAACTGAAGACATAGCTCACATTATTCTTATTCAACTGCTGAACCATCACGAATGAAACAAGTATTTCTTGTTTTTGGTTTGTAGATGATAGGGAGTGTTTTATACTTCACCAACTTCTGTGTTGATAAACTTGGCCAACCGCTGCTGAATGAAAACCCCCAGCTGACTGATGGATGGGAGGTTCCCAAGTATCCTAAACGTTTTTAGTAAGCTGTGCATTTATACCTGCCGTGCTCTTATTAATTTAAACAATGTTTTTAGTCTATTTGAATCATGTCTATATACATCACTGCTCCTGAATCATTTTTGCAAAGATACCAGCAGGTCTTTGGCCAGATCATTGCCCTTGAGGGCCAAGAGGTGCAGATAAAGGAGAAAAGGTATGGCAAGAGTTTACAATAGTAGCATTTGGATATTGATATGTTTAAGGTATTATAAGATTGATGCTTGTCTTTACAAGACTTGCTGTGACAGACAGTATTGCTGTTTTTTCTTACTGGATTGCTTGTAAAGATTGACATCTGTAATTCCTGTTTTGTATCCCATTTGCTTTTCTGCTTGAGGAAGTGAAATCGGCTTGTGTTGTCTTTGCAGACCGAGACCATGCTGTTTTAACTGCAGTTCTGTGGACCATCAACTGCGAGACTGTCCAGAGGTGTTTCTCTTTGCATATAGACAATGCTTCTGTTAATACTAGATTAATACATTCAATTAGTTTATTTTGTTTTGAAATCAACAAAGATCATTTAAGAGTACAGGTATAAATCTGACTTTTTTCTCTGTTTAAGCCCAAAGATATGGCTCGTATCAATGAAAAGAGGAAAGAGTTTTCACAGAACAACAATCAGAGCAACCAGCGCTACCATGCAGAGGAGGTCGAAGAGCGATTTGCAAAGTACAAGCCAGGAAAATTGAGGTCAGCCATCTTATGAAGAAAGTCAAATATATCAGTCCAAACCTGTGAAGTTCACAGCATGTCCTTGACAAATGAATTGGTGTAACTTCTGCAGCTTTGCATTTATTGCATTCAATGGTTAGTTCATCCAAAAATGAAAACTGTCATCATTTACTCACCCTCATGTCATTCCAAACCCAATTTTGTTCGTCTTCAAAACACAAATGAAGGTATTTTTAATGATAGCCCACAAAGTTTGTCTTGCCAACTTTGTCTGTCTAGTTTTAACTGAATCATTAAAATAGTTTTATAACACCCCATGGTGTTTGCATTTTAAAACTAAAATGGGGAATCAAACACTTGTGCGAAAGTGTTAAGAGAAGTTGATTTTGGAAAATTATAGACCTGCACATACAATTCCTCAGCATATCAGTCCATTTATTCAGGAAGAAACACACTGTACATCTACACCTTATATCTGTTAAGAATTATGCTTTATCATATAGATGGTCTCAAAGCTAACGGATGTGGACTCACATTTTTGTTTCATGTGATTTCATTTAAGCTCCAAGTTTACTGAATTTTGACTCCAGCACTGATAACAAAACAAATGCATTTTGTCTTTCCAGCCATATTTCCCCCCCAGATATTTTAATTTGATAATTTAAGTGTCATTTTTCTAAAAAAATAAAAAAAATAAAAAAAATAAAATCCACTCAAATAAAATGTAATTCATATTGTCTTTGTGCAGTCAAGAGCTCCTTGATGCGCTTGGGATTAATACAAAAACCCTTCCCCCATTCACCTATCGCATGAGGGAGCTCGGCTATCCCCCTGGCTGGTTAAAAGAGGCAGAAATGGAAAACTCAGGCCTGATGCTCTATGATGGTAAGAGTGAGTTTTGTATTTTATTATGGCCAGACATGAGTCAGGTTAAAGCCCCTAATTATAAGAGTTTGAAAATGTAAGAATATTATTACTAAGGGTTTTCTTACATAAGGGGTTTGTTGCAGCTGGCCACAGTGCCTGTAATAAGGACCTGATCTTCACCTGTCATAAGCATGATTAAAGAAGGATAGTGTGTTTTAAATAGAATTAACTGCCATTGACTCTTTTATTTTTTTTTCATAAGGATCAAATGATGGAGATGAAAATAACCATAGCGAAAAGATATCTTACGATGTCTCAAAGCTGGTTGACTTTCCTGGCTTCAATGTGTCTACACCCCCCAACGTAAGAGATGTAAGTGTACATAAATGTTTATTGGACTCAAAACAATGCATGGAATACGCGAGCACTTCTATCTATCTATCTATCTATCTACAAGAACAAGAAATCCCCCTTATTGTATGTTATAAGCAACCATGTGAGCATTAACCCATTATGGTTAAAGTTTGGTGGACTTTAGAGGGTTTTGGGTTCATATATAATGTTCATGTTTGTTACTGCGGACAAAATTGAATATATTAACTGCATTAATGGTTTAACTACTGGGTTGATGTTAAGAAACAAAGACAGAGCTGGATTACTTGTGTATAATAATAATAATCCATTAGTAATGAGTTATGTAGACTGTAAAGAATTAATACAGAAGATCCCCCGCAATAATGATGCTTCCAAACAAACATAAAGTATGGTACCGCAATACAAATTGGTATGGTGATACTTCAGCAAAACTTCAACAAAACAAAGATATCACCAAATCCCTACCACTGACCGTTTCTTCATGAAATTTAGAACAGTTAATTTACAGGCTGACCATCTACAAATGCAGGATTGTATGGTTAATTATTATTTACCTGCATGTTTATGTGAGTATGCCGGCAATTAAGGATTATCTGGTCCATAATTAATGCATACTGATGTAAATCTGGATTTCCCACTATCTAACCTTCTAATGTGTGTGTGTGTGTTTTTTTTTTTTTTTTTTGAAAGGATTACAGGTCTTTCAGTTCTATTCCAATGCAGCCTCAGCACTGGAAGCAAAATTTTGCTGCTTTTTTAAGCAGTAACTTTCCAACGGTAAAAACATCTGTTAAAATATTTTTTCTATTTTATTGTCTTTATCCTTATTTCTCAAATTATTTATGACCTTGTGCTTCTGTATGTGCTCAGCAGGGCTCCAGCTGCAGTAAGAGGCGTCATGAGTCTGAATCCACACCCCAGAAGACAAAGAAATGGAGATCTAATTCAGAGAACCACGAATCAGATATGGAGATAGAATCAGGTACACAACTTCAGCATTGCTATATTCTGTAGGTTTTATGAGTACAGATTGTTCTGAAATGCATAAACTTATAGCTGACCAACTGCCAAGTGCTCTAATGCTTCATACAGCTTGCATTGTCATCCCATTTTTTTCTCTTGAATCTCACTGTGACTTACACTATTTTTCATGTATTAATGTCAGATGATACTAGACAAGTACTATTGATGCACTGAAATGATTTTTTTTTTTTTGATACAGAAATTAAAGAATTCATTTAGCCAGAAATCTAAACCAAAAATAAAGGTTAATCACATTTATTTAATAATCAACGCTGAAATTAAAACCTTTGCATATAAACATTTAAATAACACATAAGGCAGTTTTATGTCAACTTATTAATAATGCAACTCTTTCTACATCAATTCGTTGTTGAAACATATGTTTAATAAATTTACTTTAATAAACATACATTAATTAATAAACACAACAGTCAAAGCATAAATATAACGAGTATTTAATATAGCGCATAGAATGTTCTTCTCTAGAGCTATTTTTTTCTAGCTAACTTATGAGTTATTTAAAGAGTAAATGGCCTTCCTGAGGTAAATGGAACTTTACTTGACATTGTATACAAGCTGTTTTATTGACTACTTTCTGTGTTTGAAACACTGATTTGGCAATTATGAGACATGATATATTTCAGTAAGTTGTTCTGTTTCTTTCAACACACCTTCGATCTTCAGTCATGTTTATTTCATGCTTGAACTGAGGCACTACAGTGATCTGCCACATTGAAGAGCATCAAAACCACATTAATTGTTTGTATTTAGTTATAAAATTGACAGAAATTGAAAGCTCAGACTTAGTTTCATATCAAAGGTAACAAAGCACAAAATGTATTGCCTTAGCATCCATGCAGCTGAACGAAATAGACAATGACGCAGTCATAATTTGTCATTGGAGTAGTGTTATCTAAACATCACTGTTTGGTCAGTGATTTCAGCCCTCCAAAATTGAGTGTGATTACTGAATAGTAAATATGCTACTAATAATGTTTAGTGAAGATTTGTTCACACATCAACTAAAAAAAATAGACTGAAAGATCTTGGTTGATAAAAATGAAGATTCATTAAAAAGACTCACACCATCTGAGAAGCGCTAATTAAACATTACAGTATCGGTAAATGATTTTGGCCCTCCTAAACTCTTAACTAATTTTAAAACCGAAAATTAATTTTAGGCCAAATATTTTCAGTTGCTTAAATTTTGTGCATCACTAACAAATACTTAAAAGGTTAGTTCACCCCAAAATGAAAATTATGTCATTAATTACTCACCCTCATGTTGTTCCAAACCCCCTAAGACCTTCGTTCATCTTCGGAAACAAATTAAGATACAGGTGCATCTCAATAAATTAGAATGTCGAGGAAAAGTTAATTTATTTCAGTAATTCAACTCAAATTGTGAAACTTGTGTATTAAATAAATTCAATGCACACAGACTGAAGTAGTTTAAGTCTTTGGTTCTTTTAATTGTGATGATTTTAGCTCACATTTAACAAAAACCCACCAATTCACTATCTCAACAAATTAGAATACTTCATAAGACCAATAAAAAAAAAAACATTTTTAGTGAATTGTTGGCCTTCTGGAAAGTATGTTCATTTACTGTATATGTACTCAATACTTGGTAGGGGCTCCTTTTGCTTTAATTACTGCCTCAATTCGGCGTGGCATGGAGGTGATCAGTTTGTGGCACTGCTGAGGTGGTATGGAAGCCCAGGTTTCTTTGACAGTGGCCTTCAGCTCATCTGCATTTTTTGGTCTCTTTCTCATTTTCCTCTTGACAATACCCCATAGATTCTCTATGGGGTTCAGGTCTGGTGAGTTTGCTGGCCAGTCAAGCACACCAACACCATGGTCATTTAACCAACTTTTGGTGCTTTTGGCAGTGTGGGCAGGTGCCAAATCCTGCTGGAAAATGAAATCAGCATCTTTAAAAAGCTGGTCAGCAGAAGGAAGCATGAAGTGCTCCAAAATTTCTTGGTAACTGGTGCAGTGACTTTGGTTTTCAAAAAACACAATGGACCAACACCAGCAGATGACATTGCACCCCAAATCATCACAGACTGTGGAAACTTAACACTAGACTTCAAGCAACTTGGGCTATGAGCTTCTCCACCCTTCCTCCAGACTCTAGGACCTTGGTTTCCAAATGAAATACAAAACTTGCTCTCATCTGAAAAGAGGACTTTGGACCACTGGGCAACAGTCCAGTTCTTCTTCTCCTTAGCCCAGGTAAGACGCCTCTGATGTTGTCTGTGGTTCAGGAATGGCTTAACAAGAGGAATGCGACAACTGTAGCCAAATTCCTTGACACGTCTGTGTGTGGTGGCTCTTGATGCCTTGACCCCAGCCACAGTCCATTCCTTGTGAAGTTCACCCAAATTCTTGAATCGATTTTGCTTGACAATCCTCAAAAGGCTGCAGTTCTCTCGGTTGGTTGTGCATCTTTTTCTTCAACACTTTTTCCTTCCACTCAACTTTCTGTTAACATGCTTGGATACAGCACTCTGTGAACAGCCAGCTTCTTTGGCAATGAATGTTTGTGGCTTACCCTCCTTGTCCATCTCATGAACACTTGACATTAAAAGTGGAACACACAACACTATTATAAATTATTTATTCAACACATACTTATTTTTTCATTTCAGATTTGCACATATTAGACCTGTACACCATAATTGTCTATATTATATATTGTGTTTTTGCTATTTGTACATTGCCTATTTGTATATTATTCTTTTATTATCTGTGTCCTGTCCTGTTGCTGTCTTTCTGTTGCACTGTAGAGCTTCTGTCACAAAAACAAATTCCTCGTATGTGTAAGCATACCTGGCCAATAAAGCTCATTCTGATTCTGATTCTGATTGTGAAGGGTGTCAATGATTGTCTTCTGGACAACTGTCAGATCAGCAGTCTTCTCCATGATTGTGTAGCCTAGTGAACCAAACTGAGAGACCATTTTGAAGGCTCAGGAAACCTTTGCAGCTGTTTTGAGTTGATTAGCTGATTGGCATGTCACCATATTCTAATTTGTTGAGATAGTGAATTGGTGGGTTTTTGTTAAATGTGAGCCAAAATCATCACAATTAAAAGAACCAAAGACTTAAACTACTTCAGTCTGTGTGCATTGAATTTATTTAATACACGAGTTTCACAATTTGAGTTGAATTACTGAAATAAATGAACTTTTCCATGACATTCTAATTTATTGAGATGCACCTGTATATCTGATGAAATGTGAGAGCTCTCTGACCCTCCCATAGACCGCAACGCAACTGTAATGTTCCCAGGTCCAGAAACGTAGTAAGGACATTGGTAAAACAGTCCATGTGACATCAGTGGCTCAACTTCAATTTTGCGAAGCTACGAGAATACTTTTTGTGCGCAAATAAAAACAAAAATAATGACTTTATTCAACTGACTTTATTGAAGTTGCGCCACTGATGTCACATGGACTGTTTTAGCGATGTCCTTACTACGTTTCTGGACCTGGGAACATTACAGTTGCATTGCTGTCTATGACAGGGTCAGAGAGCTCTCACATTTCATCAAAAACATCTTAATTTGTGTTCTGAAGATGAACGAAGGTCTTATGGGTTTGGAACGACATGAGGGTGAGTAATTAATGACAGAATTTTCATTTTTGGGTGAACTATCCCTTTAATTATCGTGAAAGAATATAATAATTTAGTTTTTGTCCTTCTACAGATCATGATACGTCTCAAATGAGATCTGATGGTTTCCAGTTCCACCCACCACTTCCTCCTGGCTCTTCGTCCTTGGGCGTTGCTCCACCGCTGCCGCTGGGTACGCCTCCATCCACACCTCCAATCCCTAAGGGAACTCCACCACCAACTCCACCAACAAATGCTTCTCCGTCCACTCAAGCGAGAGGGTTGACTGAAGGGGAAGAGTCAGAGGATGGGCTGACTCTGGAGGAACTGGAGGAGCAGCAAAGGCTTCTTTGGGCAGCTCTTGAGAAGGCAGATACTGCAACCAACAGTGATTCTGAAGCTGGAGCTTCTGAGACCCCCGTCCCAAGTTCCCCTAGTGTCGTCACTTCACTTAAACTTGACTCGGAGGAAGATGGAGAAAAGATGGAGGACTCGAGTCATACATATGAGATCAAAAGCACACCAGCTTCACCTGTTGAGCCAGTAACTAATGCATGTGAGGATGAGAGGATAGATGAAACAGCCAGTGATGGACAGGAAAAACATTCAATTAATGAAAACGTGATCGATTTGCAAGCGGAGATGAGTGATATTATTGTCCTGGATGAAGTTTACGAGGAAAACAGTAATCATGAGGCAACAAATGGAAGTTCAGACACTCCTCAGATAAGCACACAGGAGTCAAAGGCGCAAGCGGCCGACGACATGGAGGAACCTGTCGTAAATAAAGTAGCTTTCGTTCCACACCGTAGCAGATTTGCTGCGGGAATAATACCTTTTGAGGACACACCTGAGTTTACAGAGGTTGCTGAAGCAACAGGGGTTTACCTCAAGATTCGAGATTTACTAAAAGGCTCCCCAAGAAATCAGGCCAAGAACAAGAAATAATCGAAGTCATCTGTTTTATACTATCCACCTGTGGACAACAACAAATGTTTTTTTCTCTTATTATAGTCCTTTTCTATGTAGTTTTACTTTGGTGCTTTGTATCTTTTTACTGCTATTGTGTGATTTTTTTTTTTTTTTAAAGACACAGAAAGATTACATTTGGTTTGTACCTGAATATTAACTGACTGTGGGTACTTGTTCTGTGTAGGTGTTTTTTTATTATTTTTTTTTTGTTGTTTTTAATTCTTGTTCCGTTTTCTGTAATTACAAATGTTACTCCATCTCATGCTATGCTGATTTGTATGCCTGCCATAGATCATCTGTGTAATTTATCTGTGTAAATTGTGAATATCTTTCAGCATAAATTTCTTAAAAAATTCTCACTGAATTAAAAGTTTTAACTTGACCTTGGTAGTAAAATTAAATCACTGCACTTTAGATATATTTTCACAATTCTTTTACTAATGCATTTCTTTGCTTCTTGTGCTCTACCTCTTTTACCTCATCTTTATTTATGTCTTTTTTATAAGTTTGTTGCCAACAGCTTATTACTTTACTTTTCCTGTTGCAAACTGTTGTTATAGGAATGTCTCACATTTAGATAAGGTTTAGCAAATCTGTCTGTGCTGTTGATTACCACAGAAAATAATTGTCTCGCCATGTAATTTTTAAACTTGAAGGAAAAAGCGTTTACAATAATACATTTAAAGTGGAAGGTTATGAGGAAAGGCTTTCTGGATGGTTTTTGTTTTATTATTATTATTCTTTGCTTTTTAAAATATTAATTCATAATATGTTAAGATTTAGTTTCTTTTTAGTTTCTTCTATTTTTCTTTTTTTTTTCCTTTTTTTTGCAGGATGTGTGAAGCGGTAAGTAGATTTTCAATGGTTGTCAACATAGAAGGATGCTTTTGACTTACAAAATGTTGTGCTTACACCATATACCAGCAGGGGAAAAATTGCTTGAAGCATTTTAGAGGTCCTTGAAACTAATCAACTAAACCCTACTCTCATCCTCAAATGACACCCATAGTCCGCTAAACGACTGCATGTTGCATATTCCATAAAAACTGGCAGTCATTTTTAATCTAGTAAGCTGTGATCTGATTAGCCGGCTTTATACAACCTCTGAGAGTATTTTTTTTAGACCTGGAAACAAAATCACACACTGTAAAACCTAAGAATCAAATTTACTAAATAAAATGTTAATTTTACTTAATTGTAACTATTATTATAAGCAGAACTCAAATTCAGTGTTTTGCAGCAGATATTATTTTCTTAACATGCTTTGATTCAGACTGGTAAAGGAGAGTAAATGTTGGAATTAAGTGTTATTTTCTAATTTTGCACAAGATAAAAAAAATATTCTCTTTTTTTGTGGACTCAAATGGAATAAGTTCACAGTACTCATACATATTGTCTTTTAAAGGTGTCATAGAATGGAAAACTATTTACCTTAGCATAGTTGAACAATAAGAGTTCTGTACATGGAAATGACACATCGTGAGCCTCAAACACCATTGTTTCCTCCTCATGTAAATCTCGTGAATAAAAAAGACCACTGAAAAATAGGCGAATCAGAACATAACACCGACTGTGACGTAACAGTCGGGATCACTAATAGTTACGCCCCCAAGATTTGCATATACCCGCCCATGTTCTAGGCCAGCCGGACCCGCACAGCCGAATCATCAGAAGTCCTGCAGGTATTGTGAAAAAACAATCGAGGGCAACGGCGAAAATGGCAGATCATGGAAATAAATGTTATGTTCCAGGCTGTGCGGGGGATGTGACGTGCAGGGATGGGTTGGTGTCTGTATTCAGAAAGGCACGGAAAGCAAATAACACGTTCTAATAAAATAAAGCCAGCCACTAAAGGGACATGGTTAGCTCCTTGCTAGCAGTAGCCTGTTACATTGCAGTACATAAGATTTCACTTACCACTTGAACAGTGTAAGGAGAGATGACTGAGGATGATGGCGAATGATTTACAGATCCTGAGCACCACGGACAAGCATCAGATCTTGTAAAATGTGTGGTTAAGTACTGCCGCTCCATAGAATAAACAGAGCACGTGCGATCGCAAATCTCGAAAGCGAAAGTGAAAGTAAAAAGTGATCGTGCATTTGAAAGCAGTTTCAGTGCCCCAGCATATTAATATCCCTGTTGCCCGCATTTTATATACAGTATAATTACCCGACGATATAACTGCGAGAGAAAGTATTGAAATATATATTTTCCTCCCTGTGTTTCCTTCCTGTGAGCTACTGAAATGAGCCGCACTGTGAAACAGCCAATCAGAGCAGAGCCGTATTGTGAAACAGCCAATCAGAGCAGAGCTTTACATTATTATTCATGACCCTAAGCCACATACCTTCTATGTAGATATCAGAGAACAATTTAAAATATTGTATCAATGCATTCTATGGCACCTTTAAATATTTCCTAAACAGAAATTCAGATCACAGGCATATCTGAGTGAAATTCAATCATATTTAGCATATAAAATATGATGTGTACATATCCATTTCAAATGATGTTTATATGTGGTTTATATCCTGGACAGGATATCTGCTACCTGGTTAAGATGCCAGGGATATAAGGGATATAAACTGCCCTCATTGAGAGCATAGCTACCATGGAACAGCCATGGACCATTTCCTTGGTGGCCCGGAGAGACAAATCTGAGGCCTCACACAACTCTTTAATAGAGTCTGGGCCCACCCCCACGCCTTCATTCAGGTCCCTTATTAGGTCCAACTGGTATGCCTGCAGTATTGCTATAGTATGCAGACATGCTCCAGCTTGGCTCACTGCCGCATTACTACTAAGCAGGGCCTTAAGGGACAATGCAGACTTAGGGGAGAGATATCTTGCAAGCATCTCTTCAACCCTGGGCATCGCTCCATACCGTGTTCATTCAGTCCCATAAAGGAAGAGTAGTTTTGACACAGAGGGCTAAAGACATAGGCAGAAAAAGACCAGGATCTCCACACCTTCTTAGGTTTGGACGCTAAGGTTATGACATGCTTTGATGAAAGTGTTCATCGAGCTTGCTCTTTCATCACACTTCCTACTTTTCTGCTGGCCAGTCAATATTTATATTACTCATAAGCAGGGGAGAGAAGTGGCGAACCCTCAAACTCCCCTACCTCAATGCTAGATTAAGCCAATGCCACACCTTCACTATAAAAGCACTTGAACCAGCAGATAAAAGCTAAAAAAGAGAAGGACCCATCTCAAATTCCTCTGATAATTGTATCTGCGACCCCTATGATCTTAGCTGCCGCACTGCCTAAGCAGAGGCGGGACCTGAACCACGAGGGGCACGTGCCGCTCCCACCTGGCTCAGAGAGAGCCAGGTGGGAATGGAGTGTTCTTAGTGGGGGTGGCTAACAATGAACACAGCCAGATCCCCCGAGAGATTTATTAAACCATGCAAATTAATGTTAAAGCACCAACAGGAGTAAAAAGTTATGCAGGTGATCTACTAAATACCGAAGCCTCACACTGGCCAATGGCATTCAGCATGTGAAATAGAGGTGGGCTTGTCCACTATATAAGGCACTGTGGAATGACATTCCCTCACAATCTTTTTACTTTCAGCCACCAGCTTTGCTCTGGTTGAAGATGAAGCCGATGATCCCCCAGCAGCAGAGCTGCGAAAAGTGTTTGAATATCTGTCCAGTGTCATCTACATATTTTATTAGCAGCAAATTTCAACTCATCTCATTTGTAAAAAATAACTTGAGATAAAACACATCCCTGTCGGAGACCAGTATTTTAAACCACATTCTCTGACTTGCAATCATTTACTAGTACATTGTGGCCTTTCAAAAAACTTTTTATCCATAAAATCAGGGTTTGATGGACTTGTAACTGCTCCAGACACACAGAAGTGTGCTTGCGTTTACTGTATTAAAACAAAGTCAATAAATAAAATCCTTACACAGGAATATACCATGTCCCAAATGCTTTACAATCTTATTCAACCCCATGACTCGCAGTGTAAGCAAATTGCAATGGATCAAGTTTACCAGTCATTTCCTGGGAGAGATGCAAAGCACAGGTGTTAAAGCCACTACTGGCTTTCAGAGACTTTCAGAGTGCAAGTTTTTGAAAATTATACCGTTAATTCCTCTGTGTAAACTACAAAAATGCTAATTTGTGAAAATATGGAGCTTATAATATGACAAAACAAATTGAATTTGTATTGAGTAAATTTGAATTATTGACAAGTGTCATTTAACAAAACTGAATATTATGTAGCATTTAACATAGTTCTGAATTAGATTTTTTTTTATTTGAATATTAAACATTTGAAATTTAACATAACTGAACATTTTTATTGCAGAGTTTTACAGACGTATTTTCAAACAGCGAATTTTTTTTTTTTTGTTCTGAAATCTTAGACTGCAAATATCCAGTTTTTAAAAATACAGCTTCAAGTTTTCAAGAGGAAGAGGAAATTCGGAACATCAAATTCAATATTCTAAAATTCAATATGCAGAAATTCAGATCGTACAGAAAGTAGGTCAGAGGTAATCCACAGGGAAGAGTAGATGATCTCCGAAAAGTCAAACGAAGCATTTTGTCCAATTAGTAGTTTTCTGGCGTGAGCGTGCGGTTCAAGATCTACCTGATCATGGTGGCCTAAGTGGCCTAAGTGATTCTTAAACATTTACGGTTTATATACGTATATGTTAGGTTAGCATTCTCAGCATGTGAAACATTTGTCTAAGCCAGTGGTTCTCAACCTTTTTTACTCCAAGGCCCCCCTCTACTCCAAATCAATACATACTTTGCAAAAATGTCACTGCAGATATTCTTTACAACTTAAACGTACTTAAAAGTATGTAAACCTTAATTATACAGTAACTTTAATAAATAAGCAGAAGTCAACCTGCCATACCAAACAAGACCACAGGGAGACGCCAAAGGACTGCATACACAGATCCATGCAGAATACTTCTTTTTGAAAAGCCTTTTTGGAAGAGCAAAAGTCAGTGACTCAGGGGCAGACTTAACCAATTAGTGAGGTAAGCGGCCACTTAGGGCCCCGGGGAATCAGGGGGGCCATCTGATTTTGGTGAAAAAATATTTGTAGCGTTGAGCAATGTAGCCAATCACAGACATATCTGTTAATTTCTTGAACGCACTGACCAGAAGTGTTTAAATTAGAATCCACTCACCGCTAATGCTAAGTTTTTGTCAAGTGCTGAGTTCTGCAAGGTCGGGAATCCTCTCATTATAACAAAGTGTAGATATGATGTAAATAAGAGATTCATTGTGCAGTGTTTAGACAGCTTATTAACAGAATGTCGTGAGATTGCAATGAACTGAAGTGAGTGACAGCTTTTGGTGATTATGAGGGAGCGCTCTTTGTTCGCCGGCGTGAACTGCGCGTACTCGTATAAATGCACGAATGATATGACTGGAGATTTTCGTTTAATAATAGATTATATTTTCGATTTGTTTCTCGGCAAACCCTACCGTATGCCTTCTGAACACTTGGAATATGAAATGAGTTGCATGGGATAATTTTATTTTTGTAAAAAGATAAGACTGGAAAACTTTACAATTTATTAAATGGATAAGTGCAAGCATTTTTTTTTAAATTTTTATTTTTATTTTTATTATCTTCTTTTGTGATTTGAAAAAAAAAAGGTAGCCTAATTTGGCTTTAGAACAGCATCAGGTTGACTAACTGCTGGTTGTGAAGGGATAAATAAACTATAAACTAGAGCAACCAAGCAAGCAAAATAAGGGTTACGCGAGCACATAGTTACTGTGTTGGGGCCCCATACCTGGAATTTGCTTAGAGCCCCCAAATCACTAAGTCTGCTCCTGCAGTGACTGATGCAATTAGCAGTACAGTTCACTTGGTGGTCATCTGAGGCCCTTTTATTATCTTGCAAAAACTCATATTGACTATATAACCATATAAACCACTGGTGCTTGGACCCAGATAATCACTGATTGTGGCTATATTGTGTGTTAAAATTCATAAGGTTTTTGAATAAATGGTTGGATTGCTCATGTATTCTCACTGTGGCATTTACATGGATGCGTATATCTAGGGATTATCCTAAAATTATACAAAGTGAATGTTATATAATCATTAGGCTCATTTGATATAAGCAACATTTACTAAGAACCAATCACCTGTGATGCATGCTGGTTAGAAATGTGTCTGATGTCTGACTTGCTCTGACGTCATGTCGACGTATGCCAAAAATCTCTCGCAAAGGCGAGTCTGCCATGCAGTCGAGCCTGTGAGGGAGACATACAAAATGTGCAGTGGTTTGGGTTCCCCAGGACAGGTTTGAGAAGCACTGGTTTAAACAACTATTATGCTGTGTTCCCTTCTAAAATGTTTGATATCTAATATAATGTGATAATGTGTTTAAATTATGTGTGAATAATATTCCTAAACACTATGACACTTATTTCTATGTGGGATATATGATCTGGGTGATCCTTAGCTGACATGGAGCCTGGTGTGAATAGTGTGGGGCTCAGTGCGACCGCACCAGTTGCACCGCCCTAAGGACGGCCCTTTATACGATGCTACATGACTTTATCAAACTAAAAATGGATAGAATATACATTGTTAGGAAAAATTAAATAACTGGTACTTTGGGTGTTTTGTACATCATATTAATTTTAATAGCAACAGAATTTGAGTTACATTCATTTCATTAGCAACAAGGTACAAACGTAAATCACGCTTTATTCACCTTTATCTCGTACCTGTCTGATCAGGACTGTCCGGCTTGTCTTCAGTTATTATATACTCCTCTTCTCACTGCAGCCGTCCACTACTGTCAAGGCAAGGTGAGGCGCAAACCAAACGAGCCTATTTATTTAGGTAATAAGACTGTAAAACACGGGCGCCGCCGTGCGGAGGAGGCTCGAGATTGCGCGCGCAATAGTAATAAAAAATGAAAATGTTCAAAGTTGATGTTTCGCCATTTAAACAGTCAGAATCGATTCTTCACAACACGGAGTATCAAAGTAACACTTTTCACAGACACGTTTTAACGGTCATCACAGCAAATTCCGCAAAGCTATTTTCATTTAGAAAAATGTAGATTTGTAACACTTTATTTTGTATTATATTACCTTTGCATAAAGTACATACATACATACATACTATAAATAAATAAAATAGTTAACACTGCATTGAGGGTGTTTCTACTAATGTTACAGAGTCTATGGGAGTGGCTAATTTGATGTTATTTTCACTTCTGACTGCTGGTATAAATCTCTATTTTTTTCATCATTTTGAAAGTCGTGAAAACATTATCGTGGAGTTTTTCTTTTGCTATTTTGAGGTGATGTGACTTCCGCTGCTGAGAGACACCCGGAAATGTGAAAAAGGTCCATCAGAACAGAGATACATGCATCTCAATGAATTAGAATGTCGTGGAAAAGTTCATTTATTTCACTTACTCAACTCAAATTGTGAAACTTGTGTATTAAATAAAATTCAATGCACACAGACTGAAGTAGTTTAAGTCTTTGGGTCTTTTAATTGTGATGATTTTGGCTCACATTTAACAAAACCCACCAATTCACTATCTCAACAAATTAGAATATGGTGACATGCCAATCAGCTAATCAACTCAAAACACCTGCAAATGTTTCCTGAACCTTCAAAATGGTTACATAATAGCCTATACAATCATGGGGAAGACTGCTGATCTGACAGTTGTTCAGAAGACAATCATTGACACCCTCCACAAAGAGGGTAAGTCACAGAAGGTCATTACTGAATGGTTGGTTGTTCACAGAGTGCTGTATCAAAGCATATTAAGTGAAAAGTTGACTGGAAGGAAGAAATGGGGTAGGAAAAGGTGCACGAGCAACAGGGATGACCACAAGCTTGAGAATACTGTCAAACAATGCTGATTCAAACACTTGGGAGAGCTTCATAAGGAGTGGACTGAAGCTGGAGTCAGTGATCAAGAGTCAACACGCTCAGACTTCTTCAGGAAAAGGGCTACTAAGCCACTTCTGAAACAGAAACAATGTCAGAAGCATCTTACCTAGGCTAAGGAGAAGAAAACTGGACTGTTGCTCAGTGGTCCAAAGTCCTCTTTTCAGATAAAAGTCAATTTTGCATTTCATTTGGAAATCAAGGTCCCAGAGTCTGGAGGAAGAGTGGAGAGGCACAGAATCCAAGCTGCTTGAAGCCCAGTGTGAAGTTTCCACAGTCAGTGATGAATTGGGCTGCCATTTCATCTGCTGGTGTTGGTCCATTGTGTTTTCTGAAGTCCACAGTCAACGCAGCCATCTACCAGGACATTTTAGAGCACTTCATCCTTCCTTCTGCTGACAAGCTTTATGGAGATGCTGATTTCATTTTCCAGCAGGATTTGGCACCTGCCCACACTGCCAAAAACACCAAAAGTTGGTTAAATGACCATGGTGTTGGTGTGCTTGACTGGCCAGCAAACTCACCAGACCTGAACCTCATAGAGAATCTATAGGGTATTGTCAAAAGAAAGATGAGAGACACCAGACCCAACAATGCAGATGAGCTGAAGGCCACTGTCAAAGAAACCTGGGCTTCCATACCACCTCAGCAGTGCCACAGACTGATCACCTCCATGCCACGCCGAATTGAGGCAGTAATTAAAGCAAAAGGAGCCCCTATCAAGTATTGAGTACATATACAGTAAATGAACATACTTTCCAGAAGGCCAACAATTCACTAAAAATGTTTTTTTTTTTTTATTGGTCTTATGAAGTATTCTAATTTGTTGAGATAGTGAATTGGTGGGTTTTTGTTAAATGTGAGCCAAAATCATCACAGTTAAAAGAACCAAAGACTTAAACTACTTCAGTCTGTGTTCACTGAATTTATTTAATACACAAGTTTCACAATTTGAGTTGAGTTAGTGAAATAAATGAACTTTTCCACGACATTCTAATTCATTGAGATGCACCTGTACCTGTGCATCAGAACCTTTATAACTAATTTATGTGTAGCGCAAAGAAAGGAGGATTTGTAAATATGTAATGAAGTCATGACGTCTCAACGTTATGGTATCTTCCGCATTCATTATTTCCCTAAAGGACATGTGCTCGATTTGTGTTTGTTTGATATTTTTTATTTTAAAGCAAACGAATTAGTGGTTTCACAGGTTCATTTTAGCTGGTGATTCTGTTTCTCTGACTTTCAGGATCCGTTAAAGGGATTTTATTTTTTTTTTTTTTATTTATTTTTTGTCATTTCCACCCAGAATGAGTGTTAGAGATCAAATTCTGTCTTTTCAGATTCATCATGGATGACACACAAACATCCAGAGATGAAGCTTTTTCTCCAGGATGCAGGTACTTTGAATACATGCTATATTAAATCACCTATTTATATGAAAGATGGCCATCGTGTTTTTTTTTTCTTTGTTAAGTTAAAATGTAAATGTAAATATTTTATTTAAAACTAACATACAGTGCTTAACAAATTTATTAGACCGTCTGTCATAATAAAGAGAAAACACAAATATATTAGGAATCTGTCAAAACCATGTTTAAAACATTTTTTTTTTTTATTGCCATTTATTAGGCAAATAAACTGAAACAACTAAACGGTCTTTATTCACACAATAACCAATATATATATATATATATATATATATATATATATATATATATATATGTATGTATGTATGTATGTATATGTATGTATATATAGCCCTTTCTAACGTTATCACCACGAATTAAACTGAGAAATGTACATCTTTAAAGTGAATTTTACATAAAATGTTGCTATTTTCAATAAGCCCAGTTATATATAAACATTACTAAATTAGCCAATTCAAATTAAAAATAATAAAATACTACACAACTATAGCGTAAATAGCCTATATTATAACATGTTATGTGACACAAAAAATCTCGGATCTCTGGAACTCTAGACATTGCTATTGCCCTATTTGCCCTTTATGTTGGCTTTCTAGGCCAACATAAAGTTAGTTCACAAACTTTTACCTCATCTGGTTTATTATAATCATCATCATTTATTACATCATATTACCCCTGTCTTTGTCCCGTTTTTCTTCTTCTTCTCTTATTATTTTTTTCTTCCCTTGGTACCAGAGGGCTTCGGTCTTTTTGACATAGTGGTAATTTATTAGGGAACATCTATCACAATCAGGTAACTGAAGTTTGTGGAAATGTGGCTGTGCGGGGGAAGATTAATCATGCGTTGAATCGGGGTGAGTGCGGGAGAGCAATAAAATAGGCCTAGTTATGTTTTTGTGGGATGATCGCTTTTCTGTATATTTTAAATTCATAGTATGGAAGTAGTATTGGTAATAAAAAAAAAAAAAGTAAAAATAGTAAAAACTTCACTCATTTTGGCGCCCTTAGAGATCGCCAGCCCCCCTGGCATTTGCCTATGGCCCTGTATATATATAGTTTTTATTTACTTTTCCACAGTCTCTGTTGTTATTGACTTTCAAATAGTTTCTGGTTGTTCCCAAAGACTTGCTTTTGGTTAAACCTTTGTGTGATCTATCTTTGAATCCAATAAATCTCAACTATAATTACATTTAGCATTAGAAAAACTACTGTGACTAACCTACTGGTGTAACCATTACAGAAACAAAAAATGATTGGTAATCACTAATACTGTTAGTTTAGGGCAGCTGTGGCACAAACCTTACATTGGGTGGGGTCTATTAAATTTGTTAAGCACTGTATATCAACATAGTTTTTAAATGAGAATTTAATTTAAAACTAATATAAATAGTGCTGCATAAAAGTTTGTGAACCCTTTAGAATTTTCTATATTTCTGCATAAATGTGACTCTGGACTACAAAACCTTAAGTAGCACGGGTATATTTGTAGTAATAGCCAAAAATACATTGTATGAGTCAAAATTATCGATTTTTCTTCTATGCCAAAAATCATTAGGATATTAAGTAAAGATCATGCTCCATGAAGATATTTTGTAAATTTCCTACGGTAAATATATCTAAGCGTAATTTTTTGATTGGTAATATGCATTGCAAAGAACTTCATTTGGAAAACTTTAAAGGCGATTTTCTAAATATTTAGATTTTTTTTGCACCCTCAGATTCCAGATTTTCAAATAGTTGTATCTCGGCCAAATATTGCCCTATCCTAATAAACCATACATCAATGGAAAGCTTATTTATACAGCTTCCAGGTGATGTATAAATCGCAATTTTAAAAAATTGACCCTTATGACTTACATAAAATGTTGTAGTCCAAGGTCACAAATATGACCCAAAACATCATCCAATTTTCCTTTTTCATCATCAGAAGTCCTGAAAGTAGACAAAGGGAATCCAATCAAACAAATGAGACAAAAATATAGACTTGATCATATATTTATTGAGAAAAAAGATCCAGTGTTACATATCTGTGAGTGGCAAAAGTATGTGAATCTTTGCTTTCAGTATCTGGTGTGACCTCCTTTTGCAGTGATAACTGTTGATCAGTCCTGCACAATGACTTGTGGGAATTTTAGCCCATTACTCAGTACAATACCGCTTCAACTCTGTGATGTTGGTGGGTTTCCTCCTATGAACTGCTTGCTTCCGGTCCTTCCGAAACATTTCAATTGGATTAAGGTCTGGACTTTGACTTTGGCCATTCCAAAACATTTTTGTCCTTCTTTATCCATTCTTTAGTAGAACGACTTGTGTGCTTGGGGTCGTTGTCTTGCTGCATGACCCACTTTCTCTTGACACTTTCTCGGACATCTGCTCTGACATTTTCCTTTAGAATTTGCTGGTTTAATTCAGAATTCATTGTTCCATCAATGATGGCAAGCCGTCTTGGCCCAAGATGCAGTAAAACATGCCCAAACCATGATACTACAACCACCATGTTTCACAGATCGGCTAAGTTTCTTATGCTGGAATACAGTGTGCAAACTATTACATGTCTTGCTTTTAGAGTGATGTTTGTTGGTCAACCACTCTTGGGGAGGATAACAGTGGTCTTGAATTTTCTCCATTTGTACACAGTCTGTCTGATTGTAGATTTGTGGAGTCCAAAGTCTTTAGAGGCTTTGTGACCTTTTTCAGCCTGATGAGCAACAGCAACTCTTTTTCTGAGGTCCTCAGAAATCTCATTTGTTTGTGCCATGATACACTTCCACAAACTTTTTTTTAAATGAAACAGGGCAGGCAATGACACCTGATAGTCATCTCACTGATTGAAAACACCTCTGAACAGATGGACTCTAATTTCACCTTCAAATTAGCAGCTAATCTTAGAGATTCACATACTTTTGCCACTCATAGATATGTAATATTGCATCATTTTCCTGAATAAATAAATGACAATGTTTGATTGAGTTCTCTTTGACTACTTTCAGGACTTGTGCGAAAATCTGATGATGTTTTTGGGCATATTTATGTGGAAATATGGAAAATTCTAAAGGCTTCACAAACTTTCAAGCAGCACTGTATAGCTTCAGTTTTTTAATCAACATAGTATAAACAAAAAGATCATAAGTGTTTTTTAAATCATAAATTAATATTAATAGAGTAATTTAAAGGATTCTTTGTTATAGTTCAGTTCATCAGAATAGATCAGAACCAGAGCCCAGCTGTGTGTCTATGAAAAGTGACCAGTCCTTGGATTGTCCAGTTAAGTTTAAGAGTGAAAAATATATATGTCATCCACAATATTTCAGGTAATACATTTCATTAACAGACATCACTGACATATGATATCAAGTTTTATATGACGTATTCATGGTATTTTCATTAGAATTTTTTTCTTCATCTGATATTTGAACAGTTGCTCACACAGAGAGGCACACATATGAAAGTACTTCGTTCAGTTTTTCGAAGGTGTACTTTTTAATCTCTCTTTGTTATAGTACTGTTCATCAGAAGAGATCAGAACCAGAGCCCAGCTGTGTGTCTATAAAGAGTGACCAGTCCTTAGATTGTCCAGTTAAATTGAAGAGTGACGACACAAAGCTTAACCTCAAGTATAAATTTTTTGTAAAAATATGATTAGTAGAGTAGAAAAGTTTAATTATTTATTTAATTATTATTTTTTACATTTATTTAAATATATATTTTTTATTTAATAATAATAACATATACAGTTGTGACCTTGAGCAATGGCATTGTTAATAAAGTCACAACTGATATTAAGGTAATGAGAAAAATTTCACCAGTGCCCACCAATTGTCTGATTCTTGATTTAAGGTTAATCCTGCCACCCAGATCAGATGTTCCAAAACCCATCTGTAAGAAATATGACCAGTCTATGAATCAACCGCAGGACAGCACGTATCCTGGTGTCAGGTAAATTCTTGGATTTTTTTTGTTTTTTGGTGATTTTGATGCAATGCATCATCACACATTACTCAAATACATTATTAATAACTGATACATTTCATAAACCTTACAGTATATATCCAGTGTCTCATAATACAAAAAACAAAAACAGACATCTTGCTCTGTACATTTATCTCTGTAATAATGTGGTATTTTAATTTCACAGCCATGAACTCCTCAACACGTTTAGATCAAATCTGATGAAGAAGTTTCATTGTCTTTATGAGGGAACAGCAAAACAGGGAAACCCAACACTGCTGAATGAGATCTACACAGAACTTTACATCACAGAGAGTGAGAGTGGAGAGATCAGTAATGAACATGAGGTGAGACAGATTGAGATACAATCCAGGAGAGCAGCAACAGAGGATACACCAATCAAATGCAATGACATCTTTAGACGTTTACCTGGACAAGACAAAGCCATCAGAACTGTGCTGACAAAGGGAATCGCTGGCATTGGAAAAACGGTCTCTGTGCAGAAGTTCATCCTGGACTGGGCTGAAGGGAAAGAGAATCAGGACGTCCATCTCATATTTCCACTTCCTTTCAGAGAAATCAATCTGATGAAGGACAAAACTCTCAGTCTTTCAGATCTTCTGCATTTTTTCTTCTCTGAAACTAAAGAGATGGAAATGTCCAGTGATAAATCTAAAGTGTTGTTCATCTTTGATGGTCTAGATGAGTGTCGTTATTCTCTGGATTTTCAGAGCAATGTGAGGTTGTGTAATATATCTGAATCAGCCTCAGTGGACATGTTGCTGATGAACCTCATTGTGGGGAATCTGCTTCCCTCTGCTCTCATCTGGATCACCTCCAGACCAGCAGCAGCTGATCTCATCCCCTCTGAGTGTGTCCATCGAGTGATAGAGGTACGGGGCTTCAATGAGCCACAGAAGGAGGAATACTTCAGGAAGAGAATCGGCAATCAGAGTCTGGCCAACAGGATCATCACACACCTGAAATCGTCAAGGAGCCTCTACATCATGTGCCACATCCCAGTGTTCTGCTGGATCTCAGCCACTGTTCTAGAGAAGCTGTTGAGTGAAGAAGAGATTGGAGAGATTCCCAAGACTCTCACTCAAATGTACACACTCTTCCTGATCATTCAGACCAACATCAAACATGAGAAGGACTAGGAGAAGAACGTGACAGATGAAGACATGATTCTCAAACTGGGGAAACTGGCTTTCCAGCAGCTTGTGAAAGGAAACCTGATCTTCTATGAGGAAGATCCTCAGTGTACTCAGGATTGTGCACTCAGATCTTCAGAGAGGAGTTTGGTTTGTATCAGGGGAAAGTCTTCTGCTTTGTTCATCTGAGCATTCAGGAACATCTAGCATCTCTACATGCAAACCTCTCCTGTACAAGCAACAACATGAATGTGTTTGACCAAATCACCAAACAGAGTTTGTTGTGTGAAGTTAAAGGTTGTTTTCAACTCATGGTTAAACATGTTTCATTATCTAAGCTGCATCGGAGAGCTGTGAATGAGGCTCTACAGAATAAAAATTGACATCTGGACCTTTTCCTGCGGTTCCTTCTGGGTCTGTCAGTGAAGACTCATCAGATTCACCTACAACGACTAATGAAATGGTCAAGAAGTAGCAATGAGAAAACTGACAGCAATGAGAAAATGGTTAAGTACATCAAGAAGAAGATCAGGATCATTGACTCTCCAGAGAAAACCATAAATCTGTTTTACTGTCTGAATGAACTGGGTGACCATTCACTAGTGCAAGAAATACAACAGTATCTGGAATCTGGAACAATAAGTGAAGACAAACTCTCTTTATCTCAGTGGTCAGCTTTAGTTTTTGTGTTGTTAACATCAGAGGATGAGCTGAATGAGTTTCGTCTTGATAAATTTGTTAAAGGAAAGAATACACATGAAAATATGAAAGTTCTTCAGAAGCTGCTGCCTATGATTATAGAATCCAGATCAGTTCAGTAAGTGTCACGGAGAACAATACATTCACTGTTTAAACATTAAAAACGTCAAAGTTAAAAGCTCATAAATCATCAGTGCAGAAGATGTTTTCCAGTGTTTAGTGCTCAGTATTTTGATTTCTGTTTTGAGTTTTGTTTTCTTTTCAGTGACACTGTAAGACTTCTCCAGACATTCAAACAAAGTCAGAGTGGTTGCACAGGAATAATTCAGGTTTACCAATAGTGTTTTTTTTTTTTTTTTTTCTTGAGTTTTGAGTTTTGACATTTTACAGAAAGGCATTTGGAATGATAAGACCTGGTCTCAAACTTATAATAAAACTCTGGAACTTTCTTCCAGTTTACAGTCTAGCATGCGGATTAGTTTTAAACATGTTAAACCAGTTAAATAAGTTAAGATAAGTTAAACATTTTACATAATGCATTAATTACATAAATTTTATGCAATTAATACATAAATGTTGATTTAATTCAATCTTAACTTCTTTATATTTGTGTAAATTTCCCCATGAAACTTGGATAATTTAACATTACGAAATGCATGTGTATGTAGTTTTTTTCCTCATGGTATGAATTAAATTTAATTATATTATATTTGAATTGCAAATTGCAAATTTTTTTTCATTGCAGCATTCAGTTCGATGGCTTTTATAGCGTTTCACATGTATGATTTTCATCTATCGACAGGTTGTGGAATTGTGGTGTCACAGATGAAAGTTGTGCTGTTCTGGCTTCAGCTCTGAGATCAAACCCCACACAACTGAAAGAACTGGATCTGTTTGTGAACAAACTCGGATGTTCAAGTGTGAGTCTGCTCTCTGCTGTACTGGAGGATCCTCACTGTACACTGGAGAAACTGAGGTAAGATCATATATGACTCATATATGCTACTGTATGTATGATTTTGCATAAGACAGGCATTATACATAAAATACAGATAAAGTGCATATAATAAATATTATTTTTCCTGCTTGAATGCGATGTTTTATGATCATGTTTTGTGCTCTGTGCCATTTTCGATCTCAGTCCAATAATCCATCAAATATACAGATTTGTGCATTTGTACTTTATCTTTAATAATAGGTTCACTGCTAAACTGTTCTAATCTGAGAGAGTGAAGTGTGTGTCATTGTTCTTTACAGGTTGGCATATTGTGGGATTACAGATGAAGGTTGTGCTGCTCTGGCTTCAGCTCTGAGATCAAACCCCTTACACCTGAGAGAAATGATAATGTCTGTGAATAATTTAGGAGATTCAGTGAAGCTGCTTTCTGATGTTCTACAGAATCCTCATTGCAAACTGGAGATACTATGGTAAAATCATATATGACACATATTGTATGTGAAGTGCAAAACAAATTACAATTTTGAAAACACAAATAACAAATCCAAAAACAAAACAAAAAAATATAAACATAAAGTCAGAAAATGCAATGACAAGTCAGACAAAATGGAAAAGGTAGGTATAGAGTGGTGGAGGTATAATGTCAGAGCCTGGAAGACTAATTCACCACTGGTTCCTTCAAGATTTTCCTATGGGATTTATAATGTTTTTTTGTTTGTTTGTTTGTTTGTTTTTTTTAATTTTCCAATTTTTCAATTTTTTTTTTTCAATTTTCTTTTTTTTTTTTTTTCAAAATACATTTTCAAAAATAAACATAACAGCTTAAAATTTGTATTTTTGGTACAAGTGTGTGCAGTTTACATTGTAGAACAAAATGCCAAAGTATTCTAAAGTTATATTTACCACAGGCTTTATTTTACTCATAAATTGAAAAACTCCATTATAAACCCCACAGGAAAATCTTGGTGGAACCAGCAGCGAATTAGTCTTTCTCTTCTGGATTCTGACGTCATACCTGCACCACTCTGTTGTTTGCAAACAGAATACTTACCACTGATTGGACAAACCATGTACAGAAAGTAAAAAATTGTGTGACCAACTTTGTTTCTTGTACATGTGTGGACTTCTGTGTTCACTTTAAACCTGTTTTTGCAATATCAAAACCTTTTAAATGAATTGTCTGTAACAAAAATTGTAAAAGACACAAAAATTACAAAAGAAAAAAGTCAGTACTGTAAGAGGGAAAGTAAGGACAGTGGGCTTCGCAACCAAGCCTCTTCTCATCGACTAACGGTTAGTCGACTATTTGGGGGCAGCCCTAGTACTTACATTTAAATTAATAATTTGATACAGTGCATTTATTGTGTATATACATGTTTTAACATTGTACTTATATTTTAAAAATACCTGCATGTAATTACATCTATAATTAGTTTCTGCAATTACATTTATAATTACACTGTTGACCCATACCTTACACTTTAACCCACCCTTAAACCTGCCCCTAACCTTACCCGTATCCCACCTCCCACCACAAAAGTGTTTTGCAATACAATATAAAAGTACATTGTAATTATTTTCGATGTAAGTACCTAGTAGTTAAGGCCATGTAATATAAAGTGGGATCGAAATATGTTATTACATGGGGTGGCTCAGTGGCAAGGATGTTGTCTTAAAGAAAAAAGGTCCTGGAACCAGGAGGCTTTTCTTTGTGGAGTTTGCATGTTCACTCCGTCTCTGTGTGGGCTTCCTCTGGGTGCTCCAGTTTCCCTCACAATCCAAAGACATGCAGCATTGGTGAATTGGACACTATAAATTGCCCATAGATTGCCCGTAGGTGTATAAATTTCCATGTGTGTGTGAGCCTTTTAATAGACTGGCCATCCATTCACGGTGTCCCCAGTCTGTGATCTGAGATAAGTTCCAGCCCCCTGCAACCCTGCAGAGGATAAAGTGGTTTGAAAAATGAATGAAAGTTATTATATAATGTATTGTAAAGAACTACAATACACTGAGGTGCAAATAGTATCTGCCATAAATAGTATCTCACAATCCAGGTGATCTCAGATTTTACTGTCCTTGGTGATGGAGGGTAAACCAGTACACACACACACACTAACAAATCACTACTCTTTACATATTAGTACAGATCTGAGTGAACAACATAGTAAAACTCTATGGAATAGAACTCTAAAAACTATGAAGTGAATGGTGTCATTAATAAAACAGATGAATTAGGATGTTTATGATCATGTTTTGAGCTTTGTGACATTTTAGACCTCTGTCCAATGATCCATCAAACATACAGATTTGTGTTTTTTTAAGTTTGTACTTTCTCTTTAATAATTGATTCACTGCTAAACTGATTTGATCTGAACTAAGTCAAAAGTTAAGAGTGTGTCATTGTTCTCTACAGGTTGAATAATTGTGGCGTCACTGATGAAAGTTGTGCTGCTCTGAGATCAAACCCCTCTCACCTGAGAGACCTGAATATGTCTGAAAATAAACTAGGAAAGTCAGTGAATCTGCTTTTTGCTGTACTGGAGGATCCTCACTGTAAATTGGAGATACGGTGGTAAGATCATCTCTCTAAGAGTCGCACATCTTTGTTATCATTAAAATGTCCTTTAATGTAAATCCTAATACTAAAATGTAGTTCTTACAGTGTACATTATGACCTTGAATATCTCTATTGTGTTAAACACATTTCTTTTCAGTTTAGTTGCCAGAGGAGACCAAACATGACAAAATTATGTGTTTGATCACAAGAGTTAATAAATGATATGTAATGGGGAACATGTGAGTCCTGTGAAGCAAATAGCATCCTGTATGTGTGTAGAGCTGCGAGTGACTGTTTCCAGGCAGACCGTTCTTATGTCACTAATGAAACAATATCTCACATTCAGCTTTGTTTGTCTGTTCGGTCCTGAAGCTACATGACTTTCAAACAGCATCACTGAGCACCAACTTACACAAATCTCATTCTATCAGCATCAGTATGTGGTAATTCTTGTCATTATATCTCTTCTCCTGCTCTGAGACCACAGTGAATAACAAACTACAATTCAAATTGTGTCATTGTTCTCTACAGGTTGATGAATTGTGGCATCACAGATGAAGGTTGTGCTGCTCTGGCTTCAGCTCTGAGATCAAACCCCTCACACCTGAGAGACCTGAAGGTGTCTGGGAATGAACTAGGAGATTCTAGTATGAAGTATCTATCTGATCTGAAGGATGATCCACATTATAAACTGGAGATTTTATCCTGATGTGAGTATATTTTTATTTAAGTTTTTAAAATGAACCAAGTCCAGTAGCAGACCTCCCTTGTGTTTAATTGGAGAATATAAGACAATAATTTAGCTCAGTTTTAGTCTCTGTACTTAAACAAATTCTGTGATGTGGTTGATTTATGCAGGGGAGAGCAGAGTGATTTTAGCCTGCGGGGACGTTGAGCTACCCCTTGTTTTTAGGCAACCTTAAACAAAATTGGTGATATGACCACAAATATATGAAGATTTATCCATTTTACTCACCCTGTGATGGAGAGAGGCCCATGGGATAATTGGCAACTACATTTAGGTTTAAAAAACTGTTTGTGCTTTAGGAAGTTCTAATATGAGGCTATACTGTTAGCATGATGTTAGCTCTAAACTGTTGAATGATACAAGTTTGTTAAAATGGTAGGAGTGGGATAATTTGAGCCAAAAGCCCTGGGGAAAGTTGAGCCAGTGGATCACCCCTTCTTATAAAGTATCATTTTACTGTATTTCTGTGTTATATTTCATTCATTTTAAACCCAATATTTTTTTATTTCATTCTTTGTTTTGAATTTGATTTTTTTTCTTGAAATTTTTAAATAGACCTTGTTTGTGAAAATTGGCCATTGCAGTTTTTATGAAATTGTATTTCCCTGCACAAAAAGTCATTTTTATTGAATTTCTCTTCCTTTGTTATAGCATGAGCTGAAAATGTTAGTTTTACTTCAGCATAATCAGTGGCACAGTTTAACTCCTTGTGGCTCAATTTACCCCTCACTAGGGCCAAGAGACCACTTTTTTTGGAAAGCCATATTTTGAAAGCAGTTTGATTTAGATTCAAAGTGATTATTCCCAAAGAGGCATCACATCCTGAAATATATGTACATATGTAAGTTGGACCCATTACTGTCATGTGCTTACTTTAAACACACCATATGTAAAAACTGGCTCATCTCATCCAGCTCTCCCCTATATATGAATATTTCATCTCTTATAGTGTCTCTGTGTGTAAATGATAAAGACAGAGTTGTTGATCATTTACTGTAATTAATCTGTGATCAGTTTTTCATTCATAATATGTAATATGAATAAACTAATAGCTCTGACTGATGTCATGTGATGTAACAGCAGTAATGTCTCATATGTGACTGTCTGTGTGTTTTACCGTAGGACTCTGAGTTTTTAGACGTCAGTCCACTTTCCTTAGGATCAGCTGATGGTGAATAAGGAGCTGCTACATAGACATCACAGTCACACAATCAACAGAGACAATCACACCATCATGTGTGTGACTTCCCATCACTTTGTTTATAAAGTGCTTGTTCCCTTTTTCGAGTCTGATAATTTCTGTAGCTTCCTCCCACTCTTAACCATCCTCCCCTCCGGTGGTATGAAGCCGGCTGCCGGCTCCCAGAGGCGTGCAGTTTCATCTCTTTTGGTGGCGTCCGAATTGCAGGATTGGTCTGCCAGCCCTGTTTAGGACTTCACTACTAAATGCAGTGTAAGGTCCACCCACTGGTCCAAGGATGGCAGCCAGTAGCATGGCAAAAGGGTTCCTGACTCTTACAGTTTTTGTTATGCAACACAGCAAAAATAAAATAAATACATGTTCTTATATGTATTACCTCTTATTTCATCTGACTCCAATTATGAAAAGGTTTTTAATATTATTTGATAATCAATAAATGAATAATAATAATAAATTAATAAATAATTAGATTTAACTCCCTACTTTACATTGTGCTTGTTCAGTTGCATTCCAGTGTTTAGTGCCAGCCGTGTACACAGATCTCATGGTCACAAACTCACCAGTCTCAGTCACTAGACAAAGGTGATTGACTAATACTGTATAAAACATTCAGTAATACAAATAAGAGAACTTAGAAGCATTTATCTGGCAATGAGAACTACACAGCGGTTGTGCATGCATGTCTGCAGATTCCCAGAACCTTCTGCCACCTTCCCTTAAATATTCAGGTAAGTTATAGATTTGCAAATGGTGTTGGCTTTTATTCTAATGATTCTAGAACATCACTGTGGGTTTGTAAGTGGTAAGTGTAAATGGTGAGGATGATTCATATAGCCTACATACAGGAGGTAATTTGAGTGAGAGAGCTTGGAGGAGTCTGTCTTAAGTTGCATGTAGTATTTCTAGATCTTAATGGTTTGTGTTTTGAATAGTTCACTATAACGTTCTTTAATAGTGTTTAATGTTTTCACATATATTTAGGTTTTTATACCAGAAATAATGTAAAATTATGGTGGTTTGGAAAGGTTTAGTATAATTACTTTGTATAATATAAATGATATTTGTACACACCACACCATATCTCGAAATATTACTAATTAGCCAGAAGTGGCTTTTAAATGCAGAGTCAGGATTCCTTTTACTACGACCATGGCTGCATCCGAAAACTGATAAATGCTGCCTTCGGAGGACACATTCCAAGGTAGGAAGGCATCAAGGCACTTCCGAATCCAAAGTTAGCTTCACTTCCTGTCTCATGAGATACCTTCATCTGATCGATTTTGAAGGCAGCATAGATGTATCCTTCACTGCCTTTGATATCCCACAATCCTGTGCGTTGCATTCCGTGACGGTTGAGCTAAAAAATAAAGATGGCGTCTGAAAGTTATTGCCACATTCTTCTAGAATGTGATGCATATGCAAGAGAAAGAAATCAACTTAATCATAAATTAGGTTTGATGGGATATGATAAAGTATCACTCAATATATTACTAGGGAATAGACAAATGCAATGAAGAATTAAAGAAGAAGTGTTCAATTATCTAAAAAAGACAAGAAATATGGAAAGAATCTAATTTTGTAGTAAGGAATATTTTTAAAAAATTTTTTATAGCTTTCTCTCAACCACACTCCAGATCAGTAGGTGTCGGTAATGCACTTTTAAGTTGGTTTGCCAAAACCGCCAAAAAACAGAAGAAAGTTATTGCGTTTGGTTGCCAGTTTGCGTGCATATGTATATTTTTGAGTAACTTTTTGCACTTTTGATGTTATTTCTAGTGAGAAATTAGCATTATAGTAATTAAATATTAGTTTAGTTATCACCAAAACTCGTTCTATTTTGTTGTAGCTCATTAAACCGTTACGCTGCCTCAGAAGCCTGTCCGAAATTAGTTTCGTGAGGTGCCTTCGTGCAAAAATGCTGCCTGCAAACGAGGCAGCAAGTCAGTTTCGCACGCAGCCCATTACATACGTTTGCTTTTTTCATCTGCCCCCTCTGTTGGTCTGGGCGGAGCAGAGAGACTGGACGTCATTACGCCGCTCGTGTCACTACTGAAGAGGGTGCTTGAACGCACCAGGGTAAACCCTTAACCAACGCGGGCGTCAAGCTAAGTAGATTGAAGAGAATCCGGCGCAATTCATTTTTGGTAGCATTACGCGGCCAGAAGCCAGCAGGTGAGCACGCGATCGCTGGTTAAGTGCTCAGATCTCGAGGAGATCACCGCATTTTTCATCGGAAGTTGCTAAGTCAGAATTTCCCATCTAATACAGGTTGCTCTTCGGCCCTCGGTCAGCGGCACTAGATACCTTCGTTAGATTTGTCTTTAGCTGTTCTTCCTTGTAAACGAAAGCTGTGGTGTAAACGCGTTGAAGATAGATGTGCGGTGACTAGCTCTGCGGTTTTATTGACTGCGGCTCTCTCTCTATTTTAGTTCGATTAGTCGAGATGTGACATTGCGGAAAGTCGTCATAAGGACTAGTGAACTTTCGCGTATTGAAACTTGAGTGTAACTTGAGGGGGAAAGTCCTGTGACGCCAAAATATATCAGTTTAGTTTTTTTTTTTTTTTTTTTTTTTTTTTTTTGTGACGTGTGTAATTTTGTGTGGGATTCTTTAAACTTTTTCTGAACTCCTTGAAAATGTTCTTGGAAAACTAAGTCATTAAAACTACTCATTTGAGCTTTAAAGTTGAAACGGCTAAGTATTCGTCGTCAAACCTATAGTTTATTTAAAGGTTTTGTAAGTGATACCCTCTTCTTCATATTGGGTCGTTGTTTTGGTTGAAATCCTAAACCAGGCTCGCATTGGTCAAGCTGAAGTGTAAATCGGCTCAGATTTTGAAGCTCCAGATGTGGCGCCTGATTAATATGTTGCACTAGATTTTATGCCAGAATAACGTTTGAGTAGCTTTTTAATTTTTCATTGCCATTGCAAAATGAAACTGCTCGCTTGAGTTGTTTGTGTTTGCTGAGGTTTGTCTTGTTGGTCAGTGTTTTCAGTATTAAGTGTTTAACTGGGAGCTTGTTTAGATATTGTCACGGAAAGTCAAACAAAACTGAATTCTGAGTTGCCATTTTTTAGAGAAGTTTAGTTTCTACTTTATATTAGGTGTCTTAACTACCATGTACTTTTGTTTAAAAAAAAAAAAAACAACAACAAAAAAAAAGCATCTGATACTATGTACTTGCTCATGTTGTAGGGCAAAATATTTTTGCTGCTATTGAGGTGGGATACGGTTACAGCCCTGATAGCACACGTACATCTCGGAGACGTCTATTTGATGTCTGCATTTACATCTGCAAGACGTATTTTTTAGTGTTTGCTCATCTGCAATACGTCTATAGGACGTTTCCTTTTAGATGTCAAATAGACGTCTATTAGATGTCTTTAAGATGTTTATGATTTAGAATGTATGTAAAACTGACATCTGAAAGACGTCTTTCAGACGTTTGTAGACAGCAGATGCTTTCCAGATCAAGTGATCTTTAACAGACATCTTGCAGACGTACATGTGCTATCTGGGAGGTTTGATGGTTTAGTAAGGTTTAAGGGTGGGGATAGGGTCAACAGTGATTATTGATTTAATTACAGGTGTAATTACATGAAAGTATTGAAAGTACACATGATTGTATTAAATGATTAATTTAAAGGTTGGTGCATAGTAGTTACAGACAATTAATATGAAGTGGGTTGTACGTTTATTTACACATTTCATCTTTTTCTTGTTGATTAATTTTAGTGCACTATTATTGATATTATTGAAGGGATAGTTCACCCAAAAATGAAAATTTGCTGTTAATTTACCCTCTGGCCATCCAAAATGTAGGAGACTTACTTTCTTCAGTAGAGACTAAAGATGTCTTTTAGCTGAATCCATGGTCCTTGGTGATTCATATTATGCAAGTCAAGGGTTGCCGTCACTTTGAGAGTCAAAAAAGCAGTCTCTACTGATGAAAGAAAGTCGCCTACATCTTGGATGGCCAGAGGATACGTAAATTAACAGCAAATTGTTTTGGCTGAACTGTTCCTCTAAGTTCTTTAAGACAAAGAAGTGGATATTAAGAAAAGTCTGTTTTTGTGCACTCAACAATCCATTATTTCATGTTCCTTCTTGAGTTTGGGTCTCTGTATACAGCATATCAAAAACAGCGTCAAGCCACATTTATTTATATAGTGCATTATACAATATAGATAATCAGTTATGAAACAAGTTCAGTTCAGCTGTAAAGCAGATCTATGGAAGGCAATAGTGTCATTATTATGCTCAATTCTGTTCGGTGTCCGTGCAATTAATTGTATAACATTACTGAATATTAATTGTCTTAAAAATCCCAGTGTTCTTAAGTGTCCAAGTTAAGGTGAAGAAAATCCTGAATTGAACAACTGAGGAGTAGACAATAACTGTCTAGTTATTTTACAGAAATATACAGTAGTGTTTTGGACTTGTACCACTTTATTGATTGCAGCAATAAGTCATGTGCAGAGTTTTTGTTTAATTTGACATCTCACATTTCATCTCATATGAAAATATGATATTGCTGCTAAGATATCCAAGCAAAGAGAACAAAAGACACCACATTCTGCCTACAATATAAATAGTTATTTTTTTAAGTTCAGTCTGTGCAAGAACCAACTCAGACCTCTTTCAGTGATTAAATTCAACAGTGAAAAATGTCTTTGTATTGACTTTCTACTTAGATTTTAAAGTAGACTCAATTATAACACTGTTGTTTACAGTATAACAGTGTGTTTACACTGTTGTTTATTGGAATTCAGTCAGTTTTTATTGTTTTTTATGTTATTATTTGTACTCTAGCTATTATTATTATTATTATTATTATTATTATTATAAAATATCTAATAATTCAATCTAGTAAAGAGTAGTAAAATTACATAATTACATTACTGATAGTTATGTCATATTTTTATTTATTTTTTTGGTGGAAAGCTGCAAGAGGACCTTTTACGTTTCTGTGTTTAGTTAAAAACAGGTTTATAAATGCTTTTCATTTCAAGTGATATGGTGTAAACTTCTGTCCACAAAAATGTTGTAAATTCTGTAAATGTGAAAATAAATGTGAATCTGATGCCTTTTGCTTTCCCAAGTGGATTTTTATGCAAGCAATTCAAACTGCATAGCAGCACATGAAATATTTTTGCAGCCTTTTGTGAATTTTGTAATTAGTAGAGGTGCATGATGTATCGTGATACAGTATATCAGTGGCCGATATATTATTGACCAATAGCTGAGAGAAATTATATTATTATAATTTTTTAATCAATGGAATTTCCCAGAAGATAAGTTGTGGCATATTTGTGTTCACCAGAGAATTAGTCTCTTAAGTACTTGCAGCTTTTCTCTTTTCGGATGATCTCAATCACATGTGCTGCATGTGTTACCAGGAGTATGTTATCATGTCATTTCACTCTGTGGGGATTATTTCAGCGTCTTTGCACTGTTATGTTATTTTTTGCACTCATCTAAACCATGATAATCTGCTGTAAGTAAAGATATGGCATTTGAAGTACTGTTTATGGGTCAGTCCATCTCAAAGTGGTTTAGAGGATACTTGACCATTATTGTCAACCATTATGAGTCTGATGAAAGAAAAACAATATTTGTTAGAGTAGAAAAGAAGATTTTCATTCACACTTACTTACATATCTAATTTTTGAATTGCCATTTGACGTTTTGCATAGGTTGTTTGTTCCAATTGGTTTGTTTCAACTGACTTGTCACTTAGTGTCATAAATGCTTGTGAAAGACAACCACAAAAGATAGGCTAATTATTACATTGGAAATGGAGTGTTACAGTTTGAAGTGTAATACAGTGAATTCTACAAGAAGGGTTTTCAACTATGCACCCCAGTGACACCATCAGCAAGCAATTTCAAGAATGACTCTCAAAACAATTATTTAGTGAATTCACTCCCACATTTAAATGTGGCTAATGAATATTTGTCAATCATATGTTATTTGACATACGGGATCACAGAATGAAATGGTGACAACCAACCTCATTAACTCAAGTAAATTAACTAATCAGTTGTATGCATTTGCACATGGCTTAATTGAATATTTCAGCGTGACATACAATGACATCAAATTGTTAGAAACATACGAATGACATCGTTATACAACAATCAATGTAAAAAAAGGGGTGCAGTTGTTTTTTGAAATGAACTGTCTGAACGAATAAGTGATGAACTAAAAAAGGTTGTTAAAAGAGGAGTCGATTTCTATTGGAATCAATTCTTGATTACAGTGCCTTGGAAACAATTCTTTTTCGAATTAATTCCTGGCTCTATGAATCACTGAAGCGTCACTCATTTTATTTCGGCACAAGCTCACTGAGTAATTTTAATGGCTAATTCTTGGTAACGGTTTTATATATTAAGGCATTTGCGTAATATAAATACTCGAATCTAGGACTTACATTCTGTATATTTAGCTTTGTTACGCAGCAGTAACAAAGCTATATTTAGCTTTGTTACTGTCAGCACATCAGAAGTTAGCTGTTACATATTGCTTATGTGTGCAGTGTGAAATAGGCTTTACACTTTACACTCAACTACACCAACATACCAAAAAAAACAATGTGTTGCGTTGCATGAAATTACTGAAATGGCAGAAAACAAGACACATCCTTGCATATATCATGCTTCCTATATCATATGCGCTGATATATTTCTCTTTTCTTTCTCTCCACAGACACTGCTGCACCCCTTTCTCCCTCACATTTTTTTGTAAATTTATTTATTTTTTTATTTTTTCCTACACTGTTGCTCCAAACTCAGCAGTCAATGTTTGGAAGCGTGCAAGTATAGACATACCATTTCAGAGCAACAATGAGCACATCAAAACCCAGTGGACTCAAAGCACCCGGCAAAATTGGCAGACCAGCCAATGCTGGGGTCACGAAGACGTCTCCTTCTGTCAGTAAGGGTCATCTTATTTCACTATATATATGTAATAATATACAATATCAAAAATAATATTGTTTCCCAAGTAGCTCAGTCAAAAATGGTTACGTTAGGAATGGAATACTGTTGTACTGCATTCTGTGTAATTCTTACAGTTGGGAACAAAAAATTAAACTGTAAGCATTATGCAATGATAAACATTTCCATGTTATTTTAGAAATACAAATGAGAAACTTTGTGGCACACATAAATAAAAGCGTTTGCTAAATGAATACATGTAAATGTCATAACAAAGTGTAGTGATTTGGTTTTGCCATTTACAGTGGTTCTCTCCAGAAAGATCACAAGAAAATCGTAAACAAGAAAAGACAATCCATTTGTATTTAGCCCAGTTTGCTTGTAATGTGCACTGCCTTAAAGGTATAGTTCAACCAAAAACGAAAATTGTCATTTACTCACCCTCAAGTACCAGTGTGAGTTTATTTTGAAGAATATTGGTAACCAAGAAGTTGCTGGTCCCCATTGACTCTTTTTTTTTTTTTTCTTCACTTTTTTTTTAACCTTTTTATTTATTTTTTTTAATTTATTTTATTTTATTTGTTTATTTTTTTTGATGGTTTTTTCCATACTGTGGAAATCAATGGGGATCAATCCAACTGTTTTGGTTACCAACATTCATCAAAATATCTTATTTTATGTTCTATAGAAGCAAGAAACTCTCTCATTTTGGGTGAACTAACCCTTTAAGGTTCACTTTACTTAATTTGTCTAATTTCAAATCTAAAGCTATTGTAACAATTTCTTTCTGCAGTCACATGGCTGTTTAAAATGATTAAAGGACTTGTTAGCTAAACCAGACTTTCAGTGATCCATTGCAGTAATGAAATCAGGTCAAAAATAAAAGCAGCCTATATTATTCTAAGTTTTTAAATTAAATTATTTATTAATAATGACATAATGACAGTTTGTATACCAAGCACAGTATACATACTTCATTGCATTGTGGTAGTTGGAATTTGGAACAAAGCCTATTTCTTTCTTTCCTTTGGAACAGGTGCTGCTAAACCAACTCAAGGTGACAAATCCTCAGCTGAAACCCAAGATGCAGGAGAGCAGTTCAAGATTGGGGATTGTGTCTGGGTTAATGGCAACAAGCCAGGCGTCATTCAGTTTTTAGGAGAGACCCAGTTTGCTCCGGGCCAATGGGCTGGAATTGTGCTTGATGATCCAATTGGGAAAAACGATGGTTCAGTGTCAGGTGTGCGCTATTTTCAGTGTGAACCATTAAAGGGTATTTTCACACGGCCATCCAAGCTTTCGCGCACAGAAGGTGAGGCGGATGGCACAACAACGGCTCCTCCATCCCGTGCTGCATCACCCACCCCCTCCACTACATCAGTGTCTGCTTCAACCAAGAAACCAGCCTCACCCACTAAAACTGCTACACCAGCCTCAGACCTGGTGCGGTCAAAGAGTGAGTCGGTGTCCAATCTGTCAGAGACTGGCTCGGTCAAGAAAGGTGATCGGGAACTAAAGATCAACGATCGAGTGCTGGTGAGTGTTGAGATTCTGTAGCGATTAGCATTACTGTGTGTCAAGTTAGGATAATTCAAGGTTTTCAGATTGTCACTTAAAACAGTGGTTCTCAATTCCAGTCCCGGGGACCCACTGCTCTGCACATTTTGTATGTCTCTCTTAGGCCGGGCATACACTGTGCGATTTTCATCGGATTTTGAGCCGAATTCTGACTTGTACGACTCTTTTTTTTTTTTTTTTTTTTTTTTGAGTCGGGCCCAATTTCAGCTTTGTCGTGCGTCGTTTGTCGTGCAGTGTTCGTTCAGTGTACAGGGGGAAACGAGAAGCGACTAGCCTCTCCCGACAGGCAGTCGGATGGTCGGATGAATTTCTGACATGTCAGAAATTTTGGTCGCCCCTCGTGAGGGTATCGCACAATTGAAGCAGAGCCGACTGCCCTAAACGCAGTGCTTTTTCCCTCACTGCGCCTGCGCGGAAACAGTACTTAACTTTTTAAACTTTATTGTACCAAGAAGGAAAACGAAAAGAGGGAGATCTTTAGATAAAATAATATTATCACGGGAAATGTGAATCATTGTCCATCAATTTGCAATCAGTAATAAAGACAAACACATCGCAAAATTATAAATATTTCAGTTTTAAACCATGAAGGCGAGCCAGTGCATACCACACAAAGAATCTGCAAACTGTATGAGCGTAATGCCCGTGAAGAATTTTTCAAATCCAGTCAATTCATTAAGATACAGAAAGTGGAAGTAAAAACTGACCAAGCTTTTGGCGTCTGTCGCTGCGTTAACGGCACATATTCTCTCAGAGGAGATGAAAGATATGGGTAGTATTTGTTATTGTCTTAATTTATTTTCAAAAAAAAAAAATCTCTTATGGCTGATATACGTAGTGAAAAAAAAAGTACAAGCAGCGGTTCTAATCCTGTTCCTCGCGTTCCCTGCTCTGCACACGGTCTGCTCTGCATCTCTCTCTCTCTCATTCAGATCATCAGCTCAGTGAATACACTTATTTTCACATAGCTGTGAGAAGCGTTATACATGGACGTGTGTGCGGTTGCCGTACTGTATTAAAGCTTTAATCAGAATAAAACCGTATATTAAAAGCTAACATGGTAGCATTTACAAATAACAGCGTATCTAAAAGTATGAGACAACAATAAACAAAAAACGTAGGCCTACCATTAAGAGCCGTGCTTGCACTGGTTCTGCGCGATCCTCTTCACTAATATCCTCTGTGTCTCAATCGGGCTCAAATTGATAAGCAATATAGACGACACCATTGTTTACAATACAACCGGAGCACATGCCGCTGAGCTGAGGGGCGGGACGTTCAGATCATAGACTGTATAAAAACATGGGCGTAGTGTCCATGACGTCACCCGTAGGTTTATGTAGAGCGGTTTTGAAGCTCAAAGTGGGCGGAGTCCACTGTCCACCTGTCACTCAAGTGGCCACGCCCTTAATTATGCAGAACTTTAAGGCTTAATGTAATTTAAATGGATGACTTATAAAAAAATTCACCCCCCTCACAAAATTAGTTATATAGACCAAAACCACTTTTTGTACCAGGCTGTAAACATGTTTTTTTCTGCTGTAAAGTTGGGCATTTTAACATGGGAAGTCTATGGGACTGACTCCCTTTTAGAGCCAGTCTCTAGCGGCCAGTCGATGAATTGCAGTTTTAGTCACTTCCGTGTTGGTTTCACGAGAGAGAGCGGGAGGTTGCCGCTTGGTTCAGACGTGCACTAGAGGCGGTTTAGCCAATCACAACACACTGGACCAGCTAACCAATCAGAGCCCATCGTGTATTTCTGAGGGAGGAGCTTCATAAACGCAGGAAATGATCAGCGCGTTTATCAGAGAACGGACAGAGTGGTGTGAAATAAAGGTAAATTATGTGAAAAATAATGCATTTTTTTTTTTTTTAAACTAAGCATTAACACATGTTAGACTGCACCCCATAAACACAATCAAGCCTAGAAAAAAACCAGTCAACTACCCCTTTAATTTTTTTTTTGTAGTTGTGAAATATTGCAGCAATTTTTTGAAAAACTGTTTTCTTAGTTTTATATATTTTTAAAATGTAATTTATTCCTGTGATGCAAAGCTGAATTTTCAGCATCATTTCTCCAGTCTTCAGTTTCACACGATCTTTTAGAAATCATTCTAATATGGATTTTTTTTTTTGTGGAAACCATGACCTTTTTTAATATTACTTGAGTAATATTACTTGAGTAAAAGTCTTAAAGTATGTGATATTTATTGTACTTAAGTACAAAAAGTATTTTTTAAATATTAAACTTACTTTCAATACTTAAGTACAAGTAACTGCAAAATGGAAAAGAAGCATATATATATATATATATATATATATATATATATATATATATATATATATATATATATATATATATATATATAAAATATAAAATGTTCATACACAGCTTGAGTAGCAAGATTGTGTTCAGTTTTAGTTCTTTCTTTGTTCAGTTTTAAACATTTCTGGAATCTGCATCTGAAATAGCATTTAGATGTATTTACTAGAGCCCGACTGATATGGGTTTTTTTGGGGGCCGATACCGATATTAGGGCGTAAAAAAAGGCCGATATCGATATATCGGCCGATATTCTTTGTGTATATTATAGTACAGTACCAGTCAAAAGTTTGGACACTTTCCCATTCCTGTGTCAACTTTTGACTGGTACTATATATAGAATACTATAGTATCTACATAAACAGAATATATATATACAGAAACTTTAATTTATTGCAATGATCACTCAAATGTGGTGATCAAACACTTATAATGACGTGACAAAGATATGTAATGGAGGCAGGGCATTTAACAATTTAACAATAAACTTTATTATCCAAAATGAGTCTGACATCAATGCACTGAACAGTAAAGGTGAAGTTTATTTAACTTTATTTCAATTCAATTCCATTCAGCTTTATTCCGTTGTTTATTTCAAGTTTATTTCACTTTAGAACATTCATTCACTGATTTGCGCTACTGTCTTCACACACAGACGAAACTTACTAGAGAAGTGTGAAGTGTGACATAATATACCACTGTAAATAAATACAATTTAAATTCACATCTCATGCATTTTAATGCCCTTTGAATGTAACATGTATGTTCCCTTGGAACTGGAATCATGGTGGAATATCATGTGAAGTCCACTTCGCAGGGCACTTACAGTCGAATAAGACAACGCTTGAATGCTGCAGCCTGAACAAGAGACCTTTTTACTGAAGTTAAATTGTTGGCTGATGTCACTACTACTATGGACAAACTATGTAATTACACCATATACAAGCATTTTATCTGCGTATCTGCGACAGGCTCATATCGGGCGATAAGATCGGCAAAACGATATATCGGTCGGGCTCTAGTATTTACACAGTTTAATGCATCTCAGAAGGGACATAGATGCATTTAAACTGCAGTTACAGATGCATAAATAGGCCTAATGTTTTGCTTTTAACAAAAAAAGGTTGAATACTGATATTTGAAATAATTTTAAACATTAAACAAAAAAAGTCAAAATGTGAAATTAAAACCCCCAGTAGGTGGCAGCAAGTGACTGTTAATGAGTGAGTCATTGAGATTCAACTGATTCTTTCAAATGGCTGAAATGGCTCAAATGGTACGGTTCGCTTAGAACCTCGGCAGAGGTGGTACTAAAAAAAGTACCAGGTACTGTACCCAGTGGAAAATCCCCCAAAAGTGAGTCGTACTGAACTGTACCGTGCCGTACCATGCAGTGGAAAAGCGCCATTTGTGTGATATAGCCTAGATTAAAGGGATACTCCACCCCAAAATGAAAATTGTCATTAATCACTTACCCCCATGTCATTCCAAACCCGTAAAAGCTTCGTTCGTCCTCGGAACACAATTTAAGATATTTTGGATGAAAACTGGGAGGCTTGTGACTATCCCATTGACTGCCAAGTAAATTACACTGTCAAGGCACAGAAAAGTATAAAAAACATCGTCAAAATAGTCCATCTGCCATCAGTGGTTCAATCTGAATTTTATGAAGCGACGAGAATACTTTTTGTACGCAAAGAAAATAAAATAACGACATTTATTCAACAATTTGTCTCCTCTCTGTCTCTCTGTGTCGGAGTAGCGCCATTTTGGAGAGCATCCGATGGACGCAAAGTGCGTACGCTATTCTCTGTCATCAGTAACGCATGGATATGTGGTTTCCATTCAAATCAAAGCATAAATAAACGTACAATACGTATCCATGCGTTACTGATGACAGTGTAATTTACTTGGCAGTCAATGGGACAGTCACAAGCCTCCCGGTTTTCATACAAAATATCTTAAATTGTGTTCCGAAGACGAACAAAGCTTTTACGGGTTTGGAACGACATGGGGGTAAGTGATTAATGACAAAATTTTCATTTTGGGGTGGAGTATCCCTTTAAGTTTACTATATTAAATTATATAATTATAAAAAGCTACAATTTAGAATTGTTTACAATTTTGAGTTTTAATACACTAATAAATCAACGTGCGTGCACTCTGTGTGTGATTTGGTGATATAGCCTACTTGATAATGTCAGATCGCACATCATTACAACAACACTTACCATATTATCGCAGAAGATATAGCTTACTGTATATCGCACACCCCAGACTTGACTTGGGTGGAAAATGAAATCATCCGGGTTGTGCGCGCACTTGTTTGCACGTGAGCAAAGGTGTTTTTAGGAGTCTAACTTGCAAGCGCAGACCACTGATTCATCAAACCTGCTTTCCTGCAGTCCGTGTTCTTCTGACTTCTGACTATTTTGTAGTAAGTAACGAATATGCTTAATTAGGAAATGTAGTGGAGTAAAAGTTGGCTGAAATACAAAAACTCAAGTAAAGTACAGATACTCCCAAAACATACTTAAGTACTGTAACGAAGTATTATTACTTCGTTACATTACACCACTGTAGACGCCCCATTCGACCACTCCAGGCACATAGATGTAGCCGCCATGTTGGAATGGTCAACTTGACGTCATTCACCAAACTGTAGGTTCACACAGAGCCGTTGAGCTGTTCTGTGCAGGACTGTGGCATCTTTCGAATATTCAGGGATTACTATGGTGAATGACGTCAAGATGACCATTACAATATGGCAGACGGGTTGCGTATAGCGGCCCATAGAAACAGTCGCTAATGAGGCATCTACGTATATATATCTATTGCTGCGTCCAAATTCGTATACTATCCATCCTAAATAGTATTCGAAAATAGAATTATTATTGCTACTTCTGGTTAGAATTCAAAGAGCAGATCGATGCACACTCTAACGGCTAATATTACCCACAACACATTGCGCGATGGACTACAAACACGCATAAAAAGTGTTAAAAAACTACAAACATGGCGGATATGTGCGACCGACGGACAGGTAGAGAACGGGATTTGAGTGATAAATAATCAATGTCTAACCTGATGAAAAAATATTAATTTAATGTCATCCACGTTATATTCACTGTGAACTTTTATAATGATACGTTTGGTCATTAATTTTTAAATGCATCATTGTGCAAACACATGAGCAGAGTTCTGGGCATGAAAGACCCGCGATGTGCCTCTTCATTTCTCTCCAATACGGTAGGAAATCAAATTAAATGAAATGTGGATGATGTTAACTGTGACAAGATGATTGACAGGGCAGTTTAAACAGTTACAGGATGCACGTAACTAAGCAACAAAGCGTCCGTTAAAGACGCAGTTATGACGAAGTAGTATGTCCCAAAGCTTGCCTACTATTCTGCTACGTACTCAAAAGTATGTACTTTTTATTCACAAAAAGAGTACATACTTTTAGGGCATAGTAGAAGTAGGGGAATTGGGACGAAGCATATGATTACGCCTGCTTCGACATCACTGCCTGTTTAGCCCCGCCCACTGATTCACGCATGTAGTGTTTACAAGAGAGGCAAACACGCAGGTCTATTACTATTACTATTGCTTTGTCTCTTCTTACAGTTCGTTTGATATGTATTAAGTTTTTAATGCGTTTTTGACCTAAATCACAGCAGAGTCCATCTATGAGGAATGTACGCTGCAGACACAACTATTAGCCAATCATAGCAGTGGGCGTTTACTTCCAAGTCTACAGTCCACCACGCCTATTCAAACAGAGCGTTCTGATGAGGGGGGTTAAAAACAGGACAGAAAATGGCTTATCACTTCTTTTTGATGTAAAAATCTTGACAACATTATAAGTGGACATCTTTTTGACGTAAAAATCTTGATAACATTATAAGTGGACATCAGAGAATAGTAAAAAATAAAAAACATAAAATAACATAAAAAGGCAGTTCCTGACCCCTTTAAATTATTCTAAAGTGACAGTAATTTGTTTAATTTTAGAAAAAAATATTTTATTTCAAATAAATGTGGTTCTTTCGAATGTTGTTTTCATCGAATCCTGAAAAAAGTATATTTTCCAAAAATATTAGGCATGCAATTGTTTTTAATATTGATACCAAATATGCATATTAGAATGTTTTCTGAAGGCTCATGTGACACTGAAGCATAAGAGACTTATTTTTTAAAAAAAGGTTTGAATTTGAAGCATTCAAGATAAATATTTGTATTGTAACGTGTAGTGTTAGCTGGTTACTGTGAAAAGTGAACCCAAGTGTGAACACTCTGATGTAACTTTTTCACCTAGCAGCAAAGTCTGTTGTTCTTTATGTCTCAGTTTCTCAGCAGTAGCAATATAAGACAGTCTCATATGAAATGGAATGTGAGAGTTCAAATTGCAATATATATTTTTGGCAAAGTTGTGCAGCCATATAATATAATTGTAAAATAAAAACAAAATAAAACAAATCAAAATAAAAGATATTTTATGTTTACTTGCTTCTCATGTTATTATGTATGCATTATAATGCCTGAAATGCCTGTATATTGCATCCTAAATACAGGCTTCATAATAATAAAAAAAGCATGACGGTGAGCCTCTTAATATCAGTCAGAATAAACAAAGTATTAACCTTTTAACTCTGTATCGAGAGACATTGTACCAGTGAATTATCAGGCTGTTACAGTGAAGCTGCTGTTACAAATATTCCACTGTTTAGGAATCCTGTGTATCGGAATACATGTTAAGTCCTTGTTTCCTTCACATATTTTAGGTTGCTGGCACAAAAGCTGGTGTAGTGCGTTTCTTAGGCGAAACCGATTTTGCGAAGGGTGAGTGGTGTGGAGTTGAGCTTGATGAGCCCTTAGGAAAGAACGATGGTGCTGTGGCTGGAACCAGGTACTGTGGCCTGTTCTTACATTTACCCTCTATTATACAAAAATGTATCAGAATGCCTGGAGTTTTTCATGAATGGATTTGTGTATCATCAGGTATTTCCAGTGTCAGCCCAAGTACGGTCTCTTTGCACCAGTGCACAAGGTGACCCGTATAGGTTTTCCCTCCACTACCCCAGCCAAGGCAAAGACCACTGTGCGGAAGACAGCGACCACACCATCAGGACTGAAACGCAGCCCCAGTGCCTCCTCCATCAGCTCCATGAGCTCTGTGGCCTCATCTGCTAGTTGCAAGCCAAGCCGAACAGGACTGGTGAATTACATTCGTCCTCATATGCATGCATATCTTTGGTTACATAATTTTAGCACGCTTAACAGGGCCAAAATATGTCATTTCTGGGATATTAGCAGCACCAAAATGCAACTGCAAAATCAGTTTCCAGACTGTTTTTCTCCATCAGCTATGTTTTGGCAAGTATTAGTGTTTGGCAAAGTCAAGCGATTAATTGAGCCAGTTGACAAACCAGGTCTCAAACAAATAGGGCAATGTTTTGATAGCCGAGTCACATGAACAAATTCACTGATATGTAGCACTGTTTTAGTGTACAGCATTTCAGGGAAACCAGCTTACAAATGGCTTTTCTAGGCAAATGCCTGCCCTCTACCCAAATAAGGCTTGTAATAAAATGCACCAGATATAAAATGTATGTTTTTATTTTGTATCTTTGCATCTTAGCATCAAATTATTTTAATTATATGAATTATCAAATTAGTTGTTTTCTATGAATCATTCCTCATTTTCCAGAAAACATACTAACAATTCCTAGACCATTTCTCAGATCTTCACCAAACTTTGCACACACTGGGCCTAGAAAATTAGGCATTAACGGGCAAAAATTGGAATCTATCAATATGGACGTGAGCGGTGGCTATGATCAAATCTCACGTCAGGTCTCAGCTCGTGTACGGAAGTTTTTGAGTTAGCCTGAACTTGCATGCAGCATATTTTGCAGCATATTTTATTTGTTTTTCTTTATGTCTTTATTTTATTAAATTCAACTGATCGTGCATGCGCCTCACATGCACACACAACATAACAGCTTTGTTAACTTGACATTTCAGCCATTAATCAAACTAAAATGCAGTCAGCCAATCATAAAAGTTAGACTGCTCAATTTAAAAAGTCAGCTGTAAAATCAGCTTCCCGTGCCCAAACAAACATTTTTGTGCATGTGAAGGATGATGTTTTATGCAGATTTTGGAAAATGAGTGAAGTACAAAGACTTGTTTACAATGAATAATAGTTTAGCAACCAAATGTTACATGGCAAATATGGAAACTGTTCAATTTGTCGAATGAGAGAGGCTTATGAGCCCAATGCATTTCAGTTTCGCTGTAAATAAATTCATTTTATCTTGATGTTTGTATGCTGTTTATAATGTTGATTAATTTATATTGATTAATTGTTCAGCCGCAATTTTAAAAATGCACAGAATGTGTTAGGTCTGATAGTGTGATCAAATTTATCAGCATTCTACCTTCAGTTTGTGTTAACATATAAGGCTCTTCTGCAGTTGTATGGAATCAAAGCCCAGTGTGAAAGTAGCTTTAATGGTTCTAAAAATCGTGTGAATATTACACACATGCTTACTTAGTAACAATTTCAAGGTAACCTTTCAGTATTGTCTGTAACTAGGTCTAGCTTTAGAGTGAAGGTCATATCTGAGTAAATATTATATGAAACAGGCAATACAGTATCTGTAGTTTTAAAGACCTTGAATGAATTTCTCTCTGAAGTTGACAGAGACGTCTACAAGGTATGCGAGGAAGATCTCTGGCACTACAGCACTTCAGGAAGCCCTGAAGGAGAAACAGCAACACATTGAGCAACTCCTCGCCGAGCGTGACCTGGAGAGAGCTGAGGTTGCCAAGGCAACCAGCCATGTGGGCGAAGTGGAGCAGGAGCTTACGTTACTGAGAGAAGGCCAGGAGCAGGTTAGACCCAGCTGTGTCTTCTTTTATCTGTTTTATTTTGTATCAAGTAAGGAATAATTGATAACAGGCGGTTGAGTTATAGAAAAATAATGCGTGGTAATGCCCTAACATAAAGCGGGTGTTATTTTTTTCTATAATTTTCTTAATAGGTCTCTTGTCAGTGACCACACCTCAATACATTTTCAGGTTTTTGTCCTTAAAGGGCACCTGTTATGCAAAATTCACTTTTACATGTTGTTTGAACATCAATGTGTGTTGGCAGTGTGTGTACACAACCACCCTATAATGATAAAAATCCACCCGCTCCTTTTTTTTTCATTTTTCATAAATCATAAGTAGTGTCTCAGAACAAGCCGTTCGCACGATCTGTAAAATGCGGCGTCACATTTTACAAGCCCCATCCACGACTGTTGACAGACACTGCCGTATTAGCAAAGACCCCGCCCTGAGTGAGCGGCACACAATCTGCCATGTTTATCTTCACACTAGAGCGTTTAAAAGCAGCATTCAAGTAAGAAATGTCTTCTTATTAGAGCTACAGAAGTTATTCAGTCCAGAGCAGTGAGTGGTTTTCTGCTTTTATTTTATTGCTTGGGTCATAATAACAGCGTAGGCAGCAGTAGGTACTGTATATTGCGCTGTTGTCACTTAATACACAGATCTAATATAAATGTGATTTCTTTCCCAGCTGTTTACCTTCACAGACATAACCGACTATGTTTTTGTGACGTGTGTTTTTAACATAAACTTGTGTGTATTTGACAGTTTAAGCGCAATAAGACATGAAAGAGAACTCACATGCTGTGTGACAGCCACTTTCTATCCGTGTACTTTGGATGTGTGCACTCAGAAAACCGCATATCAGAAATTTAAACTAATGATTTCAGCGCAGTCGACATAATAGCCCTAATATTGTGGTCAAGACCTCAGTTAAATTACTTTAACCTTTTTTACATTTTTACAAGAAAATATATTTCAGTCTTTCTACTTCAAAATTTTACATTTAATTCAATGTTACATTGCTTTTTTGTACTTGTGAAATTTAAAAGTAATTACTGAGTACAAATTATTTCTACACCAATATTTTATTATTATTTTTAATTAGCAGCTTAAAACTGGAATACACTACACAACTTTTAAAATCTGAACAGATTTTAAAACGTGCACCTTGTTGCTAGGAGATGCATGACAAATGAAAAGTGTGTTCTAAAATCGGCTCAAAATATCAAACATGTTTGATATCCTCCGGCTGGATGGATTCATAGTCTGAAGCTAACAAATCAGATTCTGTGACCATTGTACACTGTGCGATTTTCTATGGAATCTGTCAAATCAAATCTGCAGACTGGCTCTGACTTTCACCAACGTCAGCTTCCCCAGACTGAAAATCAGGGCAAAATTTTTGTAGTGTATTCCAGCCTTTAAAATGTCTGTCAGCTCATCAGATGCAATCATTCTGATTACTTTTCTGGATGTGGTTCAGAAATTAGCTTTAGCCAAATGTGTTTTAAGCTGTAGATAGTTTTGAGTGTGTAGCAGAAGAGTAGGCAAGTTTTTCTACAACTGATATTGATAATAGAGTTCTGGGACTACTTCATTAATGGTAGTAATGTTACCATTTTGCAGATGATTACAACAAAAGATGAGCTCGATAACATTGTTAACCTCCGATGTTTTTTTTGTTTTTTTTTACACCAAGATAATATTAGCAAGGTTAATACTGTCATAACCTCAATGTAAAACAATTGCTTGTTTTGGAACATAACATGACTAGATTAATTCATGAGTAGTGCTCAACCGATATAGGTTTTTTTGATGGCTGATGCAGATCCAATATTTTGGAAAGCATTCATAACAATTTCTGCAATTAAATATAAGTTTATTTTACCTAATGTTTAAGTTATTGGAAATAAAAAAAATAAAAAATTATTCAATCAATTAGAAAAAAAAAATAAGGTAAACATATTTAGAATTAAGATAAGTATTTTTCACAAAAAAAAAAAAAAAAAAGTGACAAAAGGACTGTAACCAATGGCTGGTTTCTTAAGCTGTTTAGAAGTTAGTCAGTTACAGAAAAAATGTAGATTGATCTTATTTGAATCTGAAAAGTAAGACTGATCTACTAGTTGGTCCAACTAGTTCTTAAGGTGCAGTCTTAACTTTGTGGTTGTTTTTTTTTTTTTTTTTTAGGGCTGCCCCGACTAAAGATTTTTCTAGTTGACTAGTTGTTGACTAAATGTGAATAGTCAACTAATTGCACATTTATATAAATTTAATTAATTAAATATATACTGGGGGGTAGGGAACTAAACCACAATAAGCCTTTAAAATACAGCCTATTCCGTGCGCAAGCACACACATAAAGTTTGCCGCAAAGCCCGGCAAAAGTAATCATACAGACAGTATATAACTTACAATCGTAGAAACCGCTTGTGGGTGTCCAGTGATTAATTTTTGAAGACTATTTTCTGCATACGATTCACAGTGCTTTAAGCAGACTTTAATGCACAGTTTAAAAGATTTAACTGCATTTGCTAAAGTTTACACTGTCTGTGAAATGAAATGTTTATTAGATATTCAAATACTGATTAAATTGATATAAATGCACATTTGCGTATTGCTGTCAGCATATAAAAAAAGTATTATAGCCTTTATAAGCTAATGAAGAGGAAGAACAAGCGCTCATGTATGTCAGCACTCAGGCTCTGAGGTTCTAATAAAATCCTTTCTTCCCCTTGTTACTTCCACTTGATACTGTCTGTTTCAGAAGTAGTGATTGTGAAATCGTTTCATAAATTTCTTATGTATTTTGTTTATTTTTATTTATTTTTCCTTGACCACAGTGTGCTGCCTTTACATACTGGCATGTGATTAATTACAGAATCTACTAATACTACAGTTGCAGCATGTACATAATGTTATACCTTTATCTCTAGATGTTTCTCAGGGTTTGGACCCTGGGTCATCTCTGTGTAGTAATTGGAGTAACAAGGTTGTGTGTGTGTGTGTATGACAGCAAGAGTGTGTCTGCCTTGGCTCTTGATGTGTTGGGAGTAGCATCACTTAAATGAGCAAAGTTTCATATTTTCAAGATTTCAAGTAGTCAAAGCACTCCTAAAGAAGCAATAAAATGATATCCACATATACAAATACAGTTTTGATTAAATAATGCAAACCAAAATAAATGCCAGATTAGTCAGGCAGTGCAGTACATTTTTCTTACAGCTATGGAAAATATTAATACAAGTTATAAGGTTAGATTTGATAAATGTAATTGTTTTGAATTGTTTCTGTAGTATGTTGTGGAGGTTGATGCCAAAATGGACCAGCTGCGAGCGCTTGTGGAGGCTGCGGACAGAGAGAAGGTGGAACTGCTCAACCAGCTGGAGGAGGAGAAGAGGTGTAGTATTAATGAATCAATTTAAGATTTCATGTCTTTTATGAATGTATTTACATATAAATAACCTTAGAGCTAATAGAGCTAGTAGACACAGTATTCATTGATAATGAATATTGATATTATTGCTGCAGGGGCATATGCAAATCTTTGTCCAATAAAATGCATAGAATGAGAATAGGGTTCACCCAAAAATGAAAATGCTGACATTATTCGCACACCATAATGCCATTCCAAACCTGTATGACTTTCTTTATTCTTGTCAAACACAAAACAAGATATTGAATACCGGAAACCAGTTTTGGTGACCTTTAACTTGGATTATATGGGGAAAAAAGTTCACACTTTATTTTAAGGTCCAGTTCTCGCTATTAACAAACCATTAACTACGACTTTTGCCTCAATAAACTACTAATTTGCTGCTTATTAATAGTTAGTAAGGTAGTTGTTAAGTTTAGGTTTTGGGTCGGATTTAGGGATGTAAAATATGGTCATGCAGAATATGTGCTTTGTAAGTGCTAATAAACAGCCAATATTTTAATAATAAGCATACTAATAAGCAACTAGTTTATAGTGAAAATTGGTCCCTATACTGAAGTTTTACAAAAAAAAAAAAAAAAAATGTTTGGGACAGGCTTGGACCAAAAAGTTTTTTTTTTTTTTTTAAAAGCATGTCAGAATTCTCTCTCTTTCTCTTTTTGGTAAATTTATAAAATAATTTACTACTATAAAAATACAACCCAAGTTATTTTAAGGTTACTAAATAGTGCACCAGCTGACATGTACATTTACTTTAGTTATAGCTTAGTATTTATTACATTATTTTTATTTATGTAATTGATTTTTTTTTCTCATGCCCTGCAATGGAAATAAATAAATGCATAAATAAATAAAAATAAACCCTTACAATACAACTGACGGAGTAAGAACGTAAAATGGAAATACAAACTGACAATGATAAAGAATTATTGTCCCAAACAGGAAGGTGGAGGACCTGCAATTTCGGGTGGAGGAAGCTTGCATTACCAAAGGAGATTTGGAGGTATTTGAAGATTCTTGCTTTGATATAATGTTCAGACCTAAAGCTGTTGTTCACACTAGACTTTGATCCATTCACTCTGTTCACAAACATGCAAATGTGGGAGAGCAGAAAGGCAAGCTTAGGCAAAGAAATTTATTCTGACCTGTGAATGTCAAAATGCGTGACCAATAGAGGTTAAATACCACAGATCGACCACTAACACAGACTTCAAAGCTGTAGATTTGAAGTGCTGTGGGAAATATGAGTAGATTATATATTTTTTACATTTTGAATGTTATCCATGTCTGTTATTTATAAATTGCTTGTTTAAAACAGAAGCCCTAGAGAGCTACTGCTCTGCAGAATGCAGCTCCAACCCCAATCAAACACACCTGAACCAGATAATCAAGGTGTTCAGTGGCCTGTTTCATAAAACAGGTTTACCAAATAAGCCAGGTTTATTTCAGTTAGTCTGACTTAGTCAATCGATTTGGTTCAAAATAAGTCAGACTAATTGAAATAAGCTTGGCTTGTTTGGTAAACTTGTTTTATGAAACAGCCCCCAGGATTACTTCAACACACCTGCCTGTAATTATGGAGCAGGGGTGGAACTGAAGTCTGCAGGACGGGTGCTCTCCAGCAGCAGGGTTAGAGATCCTTGCTTTAAGTTGTGGCATTATATCCATATTTACTACTCCCTAATTTGAATTTCAAGCCAACTAAAGATGAGTCCAGTTTTACCACAATGAGAATTTTATTTAGACTGGACTGCAAGTTTTTTGGTGACCAAACTATGAAAGTACTCCATGTATGCATTCAGCAGAACTTTGAACATGTATTTTCATGTATTATACTTAGGTCAAAATAAGGTTTTAAAGAGCTGTAATATGTCTGTTAGTTTATACTTTCTGGTCTTGTTTTCTCTTGTCCTATTCATGAATTAAGTACTCTTGATAGGTTCACTTATTGTTTCCACCCTTCATTATCGCACATTTGAGTTGTTTTCATGTCCTGACTTACTTATTCAAAAATAACTCTTAGGATATTTTCATCCATTCAAATTCAAGAAACTGTTGGCTAATGATTTTAAGTTATAAACCATGCAAATCAGCAACCTAGACAATGAATTCTTGTGGAGGTACTTTACATGCTTAACAGTTGTAGCAATACTAAGTAAAGTTGTTTAACTATTTTAAAATAACAAGGGTCAGTTGTTTTACAAGTGAATTTCCATTGAAAATGGATATTATGGATAGTACTCAAGTTTATCATCCAGCCCACACAATGTACAACATGATGTTATTTTTTTGTCTTTTGGAAGTCTGTTGAATTTGGTAGAGTAATAAATACTGAATTAATCTATAATGCCCTAACACGTCACTAACCTACATGAAGATCTCATTGTGTGAACTTCAGTATAATCATGTTTTATTTGATTTAGTGTTTAGTCATTAGGAATAATTTAAAGTTATCAGATTTTTTTGTTTCTCTCCTCTTTGTTGTGGAAGTACCATTTTTTGTTACTGTTCCTAACCCCCAGTCACTATAACGCTGCATGGCGTTTGGCAACATCTGCTGTTTTATTTATTTGTTTGGCCATCATCAGCATGTCTGTAAGCATTGACCGATACTCTGTTGCAATATTTCCTCACACTTTCCTCAGCTGTGGCATTGATTTGACTTGCATTCATCACAACATCTTCCTGCTCCTCTTTTTCCGCGTTACATTTCCACAACTGTCCTTTTCACCCCTTGTCTTTCTGCATCAGGCTGGCATGTGATGGTGGCACTGGTTGTGTTTCTTCCTCTCCCCTTTCTGTACTAACAGACGCAGACGCAGCTGGAGCATGCCCTTCTTAAGGAGCTTGAACAGAGTCTTCTCTTTGAAAAGACCAAAGCTGACAAACTTCAGAGGGAGTTAGAAGACTCTAGGGTAATGGATCTTCACCTGGGCTTCGGGTCAAGGATCACTGAAGATATGCTACAATGCTCCAGCTAACATTTTTTTCTATGTTAGGAAATCAGTGAGGAATCTTCACTGCATGTTGTTCAATTATTCTAATTAATAACTAATTTGAGGAATGATTACTAACACACACTAAATATCTAATTGCTGTAATATCATTGTGGTGTCTTAATATGCATACAGGTATAGGAGAACACAAATTTTGTTTTATATCAGGGTTCCCACAATCATAGGGAAAACATCAGGTGATTATAAGTTGTCCTATGGACATTCGTACAACTTTAGGAAGTTCTGTAGGAAATATACATTGTATATACAGAGTGCATTGGTTGGTTCTGGAAGTATTTTTTCCATTCATTTTCCCAGAGATTTTTAAAAAGTTTTTGTTAAAGCATTTTAAGCCATGAACCAAACCACCAGCTATGAATTACATGAATTATATGTGAATTACATTACAAACTTTTATTTGAAGCACAAAAGTATTTAAAATCTGAAAAAGACGAAGTTACAAAACTGTACTTAACAGCTTTAAAGAAATATTATAAAAAAAAAAAAAAAATTAAATAATTCATTTAAAGTTGATATATATTTATATCTAGTGGCCAAAACTGATGTCCGGAGAGGATATTTCTCATTTGCTTTTAATAACCCTACAAGATCAAAATATATTGGGAAGAAAACTCTTGATTTTTAACTGACACATTTATTTGGCAAAAAAGCTAAATACAGCTCATCATGGAATATGGATTTTATTTTGCTGTGCACAAAAATGCATAGAAATCCAAAGTCTTACAGGAAATAAAGCATACATTGAATACAAGAATCTAATCTATTTATTCTTTTTTTTTGTGTGACATATTTTATCATGTTTCATTACATTATTACAAATGAAACAATTGAGTGCATACGTTAGTTTTACACTCCTAGAACAACTATGCAATATGCTTACAAAATCCTTAATAGTAAAATGTTCGAATAAAGGGTGAAGATGTCCATTTTCCTAGACTGGACATCACTTCTGGCCACTTCTGTATATATAGAAACAGTATATTTTATGTTTATTACAAAATAACTTCCCCATGATATCATGGCATTTTCTTCAGGGTATCATGGGTAATGTACTTTTTGACGAGGAATTCTGGTGTTAATCACGTGTTTTATTTTTTTTTTTTTTTTGTTGTTTTTTCTTTTAAGGTGAAATAAACTGATGACTTTAAAGTATATACTATCAATTAACAACATCAGAGCTTAAAAAGTTTATAAGTTATTGTTAAAAATCTGTTCCCTTCTGGAAAAAATAATTTTTCTTTTCTGAACCCAACTATTACAGTCTGTTAGGAGAGATTGTGTAAAGCAGAGGGGTTGAAGGTCTTACTAAATTTTATTAAGAAAAAAAAAAAACTGGCATATAAATGTAAATCTGCCCAACAATGTTTATAAAAAAATTTACTGAAAAGATCAAGTGTGGGAACCCACTTAGATGATCAGTTTTGAGGCTGGTGGTTGTTCCCCTTCTTGTAACGTTATTATCCCTCCCAATTCTGTCCCAGGTTATTTATTTATTTTTTTTAAACTTAGGTAGCATTGCTCCTATAAATTGAAAGGAACTACATTTCTATGAAAGTCTATATAAATTATCCACTTTTTAACCTGAAAAGATGATCATATCCATACCATCAAATTAGTTCTCACTTATTCATACAGCACATATATATAGTAGTCAACTAAAAGACATTTTTTATTTTTTTTAAATAGGTGGCCACGGTCTCTGAGAAGTCCCGTATATTGGAGTTGGAGCGGGATCTTGCGTTGAGGGACAAGGAGGTAGCTGCCCTTCGTAAGTCATTGGAAGCTTTACCAGGGCAGGATGGGGTTACAGACTCCACCATGGCAGTACTCCAGGAGGAACTCTGTTCCCTCCATACACAGCTGGCCGCTCAAAGTGAAAGTCACCAAGCAGAGCTGTCTTCCTTGCGTGAGATGCTTGCAGCTCGAGAAAAAGAACACAGTGAATCTCTGTCACAGCTCCAGTCATCCTCAGGTCACTTATCGAAGGATAAAGAGCAGCTTTTAGGCCAGCTGGCGAAATCTAAGGAGGAGAATTCAAATATCATTGAGGAGTGGCGTGCTAAACTAGCATCAGTCGAGGCCTCACACCAGCAAGCCTTGGAGGAGCTCAAAGGCTCCCATGAGGCAAGCAAATCTGAGCTGCTGGAGGTACACAATGCTCTGGAACAGTTGAAATTGACACACAAACTGGAGCTCGAAGAGCTCACTAAAAAACATATTTCTGAAACCATGGGGCGGGCGGGTGAAGCCAAAGAGCACAAGGCAGAGCTCCAGAAAGTCACCGAAGAGAGCGAACGGGTGGTAGAAACGCTACGGACCAATTTGGAGAAGGCAGAGGAGCAGCACCTGGTGGAAATGGAGGAGGTCTTGGGAAAACTTCACAGCGCTGAGCTCAGGGTAAAAGAGTTAGAGGACACGGGAGTTAAGTTAGGTCAGCAGTTGCATGAAAAGTCACAAGAAGCTCTGGAGCAAAAAACAGCCCTTCAGACTCTGCAGTCACAGCAAAGTCAAGGGAACCAAGAGATGGAAAGGTTTTTGACCCAAATAGAGGAGGCAAAAAGCCAAGCCAGATCTCAGGAAGAAAAGGTAGGCCTTCGTGCCCATTTGCATGTAGAACAAGTATAACAAGGAATCTGAAAAGGCTGATAATGAAGAATCAACAGCAGTTGCAAAAGATTTTGGCACAAATGCGGTGTTCTTTGGAGTGCAGACTCTATTTATTTTTAGATATTCCAAGACACCCTAAACCATTTTGTGATGAAATAATGGCTAGATCAATAATAACAAATGTAGACTGTAAACACACCAAATTAAGTATTATTAATAGTATGTCTATAATTTATATTTTTATTTATGTTTTATTTATTATAATTTAAATTAAATATGTAATATCTGTGACACAAGTCATTATAAAATAATTTTAGAAGCATTTCAGCTCTTCTGAAGCCATATGATAGCTTTTTGTGAGAAACGGGCAGGAATCTTTCCATCTGCTATAGTTTTCAAATCTCATTTGACACATTGAAGGTGCACTGTGCCAAATTTGACTTCATTCATTCATTCATTTATATTGTTTGATTGTTATTTGTGCATTGTGCATAATAGGGCTGCACGATTAATTGAAATAAGAAAATCATAGTATGGCTTAGTGCAATTGTCAAATTTCAAAGACTGTCATTTAATTAAGTAAATATATGCGCTGTGTTTCAGAGTGAAGCGAAGCACTGTATTCTTACATGAGCAGATCATGATCTGCCATTGTTTGCAGCATCTCAGAGCAGCTCAGTTCACAGTAAATGCTGTTCCAAACAAACTCCATATCTGTATCTGCTCTAAGTTTGGGTATCTTTAACCTGCATTTGGGAACTCAACATGAACCAGCCAACTTTGTAGCTCCTTGCTGTCAAAATAAAAGATTGATGGAAATTAAAACAGCCATAAATAATAATTTTACAGTCATAAATTTTATATATTTTTTTATATTATATATATTATATTTTATTTTCCATGATATTTCAGTCCTTCACTTTTAAGTTCCACTTTGTTTGACTCAACTTTTTGAGTTTTTGTGTGTGACATTCCTCATGTGTTGTCCCCTGTCATTTCCTTCCATTATGGTGCTACACCTTGCTTTAGGTCACTGAGTTGAACTCAGTACTAGAGGGTAAACAGCAAGAGCTGAATGGCCTGTTGCAGGAAAAGAGCTCTCTGGAGCAAGAAGTTAGTGAGCTGGTAAGTGACTGTGAAAAGATACTTTTATGGAAACTGGCTAGTTAAATTATCTCAAGAGAAAAATACAGCAAAAGCACTAAAGTAACTGATAGTAGAAGTACTTAAAGGGATAGTCCACCCAAAAATGAATATTCTGTCATTTACATTTACTGTTTTTTGTCTGTACAATGAAAGTCAGCGTGGTCCAATGTTGTTTAGACCCCACTGACTTTCAAAATATCCACTTTTGTGATCCACAGAAGAAAGGAAGTCACAGAGGTCATTCATCTTTGGGTAAACTACTTCTTTAAGTATCATAAGTACATGTGAAGGGCATTAATAATGACACTGCTGATTATAGACTGCTTGAGTGGCAGGGGTGTTGGTGGGGTTCTGGGGTCTATGTTTAGGTCAGGAACCACTCAAGAACCACTCTGACTGATTCAGTGAGTGAATGAATGTCCAACTATAGTGATCACAACAAAATAAAGCAAATATGAGGAATTAAGCCAGAGTGTGTTTCAGCCATAATTCTCAAATCAATTCACATTCTTAATTTTCTAGAAACAGAATCTTGAAAAAACATCTAATGATCAAGCCAAATCTGCTCAGACTAATCAAGGTATGTGTATGCACAAATTACTCAAGTTACGACTTGAAATATGTAAGATTTTGTAAAGCTCATTGAACTTTACATTCAGTGTGACTGATGTTTGCTGTCCATTTCAGAGTTACGTGAGGAGCTCAGGAATAAAGAGGAGCAAAGCACATCTCTCTCTACTGAATTACAGGATATGAAGAGTCAGTTTGCTGGTCAGTACCAAGTTCTTCAATGAAATATGAATCAGTGAAAGAACTAAATAATATGTCGTGTTTGTAATTATTATATATGATTGGTATCTTGTTCCATCTTAAAGGTTTACAGAGAAATTTGAAAGCAAACGAAGAAAGGATACTGCTGCTGACCAAAGACAAGACTAAACTTGAGAATGATATTATGGACATGACAAAGTCCTCGGGAGACAGTTCTACTCTAATAACAAAGCTGAATGAGGATATCAAGCAGAAAGAGAGGTCTGCTTTAATATGTTTGATTAAAATTCTTAAAAACAAAACCATTCAGAAAGGAAACAGAAGTATTTACCTCAGTTTACATATTAGCTTGATTTGGTTTGTGGAGCATAATATTTCGGTAGACTAAATTGTAATCTTGCAAATCAAGCCTTATTTCAGGAAATCATACCCAATTCACAAATCCTACCTAATTTCAGGAGACTAGACGAGCTTCAGAACCAGCTTGAAGAGGAGAGGGAGAAAGCAGCTCAGGCTGAGGAGAAACTGTCTCAAGCACAAGTCCAGGCTGAGAATGAAGCCAAAAGCCTTGAGAAGAGGCACCAAGCAGAGCTTTCCAACCTGCAGGAGCGGATCAAGCTTTTGGTGAGAAATGTTGAACTTCTCCAACACACACATATTGTTACCAACCGGAATAAAGGCATTGTCTGATTCTGGTGTTTGTGTAATAATTTAAAGGGATAGTTCACCCAGAAATTAAAATTCTGTCATCATTTCCTCACCCTCACGTCATACCAAAGACTTTGGTTCATCTTCAAAACACAAAGTAAGACCTTTAAATGAAACCTGAGAGGTTTCTGTCTCTCCATTGAAAGTCCAGGTAACCAAAACTTAGAAGATCCCAAAGTGTCATAAAGGCTGTGTAAAATGAATCCATATGACTCAAGCAGTTTAATCAAAGTCTTTTGAAGAGATACGATTACTTTATATGATGAACTTTTTGGATCTTACAAGTTCTTCTAAGTTTTCTAAGAACCCTCTCTGGTTTCATTAAAAATGTCCTCAATTGCATTTTGAATATTAACCAAAGTTTTATGGATTTAGAGCAGCACGAGTAAATAGTGATTTAATTTTGATTTTTGGATTAACTATGCCTTCTAACACTTAACTAATGTTATTAAAATTCCTGATCTTATTTTAATAGATTTAAACTTTTCTACCAGTTGTGTTAATTTTCTCCCCTTTTTAATTCTGGTTGTTATCAAGTGCACTCTTATATGACTTGAAAATTGACATTTTCCCATGACTCCTCAGGAGAAGAGTGCAGAAGACAATCAGGCTAAAGCCAAAGACATGGTTGCTTTGGGAGAGAAAGCGCTTGCAGATGCTGTGGAACACCATTCAAAAGAAATGCAGGAACTAAACTGCAAGTTTGAAAAAGTGCAACAGGAGCTCAAAGTGTCTCAGGATGAAAGCCTGGAGCTCAGGAAACAGATTGAGGAATTGAAGGCCTTCAAAGAAAAAGCTACGGTAAGACCATAATGCTTCATTTGTGAAAGAGCATGGGGCTATTTTGACTTATTTATTAATATATTGCAGAGCAACTTTGTAAATGTAGGTCTTGAAATTTGCAAAGAAAATACTCTTATACATTTATAGATTGTTAATCCATAAAAAAAATATCTGAAGTAATAAAATTCTAAAATAATTTAGCATTTAAAAACATCTATACTATTCCTAAATGCTCAGTCTCATGAGGTTTAATCAGAATGTGAATCAGAATGTGACCTCAGACTAAACTCTTCCCCTACTGCTAATTTGCACCTAGGTTTCAGAGAAAGCAGAACAGACTGCACAGGCCTCACTGGAGACTCTGACCCAGGAGAACCAACAACTTCAGAAAGACAAGTCTGAGGCTGAGGCTCTGGCGACGCAGCTCAAGAACTCAATGCAAGAAGTGCAGTGCAAGGTAAATGCATGCTGAGGTCAGGGAAGAATTATTCCAACGTATTACATTTAACACCTTTGTCATAATTAGGACTAAAAGGGACGAGGTGTCACAGACTTGTCATCTCTGTGAGATTTCTAGTCTTTGGTAACAGGATTGTGACACTTCTGCTGTGTTTTGAAGTTCCAAAAAAACAAAAAAAACAAAAAAAACCCAGACTAGACCCAAGTGTATGCCCTTAATGGTCATTGTTACTACTACTACTGATTTATTATTTAACTTTTTTTTCCCTCCCCCAAATTCCTGAAACTTAATTTATTAAAAGTTTAACAAAAATTACATTTTTAGAGCCCTATGAAGTATTTTATTTTTCCCAAATTCAGTTTTTTCCATCACTTTTGTTTTACTGCAGTTGGACCGTAATTGGTTTGTTTTAATTTTTCTGAATTGATGATTTTATGAAAATGTATTATCAAAAATGGGGGTAAAAACTTTAAGGCATAAAAAAATTAACAATTTAATTAATCTTTTAAAATGTGAACAAATGAAAATGTCACAATTCCTTTTAGTAAACAGTAACAGAGGTTTACTGTTAAAATTAAAACTAAAACTAAAAGAAACATTAAAATTAAATGAAAATCTTTGTTTTTTCCTTTAAATATAAATATTTTAATACTTTTATTATTATTATTACTTTGAGAAGTTCATTCAATTGTACATTAGTAATGTATTTGTCACAATTTCTTTGTTAAACCAAACTTTTAAGAAGACCTTTGAGTTTCAGTGCAGCCTTACTTTTGATCAAAGCATACTGTTAAACCATAAATAGAAGCTTAGCAGGCAAGTGTGTAGCAACATAAATAAAGAAATGTGCTGTACCTATCCTTGAAGTACTGTAAAAACTTACAGGAATTACATCAGTAATGCCTACCCATAGGCCTGTCACGATAACAACTTTTTGTTGTGCGATATATTGCCCCAGAAATAATTGCGATAAGCGATATTATTGTCATTTTAAGACCATTTTATTCCACTGAATATATAATCATAATGTAACAGCATAATAATGCAAGAAGGCCTACACACTTCCAAATGACAACAAACTTTTAATTCTTAAGAATATTTAGATCATGGAAATTAAGTATCAAAATATTAGATACCTTAAAAAACTTGAATAAATAGTAAATAAACATTTTCTAACAAAAAGTGCAAAGTAACAAGGAGGAAAAAAAAAGAAAAATGCACAAAGAACTTGTATGGAGATTTTTCCATCTACAGATTTTCCCCTGACCTTCTTTTCTCTGTAAATTAAGGGTGCACACTGATGCTGAACAACACAATCCCTATTTAGCAGTCAGGTGTCCGCATGCACAAAGGCACAGATCCCTAAACAAGGCCATATAATTTTTTTTTGTAGAAGCTTTTTTTTTTAAATATGAACGAGCACCTCATGACTACACCACATTATGTACGAGAAGCTGCAAAAGGCACAGGCACAAGTGGAATGCAAAAAACATGGTGACATTAATTTTTAAGTAAATATAATGGGCAATAAATTGCGTCACCAAAATATATTGAGCTCATGTACATATATTTTGCGATAAGTCGATATATTGATTATTGCGACAGGCCTACCTACCCAGACATTCATCTACCTGGGAAAGTTGGCCTGCTGGTAAAAGCACAATTTATTCAAATGTGCAGTTCAGATAACATGAATAATTTGTGTAAATGCCAGTATGAGCTGCACATTTGTTTTTTTAAATCTTGCATATATTTCTCGTCAGATATTTGCAGAATAATTTGTATTTACTAATGTGTCTGCTTCAAGCTGCTCATTGTTTTCTCTGTACTTGTAGCTGGATGCTTTGAAGCAGCAGAACTCACAGTATCAAGAGAATCTGAGTTCTGACAGTCAGAAGATCAGCAGCCTCAGTAAAGAGATGTGAGTGTCTTTAACCATTCGCCTACACTGCAATTCTTTATTCTTTTAAATTGTGTAGATGGAGTAGTTTCTAGGGGTTGAACGACTTCAGATTTTTTGAAGTCGACATTTATGTGATGAAAGTCGAGTCGACGTCGACTAGTCGCTGATGACATCATTAATGAACAAATAAGCCTGAACCTTGAGCTGAGACCCGAACACCTTATGCACAACTGGCATATGACACAGCGCTGCACACGTGACTATTGCTCCTATAACAGCTCATTTTTATCAGTTCTTTCGTCTTTGGGTTGTTACATTTCTAACAGATTTCTGCTTGTTCTAAATCAGATACAGATAAAGTAGCACAGTAAAGGTTGCATTTATATGAATGAATTAGTGAGAGAGCGATTGCGTGTGTGAATTAATTCTACCTGGCAGTGTCTCTCTACTAATAGGGAACCTGTGGGTTTTAGTTACTAAGAAATATATGCTAGAACTTTTCAGTTTCTAATCTATATTATTGAGAAATTACAGAACAGTGCTGACAATACATTTCCGTGCCACTAAATGATTCTGTGTGCTCGCGATCTGAGCTGTCTGTTGCCTATAGATGTGCGTTACAATGCAGCAGCGCATTAGATTAGATAGGTGATTAATTTACTTGTAGCTATAATAAATAAGGTGTTTAAAACCTGCATTCTCCCGTTCTATTTCGAGCATCCCGATGGTATAATCACGTCTTGTGGAGCGCTTTCGAAGTATGCATTTATTTGTCATTTTAACTGTTTGGAAACGGAGCGTAAATGTGGACTTCTTTCTTATCCTGTTGCGCCCTCTATAGGACCAGCGACTAGTTGACGTCAAGCTTAAAGCGTCATGGCAGAGCATTGAAGTCGACTAATCGACAAGTCGACTAGTCTGTGCAACCCCTAGTAGTTTCTGAATGATATTTATTCAAATTATTATTAGGGCTAGGGAAATAAAGTGTTAATTTCTGTGATTTAATTGTTGCCGGTTAAAACGCTGGGTCCTCAGCAAACTTCAAAAGAGGCCTTAATAGACCATAATAATTTTGTGTGTTTCAGTGAGGAGTTGAAACAAGCAGTCACTGAAAAATCCCAGGCAGTTGAGGCTCTGAAAAATGAGAAGGAAAAGCTAACCATGGAACTTGCCAGTAGCCACAAAGACAGTAACATTCTGCTAAATGTATGTTCAAAATATTTGTAATATTTTATTAAGTTTTATTTTGTACCAGGAAAGACTCAAAATCCAGATGCTTAAACTATTTTTTTTTTCACGTTTTCATTCTGCTTTATAGTTTGTTGGCTAAATATTATGCCTAACTTAATTTGAACATTTTCTTGTCCTTATTTCTGTGCTATTTTGTGAGAAGTATATCCTGAATTCACTTCACTGTTATCTTAATGCAGCTCAAAAAGGAGTGTGATAGTCTCAACGACCAGTTGAAGGAGATGAAAATGAGGTAATGAACTTTTACATACAGAAATTTATATACAGGGGAGAAGTCGTTCCAATATCATCAAGATGGCATGACAGTCTCTCCTATAGCAATTTATTCGTGCTTTATATAGACATACTGTAGGCTGTTTTCATAGGCTGTTTTAGGTCTGGGCCTGATTTTTAGTTCCAGCCGTCACTGGCCTACAACCGCAAATGATAAAAGGAATAGTTAAAAATTGTCATCATCTACTTACCCTCATGACAAACTTGTTTTTTTTTTTTTTCTTCTGTGGACCCAAAAAAAGAGATGTTTAGGAGAATGTTCAGGTTGCTCTTTTACATACAATGAGAGCATAAAATGACCAGGAAATGTCAAACTCTGCATCATAAAATTAGTCCGTCGTGACTTGTGAACTATATTCCAAGTCCTCTGAAGTCAATAGCAATAGCATTCCTATTCATCTCCAGTCGCTCAGGTGGTGCAGGAATATGTGATTTGAAATCTGAAAACTTATGGCGCTTTTTGGAGCTGCATGCTTTTTACTTCATGGAAAGCAGCAGTGTGAACATTCCACTAAACTGTACAGCTTGAGGTCGAGTAAATGATGACTAAAGTTAAATTTGTTCCTTGCATGCAGAATGTACACATCATACGATCTGTCTTCTGCACAGGGAAAGCACTTTCAAAAGTGAATCTGAAAAGGAGAAATCAGCACTTCAGCAGTCTCTTCAAACACAGAGTGCCTTGATCTCAGAAAAGGACAAAGAATTTGACTCTCTGAAAATTGAGGTAACACCTTCAATAGCTAAAAATTATTAGAAATAAATTAAGTTAAAACGTAAACAGGAGTGTTTAAGTTCAAAAATGATAAGCTTTGTTGTATAATATTTGAACTGTGCCAGAGTTTCACTAGAGAAATAAATGCTGCAAGGAATGTTGTCAATTATCACAGATGTTTTGGTGCATCCAAAATTTGATTAACTGTATGTGTAAAACACTTATAATAAATGTAGGCATTGAACTGGGATAAAATCAGCATGCAACAGAAATGGCAGTCTTTTCTTCCCTGTTTTGGTGTATATGGTTTTGTCAGTTGTGAAATAATTGGATCGTTGTTGTTTGAAATCGCTGCCATTTCACGTGAGTAACAGGTTGCTGAAGGGGATGGATTATTATCATTAATGTTTTTGATTAAAGATTATGAGAGCACGTGAATTAAAAAAAAATAATGATGGAAATGGATAAATCACCTTTAACTTTATAATTATTTAGAGTAAAAAAAGAATTGTCTATTTTGATTTCATGATGACTTGAAAATACAGACTGTTTTGAATGTATAGCCACAAAACTTAACCAATATTTACATGTGACTAGTGTGACATAAGTGCTTACTAATCTTAAATGTAGAGTTATATTCCATCTTTCAACCACTAGCTAGGATATTAGCAACATAATGTTAACATGGGTAAAAATTCACCCCCCACAATTGTCAGTAATGCACAACCAGAAGTTTATCCACCTACAAAGTCAAGGATGATTTTTAGACAAGTTTACAGCACTAATAACACAAATTAGTTATAATGCAGCATTAGTATTACTGAATAATTCACGTAGATGCTTGAACAAAAATGTTGCCGAATGTCTTAACCCTGCATCTGCAGTTTCTATTCTTTTTGCAAACTGGAGGATGAGTCTACTTCTGTGCTATCTGAAAACATGAGATAGCAGAATGTTATGCAAATTTCTCATCAGATGTGTGCAGAATTTTACATATTTATTAGTGCCTGCTTCAGGTTGTCCTTGTCCTATAATGTGTATATTTTTAGATGATCAGAGGATGTTTCTAAATGGTTTTCTCTGTACTTGTAGCTGGATGCTTTGAAGCAGCAGAACTCACAGTATCAAGAGAATCTGAGTTCTGACAGTCAGAGGATCAGCAGCCTCAGTAAAGAGATGTGAGTGCCTTCAACCATTCCCCCACATTGCTATTCTTTGCATTGTTGTGAAATTTAAGTAATTTCTCTTTGGTATTTACTGTTTTATATTCATGATAAACGTTCACTCAGTTTAAAATACTGTCTCAATCTGCTACCTATATTTCATTTACTTTTCTTGTAATTCAACCATGTATAATACTAGGGGAGGAAAAGGGAATTATAACACCCTGAAATGAAAATTTTGTGTTTCCATGTCTTTTCAAACATGTTTGAAAAGACATGAAAAAGAGTTTCTTTCTTCTGTCAAACACAAACACAGACTCACACAAATAAAAGATATTTTGAAGAATGTTGGCCGCTATCAACTTCCATAGTATTTTTTCCCCATACTATTGAAGTCAATGGCTACCTGCAACTGTTTGGTTACCCACATTCTTCAAAATATCTTCTTTTGTGTTCAGCAGAAGAAAAAAACTGATACGGGTTTGGAACAACCTGAGGGTGAGTAAAAGATGACAGAATTTTCATTTTTGGGTGAACTATCCCTTTAAATATTTACTTAGTTAAAATGTGTGTGTGTGTGTGTGTGTGTGTGTATATATAAAAATATATATATATATATATATATATATACACACATACACCCACACCCCTTCTTGGTTATATTTACAATATAATGGCCTGTGTGACAACCACATGGTCTACAGTAAATTGCTGTCATCAAACCTGTAGTAAAACACTCTTTGCATATATAGCCTAATAAATAGATGATAATCATAATTTTGAGTAGTGTGAGACTGTACATTCATCCTATTCACATGCTTTCTAGGACAGGTTAGAGAATTGTTGAGAGCTGCTTCTTTTTATAATTGTTTGAAGAACAAGTAGAATAGGAATCCTTTATGATTTCACATTTTATCTGTTTCTGTGTGTTGAATGAATAAATTCTGGTTGTGTGATTCAGTGAGGAGCTGAAACAAGCTGCTGCTGAAAAAGCCCAGACAGTGGAGGCTCTGAAAAATGAGAAGGAAAAGCTAACTGTGGAACTTGCCAACAGCCACAAAGACAGTAACATTCTGCTAAATGTATGTTAACCGAGCGTCCAGATCTTTAAGATCAATTCATTTTTGTTAGATTTGAAAGCAGTCATTTTTGAATGCAAAAGAATGAAATGGATCAATGTTGTGCAGTGTGTTTTATGTAAATATTTTATGCCTCATATGCAGTGTTGTGATGATTAATGTGTTAATCTGAGGGGTAATTTTGTTTCACTCTCAATGCAGCTCAAAAAGGAGTGTGATAACCTCAATGATCAATTGAAGGAGATGAAAATGAGGTAAGGAACAACAGAAGTTAGTAATGGTGTCATGTATCAAAGAATTTGTTTAATTGTTTCAGCTATAGTTGTGCTGAACCTGCAACCCCAAATGAATGAAAGCAGAATGCACACATCCTACAATCTGTCTTCTGCACAGGGAAAACACTTTAACAAGCGAATCAGAAAAGGAGAAAGCTGCTCTTCAGCAGTCTCTTCAAACACAGAGTGCCTTGATCTCAGAAAAGGACAAAGAATTAGACTCTCTGAAAAATGAGGTAGTGTGGCTGTTTATGTAATACTTTTGTATGATATTTGAGTAGAATTGTCACACATTGAACAGTGGTTATCCCAGTTTGATAACATATTAACATCCAAAATAAATCAATTCAAAATTGATGAAGAGCATGGTAAAATGGACTAGAGGCTATATCCAGGGGTCCCATGGGTCCTTGAAATCCTTGAAAGTTTGTGAATTTGAACAAAAAAAATTTCAAGGCCCTGGAAAGTTTTTGAAAATAAACATACATAGATACAGGTCCTTGAAAGTCCTTGAATTTATTTTGTGCAAGAACTTTTCTGGAAAAAAATCCATATTATTGCCTCCGGTCTGCTAATGTGTTATTTAGTCAACACTTCATGGCCTATGCATACTAGCAGGCTTGATTTACGTTAGATATGCGCATTTACGCGTTATGTTAAGTGTTTCCCGCGTGAGGTACTTTGTGTCGTAAGTTGCCATGACATTCACGTGTGCACGAAACTACTATGATGGTAGCTCAATGTTTCACAGACACACCGTGTTCAAAAAAAACATAAACATAAAACATTTGTGATAATCTGTTGCCCAAATATTTAGTTTAATGTAATGTTGAATTGCTTTGCTTGTTAAGATAATGTAATCCCATGAGGCAAGAAAAACTATTCATACAGTACATCTTAAAACTTCTGGTTACATGAGCCTAAGCTCTTTTCACTAAAATCCATACAAAAGTTAATATCAGATCATTTTAGAATACAGTATAGGATGTACCGAATATTCTTCAGTTTTATGCAAAACAAAAATACGACAAATAGAATGTCAGATCTCTCAATGTCCAAAAATAAATGCAAAAAAAAAAAAAAAAATGCTTTTTTGTATATGTTTAACACATGAAAACTGTAACAATGTATCTTACAAGGTAACACGATGTAACCTTGCTCTCACTTGAAATGTGTACATGTGTCCCCACATTAAGTCCTTGAATTTGAGGGTATTGGACCTGGAAAGTCCTTGAAAGGTCCTTGAATTTGAAGTTAACCAAGGTGTGGGAACCCTGTATATCTTTGTCTCCAAAATTGGTGTGTTTTATGACAACCATGACCTGAGGATTATGGAAAGTTATCAAAATAATTTTGATTTGTCAAAGTGTTGTGAAGATACAAGCTAATTAAATTTTCAGGCAGTATCTTTCAGGCAGTTACTAATATACCTATATCTGCAGGACACAATGTCCAAGCTTTACAACACATCATACACAGACATCAGGACATTCTGAGGACACTATAGTTAATACAACCTACACCCTGTAACTCTGCAACTGTTTGATCCATAAAGTAGAGATTTAGGCCGTTTTATTTGTGCGTGAGGCCCATTATAACAAATTGGCATACATATTGTGAATGTAATGTCCAAACATCACAAAACTTGGTATACATGGCCAATAAAATAGTCTGAGGAAATCCACCAAATTTCACTAATTTCTGATATTCATGGGGGCTAATAGCAAATTCTGCATGATCAGCAATGTAAATGACGGATGAGGGATTATAATACTAATGTTGTCTACAAGCATGTCTCTTTTGGAACTATCTTGTAATTTTCTAAGCTTTTTCATCAAACACTAACTTATAAAATTGGTGGAGATTCTAGATTAAAATTTACTCTGAAATACAAAGACATACTATTTGAGAAGATTGGTTTACATGAGCTTCTGGTGCTTAGACCCCCATAATTGCTGCTTGTGCATACATTTCAAATATATAATAGTTATATAATTTACTTTTAATAGTAATAAATTTACACATCATATTTGTAAAGCAATTCGTCAAGCTGCAATATTTCTTAAAATATATAACTTTATCTGTTGCATGATATTAAAGCTGCAGTCTGTAACTTTTTTGTGTTCAAAATTTACTAAATTTATATAATAAGTGAGTACATCATGAATCTATTTTCCAAACCGTGTTTTTGGCTTATCCTGAATCACTACGGTACACCTATAATACGTTTTTATATTCTGACTATTTTAGACTGGTTCTGGTAGGAACCGCTGCGGAGTGGCCCAGTACCTGCGTGACTTGTCATAGACATAAACAGAGAGAAGTAGCTCCGGCTACAACATTCTTCTGCAAGACGCATGCAGTTCTTTTTATAAACCACTAGAGCACCAAAAGTTACGGACTGCAGCTTTAAACTATTATTACTTTTGGACAAAAAAATTTTCATTCGTCAGTTTCTGTTCAGAGACTGTAACTGTGGAGTTTTTCCCTTGTTAGTTTTTATCATTGTAGTATCTTAATTTTCAGATAAACCAATCCTAAAATTGCACGTAAAAAATAAATAAAAGTGTAAGGTTAATTTACATGTCTAAGTCAGGGGTACTTGGGCAGAAATATCTGAAAAGTGGACCATACTTTATAACGATAGTCAAAAGACTACACAAGATTTTAATTAAGTTTCAGGAAAAAAAAAAAAAAGTTTTTCATAAATTTAGATTTCTACTATTAGAATATGTGAGCTATGGTCTCTAAATGATAGGCTCTTTTACAAAGTTGCTACATTTTTTAAAAGCTGAAAATATTAATGCAAAATAATGATTTTTGCATAAATATTGAATTCTGTTCCTTCTTAATGCAGTTCAAAAAGGAGTGTGACAGCCTCAATAGTCAATTGAAGAAGATAAAAATGAGGTGAGCAACTACAGGAAATTTAATGCAATTTTGACTGTACCATGTATACTGCCGTGCAAAGGCAAAAGACCGTAACTTCGATTTTGGTCGAAAATGAGTTATTGATATTTTTGGGACATTCAAGACGTCCTTTATCATGTGCATAAGTACCTTGAGTCAATTTCGTTGTTTTTCAGAGAAAATAATGGGTGGTCTCAACCGTAACTTTGAAAAGCCCCGGAGAAGGCAGAACACTGTATAACACCATTTACGGCTCTTTCACTTTGTTCGGAACGCTCAAAATGAGTTATGGCGTTCTGCCTTTGTTTAACTGCACGTCAAAATGAAGTTACCGTTACGGCTTGGAATTTTGCGGTGTTCTGCCTTTTTTTTTTACTGTCCATTAAAGCAGTAAAAAAAGCAGAGTACAGTAACTTCAAAATAGGGGTAAAAATCTAGTTTGAGCCCACAATTTTTTAATATAGATAATTTTCATTACTAAAACATCTAACTGCCAAATTTCCAGTGTCCTACCTATAATTAATTTGGCTGGACAAATAGAAAACTTTAAAGTCATTTTTCTCAGTTTCAGACTCTAGCGAGTTAAGGTCTTTTGCCTTTGTAGGGCAGTATAGAAGTCTTTGCTTTGTTTTAATAAAGACATTCTGTCCATACATTCCTGCATTAATGAATGGAGAATGCATCATACAATCTGTCTTCTGCACAGGGAAAGCACTTTAACAAAAGAAACAGAAAAAGAAAAGGAAGCACTACAGCAATCTCTCCAAACAAAGAGTGCCTTGATCTCAGAGAAGGACAAAGAATTAGACACTCTGAGAAATGAGGTAACATCTGTTTGAATTTTGGTGTGTATGTTCAAATTTCAGTTTTGCTTGATGTTTTTTTTTTTTCTTCTCTTTTGCGGTTCTTGCAAGCAGATAGCAGGTCTGCGTGATACAACACAGGTGCTGCAGTCCAATCTGAAATCTCACAAGAGTGAGAATACTGTTCTGCAGGAGCGAGTGAAGAATCTGGAGAGTAGTTTAGCTGACGCTCAGATCACCAGCATAGGAGATGATGCCTCAGGTACAACTCTACACACAACTGGAATAGCATGTGTCTATTCCATCAATTAAAAGTAAATAAAACAGATTGAAATGCACATATTTGACAGAAAGAATACAATAATTATTACATTTGGAAATGTAATGTGGAAGAAGAATTACATAGAATGGTTCAGTAAGACTATATATGTTGTTTTCATTGCATTGCATTTAAATTCTTGCAGACAGGCTGTTATTGGATTTTGGGATCACACTTTGCTTAGAAATACCTATATACTGTAACTGTTACCTTAAACTAACCTAAATCTAACTTATAATAAGTTTATTATATATATGTCTAATCTACATGACCGGATTGCATATTTTACGTTCCAACCAGATGATTCTGCTTTAAAAACATGGAAGGAGGCAAAGGAGAACGCTGAGCGGCAGGTATGCAGAGTGTAAAGTTTTCTCTTTATAATGTATATTTTTGTCCATCATTGTAATGACATACTGCTCTTTTGATCCACTGACCTACAACGTAAGATCGGTGCAGACTGAGCCTTGCTTAAGCAATTAGTTACAGTATTAGTGTAAAACCTGCTAAGTTACACTATTAAATGTAATCAATATTCTCGTTACAATATATAGGATATATTTGTTAGAATCTTCTCATGAATCGCTTTACTTTTGTTGTCCATGCTTGGTTAAAACTGGCTTTTTAAACACATTTACAGATATTACAGATATATTATTAGATATTTTGTCCCACTTATTAGTATTATGGTTTCATATATTAATTATCATTAAAACTGTATTTGATTATTGTGATTTTTTTTTAAAACTTGTGGTAATTACTACTTAGTAAAAGTCTTACGCAGGCGCAACATTCAGCGTAGGTTTTGTTTTGTGTGCAAATATGAGTGCTGACAGTGCTGAGAGAAATTATAAGAAAGAATGTATGGATGAATGAAATCTATGAATGCATAAGGGGAACCGACTGTCTTCTGAAATGTTTCAGTAGCATTTGCTTTTCTTCTTAACGTTTATAAAAACAGCGCTGCTTTGTTCACAGAGGTTACTGGGAAACCGCTCTGTTTGCATAGTGCTGATAAGTTTTATTTATTTAGTTCATTTTCGACGTAAAACTTGAAATGATTTCAGTGTGTGCATGAGTCGTTTTTGAACATTTCCAGCACATTTTAACAATACCGTGATAATATTGATAACCATGATGATTTTGGTCACTATAATCATAATATAAACTTTTCATACCGTTTCATGTCTAATCTGCAGCTCTAGTCTCATCTGACTTTGTGGTCAACCATCACAAAAGTGGAATACAGATTCCCCAGCATAGATCAGGTTTTACTGCAGAAGCCAGTGCTATCATTTTGATATTGCAGCAAAACATCTCCGCAACAGACTTTCCTAATAATAACAGATTCAAAATCATGTCTTCAAACCCTGGCATCCTTCAAATATGAACAGCCAGCATTTGTGTACATTTTAAATGCCTGGAGTTCAAGTCCGAGGAGTTTTAAAATCTTTTCTTTTTTTTTTTCTTTTTTTTTAAGAATAGGCCACTCCAAACTCACCCTCAACTTTTTTCCCCAAGTTCCTTTTTGCCCCTTATGCCCGACATCATTATATCTGAAGCATATTTTAATGGACTGTGATGTTTTGAACTTCTCTGGGACTCTACTTTTCAGTTAACTTGTATTAAGAGTTTTAATAAAGTGAGACTAGATTTAGTTTTTTTTATATAGTTTATTTACTTTGTCTATTTTTCACTTGTTTCTCACCATGAATATAGCTGTGGTAGCTGGTTTGGAGCTAAATTATGAACTATCAATCAATCATACAGTCATGGCCAAAAATATCGGCACCCTTGCAATTCTGTCAGAAAATGCAACCCTTCTCTCAGAAAATTGTTGCAGTTGCAAATGTTTTGGTACTCATGTTTATTTTTTTTGTTTGCATTGGAACAACACAAAAAAAAGAGAAGAAAAGTCAAATCTGATACAATTCCACACAGAACCCAAAAAAATGCACTGGACAAAATTATTGGCACCCTTAACTTAATATTTGGTAGCACCCCCTTTGGAAAAAATAACTGAAATCAATCGCTTCCTGTAACCATGAATGAGTTTCTTACACCTCTCTACTGGAATTTTGGACCACTCATTTTTTGCAAACTGCTCCAGGTCATTCAGATTTGAAGGATGCCTTCTCCCAACTGCTGTTTTGAGATCTCTCCACAGGTGTTCTATGGGATTCAGATCTGGACTCATTGCTGGCCATTTCAGAACTCTCCAGAGCTTTCTTTGTAACCATTTCTCATTGTCCTGCTGGAAGACCCATGACCTCTGGTGGAGATGCAGCTTTCTGACACTGGCCACTACGTTGCGCCCCAAAATTCTTTGGTAATCATCAGATTTGATGATAACGTTCACACAGTCAAGGCATCCAGTGCCAGAAGCAGCAAAGCAACCCCAAAACATCTTTGAACCTCCACCATGTTTGACTGTAGGGACTGTGTTCTTTTCTTTGAAGGCCTCATTTCTTTTTCTGTAAACGGTGCCATGATCTCCTTTACCAAAAAGCTCTACTTTTGTCTCATCTGTCCACAGTACATTCTCCCAAAAGGATTGTGGTTTTGTCACATAAGTTTTGGCAAACTCCAGTCTTGCTGTTTTATGCCTTTGTGTCAGCAGTGGGTCTCCTACCATAGCGTCCCTTTTCATTCAGATGGCGACGGATAGTGCGAGCTGACACTGTTGTACCCTGTGTCTGCAGATCAGCTTGAATTTGTTTGGAAGTTAATCGGGGCTCTTTATCCACCATTCAAACAATCCTTCGTTTGTAATTTTTCATTAATTTTGCTCTTCCGTCCACGTCCAGGGAGGTTAGCTACAGTGCCATGGGCTGTAAACCTCTTGATGATATTGCGCATAGTGGACACAGGAACATTAAAATCTCTGCAGATGGACTTGTAGCCTTGAGATTGTCCATGTTTTTCCACAATTTTCTCTCTCAAATCCACAGACAACTCTTTACACTTCTCTCTTTTCTCCATGCTCAGTGTGACACACAACACAAAGGTTGAGTCAACTTTTCTCCATTTTAACTGGTTGCAAGTGTGATTACTATATTGCCCACACCTGTTACTTGCCACAGGTGTGTCTAAATACAAATTACAGGAGCATCACATGCTTGAAAAGCAATTATTTCTTACAATTTTGACAAGGTGCCAATAATTTTGTCCAGCCCATTTTTGAGTTCTGTGTGAAATTTTATCAAGTTTGACTTTTATTCTCTGTTTTTTTTTTTTCTGTGTTTTCGCAGTGGAAACAAAAACAATTAAGCACGTGAATACCAAAACATTTGCAATTGGAGCAATTTTCTGAGAGAAGTGTTGCATTTTCTGACAGAATTGCAAGGGTGCCGATATATTTGGCCATGACTGTATATATAAGCAATGCCGTAAGAATAGATGCCATAATATAATCTTAGAGCAATCGAACAGGGTTTATGAGATTACAAAATTATGAATTGCACATTTGAAACACTTGCTGATTAACATCTTTCTTTGGGAAAGGTTGAGTTCCTGAACTCTGTTATTGTGGATCTTCAGCGGAAGAATGAAGACCTAAAATCGAAACTAGAGAAGATGGCTGAAGCAGCGCTCAATGGAAACGGTGCAACTGAAATGGACAGTCATAACAGGTGTTTTGTTTTTAAATCTCAGCGTACAATCCCAAAAATCAGCTGAATTCTCTAATATATTTTTATTTGATCTTCAGACAAAACTAATTTGTCACTTAATTGGTAGCTTTACTGGTTTTATATTAATCGATTTTGGGTACATAAAGATTTTGTAGACTTAGTGATGGTTTTCAGGTATTCAATCAAAAATGTCATTCTGTGTACATAAATATATAGAAGAGTATTTCTAAATTTAAAGAGTATTACTTTTTTTAGTTAATTCCTGTGTATTTTTTAGAATTATATTATTTCAGCTTGGGTTATCCATGCTTCATCCATCATTTTATTATGTTGATATGCAAAATGTGTAAAAACTGAATATGTCGAACTGAAAAAAAGCTGTTAATATGTAAGTTTGTTACACATTATCTCACACCCTTGTCTTCTCTACCTAGTCACACCGAGCCAACGATTAAAAAGAAACCCCCTCCCCGTATGTTCTGTGACATATGTGACTGCTTTGACCTACACGACACAGAAGACTGTCCCACCCAGGACCAGATGCTAGATTCCCCGCCACACACCACCTACCACGGCAGTCCCAATGATGAAAGACCTTACTGTGATATCTGTGAGGTCTTCGGCCACTGGACAGAGTCCTGCAATGATGATCAAACTTTCTAGGGTCCTGCTTCCATGATCCCGCAACATTTGTACTTGCAATACTATGCCTTGAATCAAACAGTGCACAAAAGACTATTGTAAGTTTGTGTGGTTTTTCACTTGTGTTTACCACCATATAAGCCTAAACCTTTCAGTCACTTTAAAGCAAGCATCTGTAGTTTACTCGGTGGCAATTTTACCTGCCTTTATTGCACTGAATGACTGTTAGGAGGAAAGAGGGTTTTAAGTTCACTTTGAAAGTACCTTGTAGTGAATGCTTATTCTTTATATGGTGGTTAACCTGGAAATCTGGAATCGACGGTTCTCTTATGTGCTTAAAGGTCTTTGGTTTTAGATCTTTGAACTTCAGTGCTGACCTCTAGTGGAAGGAAGGCTTGACTTCTCAACAGCCTTTCACATATCAACGAGTTTGGATACTGTAAGAGAAGTATTAATATAAAGAGTAAGTTATTCTAGAATTGTGAAAATTTCAAAATTTCTATACAAAAAATAAGTAATTAACTGTTTCAATCATTTATTATCTTTAAGAATGACTGTTAGGAAACAGGAAACAGGACTTTTGCCCAAAAATAAATGGAAAAAAGGAACCGTCATCTTACTGTTTTTGTTACTTCAAAGTCTGCATATGTTTCCCAGGTTGTTTGTGAGACATTTATTTGTTTAAAGATCAAAGGGGGGACATTTTATGGAAATAAACTTCAAGAAATATCTTTTAAGTGCAAAAAAATATTCTTTGTTGTGTTGTATGTTAATGCCAATGTGCTGCTCTAAAAAACGTGTGTATGGCCCTGAAGAGCATCCTGAGCTGTCTGAAGAAAATGTAGGGCTATTTGGCTCTTGTCCGAGCCAGACATTGTTTTTGACAATGAAACTGAAGCAGTGAGTTACAATAAACATTGTTTTCAAATAAGTTGAATTGTCTGATGTGGTCAGTCATAACCATCATCTATACCAGTGTTTCCCAACCTTTTTCCTCTTATGTAAAAAAACTGAACAAAAAGAAATGCATCATTTTGACTAAATTGCACTTGGCAGTTGAGAAAGGCTGACATAAAAATTCTAATACCAAAAGTGCATTATATCTTTTCATAAATAATTGTAACCAAAGTTAAAATGTGTTAAAATATTTACAGATTCCTTCTTACATCTGAAATTGGTTGTTTGTCATGTTATTTAATGAAATATATTTTCTAAAGATGTAACAATGAATAGATAAGTACTAACATGTATTAAAAATGTGGTTACAATTATTCATGAGATTATATATTAAGGCATAATTAATGCTTTAAAATACCTTTATAATGCGTTATATATAAAGGCTTTAAGTATAGAGTTACCAAATATTTAATTAACTTGCATCCAGAATATAAATGGAGCCCCCCAAAACAAGCTGATGGTACAAACAATATCTTATTTCTGAACTTAATAATAATATGCAGTGATGTCAGTACAGTGAGAACAAAAGCCAAATATTTAATTTTGTAGCTAATTCAGTAGCTGATGCTATGGAATCAGGAAAAAATTCAATTGCAGAAATTCTATGCAGTGTGTACAGAACCGAACTGAAGAACTAGTTGTTAATGATAAGCCACATACCAAAATATTGTGACATGCACCTGCCTAATTTATCACTTTATGAGCCAAGCCCAAAGACGCTTAGAAAAGCATTGCTTACAATAAGTGGACATGGCAACACTTCAAGAGCAGCAACCTTCCAAATAAAAAAAAATACAATGGCTGTCATTCGTGGTTTAATTAAAATCTCAAAACATAATGAGTTTTTGATCACTGTAACTGGTCAATAATAGATAACAAATGCGCAAGACGGCAAAACATTGCTATGGTTACAGTGGTGTCAGTCATTGCAATTTTGAGAGTGAGTTCTGTTCCGTAAACACACGTAATTTAAGGGATTTACTCTTGTATTGTCACTCCTGAAACTTTACAGTGTGTACATGGCCACTATCACCAATGCCTCAAAAGGACGCACCCACACCATCACAGAGAAAACACCATAACCTGAGAGCAAAATGAAGAGGAAACAACTTTCAACCTTCCGCAGAAAGTTTTTAGTAGCACTGAATCAACAGGGCAATGAAATTGCGTTATCTGGACCATGATGCAAATAGCTACCACTTATAAGCATAGAGCCTTCTTGTGGGAGTTCTCGCATCTGACGAAACACCACAACTAATCAAAAAGTCTAGGGACAAATTCTTTTGACCCACCAGTTAAATGATCTCAAATGAAGAAGGCCCAACAGTACAACCAGTGAAGTCGCTGTGACCCACAAGTCTACAAACCTACAGGAATATCATGCTCTGTGTTAATCTCTGATGAAACACCGGAAATAATCAAATAGCCCTGTTCAAAAGTCTAAATCTCATGCAGCACCTCAGCAACCACAGTAAAGAGGTGAAGGATAGCCACGTGTCATCCTTTTCACAAAAAGAACATGAGCTTTCTTTACTTTCATCTTGAAATGATCACAGTGGAAGCAATTCAATAAGCCACTAAGAACCACTTGCAAATGCCAAAAGCTCAGGCACTTAACATAATAATGCATGGGCACAAAGGTACATGCTTATGGAAGGCCATCACATTAATATCTGTGAAAAGATCAACTTTCTTCAACATGGTTCACTGAAACATGACATCCAGTAATCAAATAATAATCCAAAAGCTTCTCAAAAAACACTCTTCTTGAAGCAGAGATATCTGAGAAGTGATGGCATGGATGTGTCATTTTGGGGCACTGGCGACGCAGTACCTCGTGATTCTATACGTTTTTCCTCTTACTTTTCTCCGCGCTGGTCAAACGAGTTTTATTGAATTATTTTACAGAGATTACTTTGCTCAGCTTTCATATGTATGCCATGTTTTATTCTATCTGTAGTACAGAAGATTCTGCACTATCCAAAATATCCTGATATTTGAATGGGATTCATTTCTCTGAGCTTTGAAGCGCCCCCCAGAGGAAGACACATGTTTAACACACAGGAAGTAGTTGGTTTAGCTCCACCCCCCAGCATCCGTCATCTCCTGTTACTGCATGGGAAGGCGGGTGAATTTGAAAGAAGAGCATATTCGTTTACACTCGAAAACATAATTATAAAATTCAGATTGCACAGTGTAAGTAAAACAAAGTCACAGCTCTTTTATTATAACGTTACATGCAACATTTTTGTTGTAATCGTGGCATCGTTTGCGGACCAGCAGCAGTTTGCAGTTTCTGGATCTGTTTTGTCTTACAAGATGAGCAACAAAACCACACGATTATCGTCGAGGAAAAGCAGCGATGAAATCAGAAGTGAGTGTTATTACACTGAACATGACATTTAGTCTTTTAACAAGGCTGCTACAATGTTACATAACAGTGTTAGCGAATGTAGAAGGAATAATGAATGCCTAAATGAACGCTAAAATGGCTTTTTAATACTAAAGTATGTTCTATTTTGTGTTAGCTGTGTCTTTCTAAACAGTTTATTGTTTGTACATAGAGTCAAATGGACAGAGTCCACCTCGAAGGAGGTCCTGCAGGTTGTCTGCAAATGATGAAAATCTGGTTTCTAAAGTTGTGGTGAGTTCACTAAAGTTAGTCACTGATTGATGAGTGGTAGAAATAAATGACTACAGGACTGTCAAAAAAGGCATTTACTTCTATAAATGAAAACAGAAGCTGATTTTCTGTTGTGAGTTGACAAATAAGGTTATTTTGCACATCACATATGTATAAAATTGTTGCAATTCAGTTTTTCTGGCTCACTGTTAAAAATAGGGGAAGAATCATCTATAAATCATCTATAAATATTCATCGCAATATTGGGAATATTTCTGTTTTAAACCCTAAAGCAATGGATATCATACAAGTAACGTGCAAACTTTATGCCAATGAACATCTTAGCCTCAATCAATTCACTATACAGAAAGTGAAAGTAAAAACTAAGGTGCTTTCAGCATGACGCTGCATTAACGGCACATATTCTCTCAGAGATGACGATAAACTAATCTACTTCAACATATGCTGATAACTGTATATAACTGTCTTAATTTATTCCATTAATATTTCTCTTGTGGCCCGTACATAGTGAAAAATTAAACAAATTAAACAGCATTAAACCGGTTGTTTTTGAAAGTCGGTGCTTGAAATAAAGCTGCTCTTAATTTTCAATGATTACTGCTGTGTTAATATTTTTTAATTAATTGTATAAATTATAGACCTGTTTTAAAAAACCTTCTTAAAACATTTTCAATGAGGAATAAGCTGATAGCCTAATCTTTTATTATTCTCAGAGCGTGCCCGTCCGCTACACCACTGTGTGTAATATTATTATGTCTCTCATTTTTAAGGCTCCACCTGTGGCTGTGAAACGGTCAATCACTGTTAGGAAAATTGCACCCAGGAAAACTCAGGTAATTCTAACAAACTCTACCCAGTGTCATGTTTTTTTTTTTTTTTATGGACCAAAAATATATAATGTTATCATTTGGAAATGTTCCCCTAGGCCCTGTCTGACTGTAACAAGGAGAATGTAGAAAGATTATCTGAAGTGCCGACGAAGCTGTCCAAAGTCTTGACATCATCCCCAGCTGTAGCAACAGTGCCCAAAACAGCTGTCCTCTCTCCCATCCTGCCTCATTCATCTCCATCTTCTCAAACCAAAGAATCGGAGCAGGACTCCGTTTGGTCCCAAAAAGTGTGGCGCTCTTACAGTCGCTTGAGTATGGGGGACAAGTCCTTTGAAAGCCCCAAATCCCATCCTGCACCTTCCACTTCTCCCAACAACAGAGAGACCCTGTTTGGTTTTGAGAGGCTTCAGACGCCGGAGGTTATGCGTAAAACTGAGAGATCTAGAATGGCTCCTCAGGGCTCCATGTCCTTCTCACTGGGTTCTTTCAACATCTCCGCTGCTGATGACAACACGTCCAACCCTCCAGAAATTGATCCAAACATCCCGGGTGTGTGTCTGGGGAAGAAGACGACCAGGAGGAAGCGTGTACAACAGATAAAGGTGAGAGTGAGCCGGGGAAGGACATGGTGAAATAAAACGTCTTTTTAAATTTAAAGGTGGAGTGTGTATACACTTACGGCAATAGTTCACTCAAAAATGGAAATTTGCTGAAAATGTACTCAACCTCAGGCCATCTAAGATGCAGATGAGTTTGTTTCTTCATCAGAACAGATTTGGAGAAATTTAACATTACATTACTTGCTCACCAATGGATCCTCTGAAGTGAATGGGTGCCGTCAGAATGAGAGTCCAAACAGCTAATAAAAACATCACAATAATCCACACAACTCCAGTCCATCAGTGAAGGTCTTATGAAGTGGAAAAACTGTGTTTGTATGAAAAAAAAAACAATAAATAAGACATTTTTAACTTAAAACCCTTGCTTCTGGCCAAAATACAAGTCCTCTATCCATGATAATGGTTTCTCCAGTGAAAAAGTCATCCTGTCTAAATCAGAAGATTGCAAATATGCACAGATCAAGCACTGCTGTCAAGCGAAAATGGTCCAAAACAGTTCTAAGTAAAAATGTTGGTGGATTTTGATGTGACTTTTTCCACTGGAGAAAGTGTTATGGATTATAGACTATATATATATATATATATATATATATATATATATATATATATATATATATATATATATATATATATATATATATATAATTTTTTTTATTTTTGTTTTTACACAAACATGCAGATTTTCACTTCACGAGAGGTTATTTGATGGACTGGAATGGTGTGGAATACTTGTGGATTGTTGTGATGTTTTTATCAGCTTTGAATTCTATTTCTGATGGCACCCATTCACTGCAGAGGATCTATTGTGATATAATGCTAAATCTCTCCAAATCTTATCTACATGTTGGACGGGCTGAGGGTGAGTAAATGTTCAGCAAATTTAAATTTTTGAAAATATAAAAAAAAATAAAAATAAAGCTTCCAAAAAGGAGTTTTTGCAGTGATGCCATAAAGAACCATATTTGGTTCCCCAAAGAACCTTTCAGTGAACAGTTCTTAAAAGAACCATTTCTGTTTCTTAGGCTCCATTTACATTAGTGCGTTTTTGTTTTAAAATGGAATTTTAGAATGAAAACGATCCCCGTTTACACTGGCGTTTCCGCTGCGTTTCAGAAACGATCTCAGTTTACACTGAACAACCGAAAACGCATGTCACGTGACCATTCATGCAGGTACAACCATAGATATGTATAGATAGATTCCAATTATTTAGATGGCGGACGCATCTACGTGCTTGGAGCGATCGAATGGGGAATCAACCTGTACAATCTATGGGTACAACAATGAGCATGATGTTATTGTTTACACGGTCGTCAAGGGTACGCAGAGAGAATGTGGGCAGCCACGCCATCGTTTTCAAAAGTCTCCGTTTTGGTCCGTTTACACTGAAACGCAACCCCGGAGTTTCAAACTAAAACGGGGTCTGCAGCATTTTCAAAAGTCTCCTTAGTGTAAATGACAGGCGTAACCGTAGCAAAAGTTATGCGTTTTAAAACGAAAATGCACTAGTGTAAACGGGGCCTTGGGTGTGAAGAACATTTTAATAATCTTAAGAACCTTTTTTCACTATAAAGAATCTTTTGTGTAATGGAAAGGTTCCATGGATGTTGAAGGCACTTCATGGAACCATAATTAATAATGCCTGTAAAGAACTTTTAAGAGTATTTCTACTTCAAGTGGAATTGCAGAAATGACTTTCAAACAGCATTGCCTTATTAAATGCTTCTTGTTTATTTACTTTGATTGGTTTTAATTTTTTTCCCTGCTCTTTCAGATGTCAGAGTTGGACATTCTTGCTGCAAAGATGAATGCAGAGTTTGAGGAAGCTGAAAGTTTTGAACTGGTTGTTGAATAAAATTTCTAAAGAGCCCCACACGCTTAGGTCATTTTTAGGTCACATCATACTTTTCAGCTTATTACTTAATAATTGTTCATTACGCTTACTGCCCTCTGTTTGTTCCTGCTTGCAAAATCTTAATTAACTAAAAGCATGTTTTAAGAGATCAAACAAATAGTTTTGTTGTTCTGACAATTTTTCACAATGCTTCGATCATCAGTAAATCTCTAAATGACAATGCTGAAAAACATGTTGGTCTCTCTTTGGTTATTTCAAAGTATTTTTTATTTTATTTTTTATTTTTTATTTTATTTATTTATTTTTTTTCATATTTAGTGAATGAGTTTTGTTAAAATCCTTTAGCCCAAATCTTTGTACATCTCTTTTATGTGAATTAATGTATTTCATCACTACATAACTGTAGTGACCTAATATTTTAATAAATAGCATTTTGGAATAGTAGCCTGTCAGAGTTGAAAGTGTGCATCCTGTTAAAAAAGTTTCAAGTATTTTTCCTGTGATAAAATGACGGCAGAAGGAATGATCACTGGTACAAATATGTCATACTCATGTCATATTACCTTTATATTCAGGAATTCTGTCTGGCTAAATTACATGTTTAAAAAATAGACTGGACTTTTTAAATTATAGATTAGCCGAGCTATATAGATATTTCAAATGTTTTAAAATATATTTTTTAGGAACTGTATACTAATAGAAATCAGTATGTTGAGCAATCATTGCTGCATGTTGTGATTTTACTATGCTTCACCACTAGAGTGAGCACTTGATCATCATGGTATTCATATGTGCATCTATTGTTTATGTTCCAACATGGTTCCAGAGCATTTGTTTTGTGTTATGCAGTGTGATCAGCATGTCAACACAATCCATCCATCAATAATCTATCAGAACCTGAGTGCAGCTGGAGCGGATCAGTGCATGTTGAGGAGTCTGTGAGAGAGTGATCTGAAGATCTGTTGACATGCTGCAGCTAAACTGACTGAGCTTTGCTGCCATCCATTTAAAAATATATAAATACATTTTGCCTTATTTAACACGATCTCTTATTGTATCATCTTTTGTTATGTAATGTGAGGAAATTTTTGTGACTTTTTTTTTTCATTGAATTGAAGAACTTCCCAGTTTCCTGTTTAATCCAGCAAACATACAAGACCTTCAGAAATGTTTTGCTGTTTTCCAGAATGTAGAATTAAAACTGTAAAGCCTGGCATATGAAGTAAATGTCAGAAATAATATGAAAGAAGTCAGTTTCTTTTTTTCCTGTTTTTTTTTTTTTTTTTTTATATAAGTTTTTTGAGACTAGACAAAATACAATGAAAGAAAAACAATTGCATATGTGTTTTTGTTTATGAATCATGGATGTATATCAATATGCAATATTAATATTTATATACAAACTATGCAATAGTTTGTCCCGCATGGTGGCAGGGTCCGCTTTTCTGGATCACTGGCACCATTTGATGCGATCGTCGGCTTGATCGGTGTGTAAGGTCGTGAGCTTGAGGTCATTGTGCAGTATGTAAAGCCAGCTCTGTTTCGGTCATCCCTTTGGCTGCTTTCAGCTGTCTTCCACCTGGAGCCCAGTTTTGGCAATGTTGCATGGTCAGTGTTCAGGACGTGGCCATACCACTAGATGCCAGGCTTTATGTAGCTTGTCAGATATTGAGGCAACACCATATCACTGCCAAATATCATCATTACAGATGTAGTCGAAGCGTGTGATGCTGGAGATCCATCACAGCACTTTCATTTGCATGACAGAGACGACCTTCTACTTCTTTCATCACGGGTCAACACTCCATAAAGAACAACGAGACGGATGACAGTGCGGTAGATCTGCAACTTTAGGCTGTCACTGGTCTTCCTATTGAATGTGAAGCTGGTCGTCATGCGCCACTTCAGCCAGGCAGCGCTGACTCGCTCAGTGACTTTATAGTTCAGACTTCCATTCCAACTGCAATCGTTGAGCCAAGATTGAAGAATGTCTCGGTTCTTGGTAGGCCAGTGCCGTCAATTTTGATCGTATTATACTCATTCAGATCTGGTGTTATGTACTCCGTCTTTTTAACATTGAGGCATAGATTGAAAGTTGCCAGCCAGATGCTTCATGCCTGGACATTCTACTTGAGGTTGAGTTTTTCTTCAGCAGCAAGCATAACACAGACGTGTCTATGGCGCCAGCTGCTGTAGGTCTCACTGTATGTCCATCACAAGAATGAATAGGAGCGGTGATAAAGCCAATCCTTGGTGGACACCCACGGTAATGTGGAACTCCTTCGTTGTTCTGGTGGTTGCATGCACTCAGCTTTTTGGTTCCTTGTGCAGCAGCTTATCCATTCAACGAGTTCCCCAGGAATTTCATGGGTTCTTAGCGAGTGCAAGATGGCCTTATATGGGGAACATGGTAACACGTCTTTTTGAGGTTGAGAAAGGCAGCACCCAGGAGCTTTTGTTTCTCTCAATGCTTCTCAAGCAGGAGCTGGATGGTGTGAATTGCATCGATTGTCCCACAGTTCTTCACGAATCCGGCTTTGTTGACTGAGGTGAACAATATTGTGAATTTGGTGTGTGAGAGTTCACACAATCAGCTGGGTTTCCAGATTGGGATGATTGGGCTGACCTGCCAGTCAGCTAGTGTCTTCTTGTCTGAAAAAGACCTGGTTGAAGAAACGTGCTAGCCCATAACCAAATACCAGCATTGTGACTTCCACACCTCTGCCACCAGATCGTTTGGTCCAGTTGCTTTACCCAGCTTTATTCTTTTCACCGCTTTTGTCGAAACTCTTCAGTCTAGAATTTCTCAAAGTAGTCCCGCCAACATTCAATGGTCTTCTTACAGCCATTGATGAGTTGCCTGATTTCATTGATGACATTCTCAGTTTGATGATGGTGTGACTTCATGAGGCAATAAATGTCATGTTTGCTCGTCATAAGCAAGCAGCTTTTGTGACAGCTACAGCCTTCTTTGCTCTGCTTTGGGCATCACGATACTTCGCGATACTTTTTCATGGTTCTTGTCTGCAAGAAAAGTGTGGTAGAGACATTTCTTCTCACAGACTTTCACCTTCACTTTATCTGTCCACAGCCATACTTCCTTTTCGACCCTCTTTGTCCTGGCATAGTCATGCATGTTCTGTGCATGCTGCTTCGCCAATCATTTGTCTGGCTTTCCTGTATGTTTCTTCAACTGTTGTGTCTTACTTAGCAAATTTTTACTTGCTAAATAAGTATAAGCTATCAGTCAGATGACATGAGGCATGTAGTTGATTGTATACAACAGGTTTTTCAAATTCAAATACGATACTGTAGGCTTTATAGAGTTAAACTCTTATTTTTCAGAATATTGAGTGGAAAGCAGAATATTTGAACCTTATTCTGTAGTGTTATAGCGAGGAGTCTTCTTGGATTATCCTTGTCAGTTTAGGTTGTTCACAATGTTAAAAAAAGATCACACTAGTCAGAGCAGGTGATTTCATGTATATATGAATAATATCTGGCAGAGAATAATAAAATACTGAGACATTTGTTAGACATTTGTTGTTGGTTTACATGAAATCACCTGCTCTGCCTGGTCTGATTTTACAGTTGTGAGACCATCACAAAGTTTTATTGTAATCAAGCACCTAAACATGTGATTTACTTGCACACGTGTATCTTGTTTAGGTAGGTATTTATGCCAGTGTCAGTTCTCTTGCCTGCAAACTTCACCTAGCCTAGGTTGTTAAACAATGATGGGGTGAATACTTATCAGTTTCTTTTTATTTGTATTTTAATACAGTTATGCACTTTATTTCGTTTTAAAATGACAGAGAATTACACTGGGACAGAAAAATCCAATATGGCGCTACAGCACAGCAGTACAACAATAATCAATGAGGGGTGAATAACTCCTGAAGACACGTTGGCAATGAATACTGTAATGTCCTTGTGTGAATTCTGGTATTATATAATAAGAGGAAGTTGACAGGAAACGATCATCCTTGTATGGCTTTTCATTTAGGACTCAGCTGTGATTTGGCCTGTGTCTATTTGTTCTTTTTCCGAAGGTTAAATTTCATTGTAGTTTGACATTGATTATGGTTGGGTGCCTGACCAGTGTTACATAATTGATCATTGATGGTTCCTAGCATGGAATGGAATGAACAAATACATACCCACAAACCCTGGAGATCTGACCATACAGTTCTAACAGGAATTTCCCTTTTATCCCCCAATATAGGTGTTGCTGTTTCTCATGTAACGGCTTATTTAAAAAAGGTACAAGTGGCTTTTATGAATATAATCACAACTACATCACAGTTAAATATTTTCCTTCATCTAACTTTATATCACAACCTCGTGCCTTATTTAAGCAAAGGGGTACAAGAAGTTGTGCTATTTTGGAATACAGTCACAAAATAAATAGCATTGTTAGGCACAACACAGCATGGCCTCTATTGTTATGAACAAAATAAATCATAGATAAACATTCAAAATGTTTTTTGATGACATAAACTTTAGAAAGAGGGCTGTTCAGATAAATTCCAGTCAGGTCAAAACAGTTCAAAATATGAACTTCAAAATATGCATTTTCAGGTAATATAGCATGGATCATTGGGCTTTCAGGATATTCTAGGATCATGAAACTTATAGGGATGCCAGATGAATGCTCTGAGATGAGAATATCCAAATTTTATCTCCCTAGGTTGCAGGAAAGACAAGAAAATCAAAGCAATTGTAAATTTCACCTTTACAATGGTGAAATTTTGCAAACTTAGTTACCTTGTTAACTTATTTTAACTATGACATATAGTAGTTATTATTACTAATCCTAACTCTAACTATAGATTCACAGTATTATTTTAATTATTATAATTAGGAATAGTTAGCAGTAACATATCAATATATAGTAGTCAACATCTGAAGTGGATAAAAAACTTTCATCAAAGTTGTCCTAAAACCAAAACAGTACCTGTTCTTGTCTTAGGACAACTTTGATGAACTTTGTTGATCCCCTTCAAATGTTGACTACTTTAGTACAATACAGTATAATTACATACAATACAAATCAACCCAATTACAAAATAACACAAAAATACTTGTAAACTTATATCAGAATTATATTCAACTGTTACTCTAAATCTTATTTAGTTTTTTTATATCATAAGGCTTTATAGGTTTTTTTTTTTTTCCCATCTATGGCATCAGTGCAGTGATTAGGATGTTTCACATTGTTAAATGGTGGCATGGACGGTGAGGGCAAACATGTGCCTGTGAACGTGTATTATGATTAATGCTGTAAATTCAAATTGATTCTCAATGATTCCATCCTCAGATTGAATCATCAGCCTTGTTGCATTAACATATGCATCAATAGTGATGACACATACAAGCCCAGGCCTGAAGCAAAGGAAACTGTGAACTATGGTGCAATATGTACTATATCAAGCTAGTAATTTATCAGTGTTTTATTAAAATGACAAAACTATGTACAAGGTCAAATTAAAAGAAGAGACTTGGTGTAAACAAACAACATATTGGTGTAAAAAAACAAACAAACAACATATTTATAAATGATTTCTAAAGACCTAAAAGCATAATTGCATAACATTATGCATGCAGCTTATTTTATCTGATGCCCCCCAAAATTAAAAGCGGCAGCCACTAGTGCCTACCATGGAAAATAATCTCCCCTTCAAATGTTATTTTAGCTGTGAACTGATGTTATTGTCATTGCTGCACAAATTTGCCATGGGCACTTCAGACAATGAGACAGGAATTATTGATCTGGTGCTCACCCTGTGCTGATGGCTGTTGGAAAATCAGCCATGTCAGATAAAGGGGCCGGACAGACATGGATAGAAAAGTTGTGAAATTGCCCGAGCTCTCATCATCTCTCTTGAACCCTTCAAGAAAGCAACATTTGTTTGCTGTGGCTTAAAATCTGCATTTGTTTAGAATTAAGAATTGAAATTGTGCTGTTAAATTGATATTACACAATATTTATTTTTCTTTGATCCCTTGAGGAAGTCTGGCTTCTTTTGTCTGTTGGCATTTTTGAACATTTTACGGTAAGATATTGCAATATCACATAGCTAACTTGTAACAGTTTTTAATTTTTGTTAATTAAAAAAATTAGTTTTGTATTACAATTTTATTTGACACCATTAAGTATTCATCATGTATTTTATTTTAATTCCTGTTTATTTTTCTTAGATCAAGTATACTGTATATTATAATAACCCATTTGTTTGGATAATCTAAATGCCAATTCATAAAATGTCAGTAATTCAGTTAGATATTCTAATCCAGCCATGGTTTACCATGTGCACAATGTTTGTCACTTTGTAACAATATATATTTTTGCATGTTAAATTACCACTACCAAACCTTTACCATAACTGTTATGTATTATCACAGTACTTCCCGTTACACTTTTGGATGATTCGTTGCTCGGGAAACAAACAGCTTTATCAAGCAAGAACTATTTAATTTAATCAAATTGTCTTTCTGAGGAGAAGCAAGAACATGGCTCATCATCAGATACTTCACCATAGTCAACACCATCATCATCCTCACCATCAGCGTCGCCACTCATCTCATCGTAACCAACATCACCATCGTGGTGCACACCTTCCAGAGGAGCATGAGGATAAGAGGTGATACAAATATAAGATAATGTATTTGTAAAAAAAAAAAAAAAGAAACCTCAGAAAAGCATTTTTTAAATGTATATATACATATAAACATGCATTATGTATACACATGGTTGTTATCTTTAAGCACAAAAAGTTTAATATTATATTGGAAATATTAGAAATTATTTTCTTAAAGCTGCATTCCGTAACTTTTTTGGTTAAAAATGTTCCAAAATCAATTATTGAGCAAGTACAAATCCAATCAGTGTTCAAAACTATTTCCTTACCTTAGTCTGATTCACAACGGTAATCTTGTAATAATGTTTTCTAATTTGAGTGATTCGGGGCAGTTTCTGAGTTTGCCGCCATTTGTCTTTGCGTCATTATGTTACATACACATAGAAGGAGTCCCAGCTAGTAGGCTATAACGCATGTGTGAATGCTGCAGGTGACTGATCATTTGTAGCCTCTACAGAGCAGATGGAATAATTAAACTTGCCATTTTAGAACAAGTTCTATGGAACATTAAATTGCTTTTTGAGGTTAAAATAATTTATTTTGATAACAGAAATTGAAATCTACAAATAACAGACTAAATATATGTAGTCATGCAATTTTGATGTTGTTAACATTAACAATTTGAGAACAAAGTATAACAATAATAATAATTTGCATGGTTTGATGTGATCTGAGCTAACTTTGCAATTGTTAGATTTAATAACCATTGGGAGTGCGAAAACTAAAACTATTTTTTTCTTAAGTTGGTCAGAACAAAACTTGCAGACATGTTACTTATTTTTCAGATGACATTTTCCAGTGAAACTTCTTATTCTGGACTTACTTCCAAGAAGTAGTATCTGTAAGTCTGAAGTATTTGGAGTTTCTGGCATGGGAGGTGGGCATGCTAACAAAGATGCAAAAGACTGCAGTCTCTAGTGTCAGTTGCTAGTGCGCCTCTTGAAATCAGACGAGTGAGGTTTACCTGCTCAACTTTTACTAGCTGGCCTCCGTTACATCTACAGCAGTGGTTCCCAACCACGTTCCTGGAGGCCCCCCAAAACTGCACATTTTGCATCTCTCCTTTGTCTGACACACCCATTTCAGGTCTTGGAGTCTCTACTAATGAGCTGATGATCTGATTCAGGTGTGTTTGATTAAGGAGACAAGGAAAACATGCAGTTTTGGGGGGCCTCCAGGAATGTGGTTGGGAACCACTGATCTACAGCACAAATGGTGTGGGATGAATTTATACATAAGTAATGTTTTTTTTTTTTTTTTTTAACAAGTAATAGTAGTAGTAACTAATAAATAGTGCCTCAGTAAGAACCACTAATTATTTTTTCTTCACTTTTATCTATAGTGCTTCAGATACCAGCAGTGGTCGTCATCACATTCATGAGCATTATAACCATCATCACCCCCAAGCTGAGAGCCATCATCATCATCATCATCATCATCATCATCATCCACAACATCAGGATAAACATCACACACCAAAAAATAAAAATCACTCTAAAGCTTCAGTCACTTCCTCAAACTCTTCTGGGTCTTCCTCTAGTTCCTTGTCAAAGGCTTCATCAAGCTCTTCCAGTTCTGATTCCTCTTCTTCTGATTCCTCTTCCTCCTCCAATTCCTCTTTATCTTCTTCCTCCAAATCATATTTCTCCAATTCTAGCTTTTCTTCTTCCTCTTCGTCTGGTTCATGTTCTTCGTGGTCATCTGAAACCAGTCTGGAAAATGTCCCTTTGCCTACTGAGTCCAAGCGAGCTATTCAACGTCCAAAGCACTCACAATCATGTATGGATATCAGCAGAGGACGGAGAGCCTTTGAGGATGATGAGGATGATGTAGATACAGTGCCTTTATTGAATGCTGATGACCGAATGAAGAAGTCCACAAGCACGGAAAAGAACCTGACTGTCATAGAAAAAAGTGGGGGAACTGCCAAGAAGACTGCAACGAATTCTCAACAAAACAATGAAAAGGGCAATAAGGGGCAACAACACAATTGTGCTAAAGGGGCTGCAAACATAAGAAAGACCAAGTCTATGGAGGTTCTTTCAAGGCAAACAGATCATGCTGGTGTTGGAAACTTGGATGAGAAAGGGCTGGAGAAAAGGAAACAAGAGGCCCATAAGAACTTTGTGAAGGAGAAGATGAAGTTTTCTGCCTTTCTGAATGAAATCACAAGGCAGGTACTTAGCCCATCAAGACTTACATCCCTTGGGGTAACAGATGTTCACAGGCCCTTGAGCCCTGGTCAAACTTCAACGTCTCCAAAGACTTTGTCTCCAAAGCCTGAACATAAAAGAGAAAAGAAATCAAAAATTACCAGAAGCCGGCCAGGAAGTAGTGCCAGCTCCATAACATCAACTGCTCATTCCCATGTCAGCAAATACTCACATTCCAGTAAGCACTCTCACTCAAGTAAGCGTTCCCATTCCAATCGGCACTCGCATTCAAGCAAGACCTCCTGCTCAAACAAGCATTCTTATCCTGAAAGGGACCTGATCGATCAACAACAGCACCAGGCTGTTTCCAGGCATCGACGTGACAGTGCAAAAAGTGATACAAGCTATACTAGTTCTTCTTCAAAAGGTCATTCATCTGGAACTGAACGTAGCCACAAAAGTCAGAAAAAGCACCAAACTGCCCTCAAAGAACATTTCAATTCACTGAATCATCAAACTTCACACCACAAATCGTCTCCGTCACACGACCATTACAACGAAGATTATCATAGCCCACCTTCATGTCCTTGTTCTCCAGAAATCGAAAATCTCCATCATCATTCCCATCCTGAATCTCATCACCATCATGCCCATTCAGAATCTCATCACCATCATTCCCATCCAGAATCACATCACCATCATGCACATCGAGAATCCCAACACCATCATACCCATCCAGAATTAAATCACCATCATGCCCATCGAGAATCCCAACACCATCATGCCCATTCAGAATCTCATCACCATCATTCCCATCCAGAATCGCATCACCATCATGCCCTTCCAGAATCTCATCACCATCATGCCCATCCAGAGTCACATCACCATCATGCCCATCCAGAATCCCATCACCATCATGCCCATCCAGAATCGCATCACCATCATGCCCTTCCAGAATCTCATCACCATCATGCCCATCCAGAGTCACATCACCATCATGCCCATCCAGAATCCCATCACCATCATGCCCATTCAGAATCCCATCACCATCATGCCCATCCAAAATCTCAACACCATCATTCTCAATCAGAATCACAACACCATCATGCCCAACCAAAATCTCATCACCATCATGCCCATCCAGAATCTCAACACCATCATGTCCATTCAGAATCTCATCACCATCATGACCATCCAGAATCTCACCACCATCAAGCCCATCAAGAATCTCATCACCATCATTCACCATCAAATCACCACCATGAAACTCATCGTAGCCCATCACCACACCATAACTCTATTCATTCAGATTCTCACCATCGTTCCCCTTCTCCGTCACATTACCATCATGAATCTTACCGCAGTCCAACACATTCTTCTAAATCAGGAACTCACCATCATCCAGAAGCTCACCACTATCCTTCTCATGCAGAATCACAACACCATCATCATTCACCTTCGCCACCACATCACCACCATGAAAGTCACCACACTGCATCTTCACACCATCATTCCACCGATTCAGAAACTTCCCACCACCATTCCCATCCAAAATCTCATCATTATTCGCCTCCTCCTCCTCTCCACCACCATGGAGAACACCATGACAGTATATCTCATCTTTCTACTGACTCAGAAACACACAGTCAGTTTTGTATGAAATCTCAACACCATCATTCTGACTATGAGTCCTCTCATCCTAAGTCTCACCAGCACCATCATCATTCCCATCCTAATCACTCATCCAACCCTGATCATCACCATCACACTTCAGTTTCAGAACACCATAATTTCCATAATGATTCCCACTCTGAAACTCACCAATACTCTCATTCACATGATGCATCCCCTACACCTGAACACCATTATCATTCTTCTCACACTGACACTCACCATAATCCTCATCAACATCATTTATCTGACAGTCATCCAAAAAGTCCTGTACACTCTAATTCACCCCATCATTATGAAAATCATCCCATCTCACATTCAGAGTCCCAAAATCCCAGCACATCACATTTTAAAGGACACCTTTCCAATTTGGAATTCCACCACCAAAGTGATCATAATTCTCCGGAACCTCACCCTAACCATTTCCACTCAGGAAGTCATGATAACCCCCCTGTTGAATCAGATCATTACCATCACCACAAGTCTCAAGAATCCCGCCATTTCCAGTCAAATACCCATCACCATTCCAATACAGAGACTAATCATCCTCAACATCATGAGCATTCAGAATCTCATCATCATTCCCAACCAGAATCCCACCATCATCTTTCCCAAGATCACCATCATCACCATGACCATCCTGAATCGCAGATTCAGCATTCCCATATGGACCGTAACGACTTTCATTCTGAATCAAACCACTATCATTCCCACTTCAAAGAGGATGATCACCCAAGCCATCTTCGCCACTCTCCAGTTGGCCAACGGTCTACTTCTCCACATTCTAACAAGTCAGATTCATCTGCTAGCTCCACTATCCAGGACGATCAATCCACAGTGAGCTACCAAGAGTCATCCTCATTCTCAAAGGTAAGTATTTTTTCTTTAATGTTGAAGTAGAATGAAAATGTATGTATTTATATATACTGATTATTATTTGTTGTTGGGGTTTTCCATGTTTGCCTCTGCTTTCGTGTCTACATAGGAAAAGGATTCAGAATTGGAGAGGTTAATGTGAGTTTTGTTTACTATTGAATTCTTTTTTGCATAATGCCTGCTGAAGTACTAATTGTAGCTTCATCTGGATGGTAGTGAAACAATTTGCTTTAAGACGCACTCAGATACAAACGATCCCTTCTTTGCATGTCATTGCTTATAAAAGTGTTCTGTATCTTACAGTTTGTGTGTGATTATTTTCTTAGAGGCGTGCTTGATGGGCTGTCTGTTTGTTCATTCCGTCCAGGATGTTACAGGAGCAGAATGAGACTCTCCACCACAGCTTGCTGCAGACCACTCTGCGAATGGAATGTATGGGAGCGGAGTTCAAAACCGGACATCAGCTCCTCGAATCTGAGTTACAAAGAACTCGTATAGAGCTTAGCAGCTTAATAGAGCGGTTCACAAGGTGAGACACAAGACTAAACTGTACTGTGCTATATCACATTCTATTCTCTTCTCTTGGATTAGTATATAATGCATGCACATAAAACAAACCTGCCCAAAATACTGTTTTTAACATGATTTGAGCTAAAACTTTCAGCCTTGTTTAAAAATAGTCAGGGTTTATGGTTCTGTGGGCAATGCACATGCTTTAGCATGCACTATAAACATATGCATACACTACATTTACTTATTTAGTAAACCCAACATTTTAGCGTTGAATACATTTTTTATAAGAGATATAGAAGGAGGATATTTAAGAGGGCAGCCTTGAGCCTGAATTTTGTAACAGAGGATAATTTGTAAGACACTTAACAACAAATCTGTTGCTTTAGATTTTGATGGTTTACAGATTTCACATTTTTGATCTGAGCTAATCCATACTGCACTTGTAAAAAAAAAAAAAAAAGAAAAAAGCAGTGTTTCATGTGCACTTCTAGTGCACTTCAAATCCTAAAAATATATTTTTACGTTTTTATAAATCTGTACTTGCAGATAATAGATTAATGAAATAAAAGGCCACATAAAAGTGTACTTAAAGACAGACACTTTCATGTGTCTTAAACTTAAGTATACTTTTAAAAAGTGCACTTTGTAATGTCAAATTAAAAGTTTTACTTTAAAGTATATTTCAAATCATTATGTTTGAATTTTTTTTGTTGTTCTTTAAAGTAGTATTTTGATGTGTTGACTAAAGCAGATGTAAAGAACCTGATTATAATTTTAATTGTAGTGTTATTTGGTATTACATTTAAAGTAAAAAAAAAAAATATTTAAATGTACAAAATTGCAACTTTATTATGTTACGGTCTCTGGTAGAAGAAACTCACGAAGAGCAGGGAATCCACACGAACAGTCTTTAATATAAATCCACTTGGAAACAGACAGGAAAAACTCAGGCATAATCCAGCAAACAGGTAACATAAGCAATAACTGGCAAATGAAGTGGGGAAAACTCAGGACTTATAAACCCAGGGGCTAACGGGATAATTAACGAAACACCAGGTGGGGACAATGAACTGATCAAGACACAGGGAAAACTAGGTCACAATAGAAACTCAAAACACACAGACATGTAACACATTACAAATGTGTAATTGCAAATATTTGCACATACATAATAAGCTATACATGATAAGTTATTAATTATTACATTACATATAAATATGTACTTAAGTCCTACTTAAGTGGGTCAGAAAACACTCTAAAATTCAGCCAATTGCATTTAATAAAAATTTAAACATTAAACCTTTACTATAATTGCAATTAATTAATTATCATGCAGTTAAGAAAATTAAAACACCATAAAACATCATATTCATCAAATTCTTTTAAAGTATATTATTTTTGTAATAAATCATCTTTTCAAAATTTGTCTAAAGTGTGCTTATTTTTTATAAGGGTGAGTCAGCAATTTAGGCTTTAGCTGTCTGTTTTTCTGTAAGGTAAGCATGCAATTTTCAGAAGGGTGATTGTAATGTTATTTCTGTTTTTTTGTCAAATGACAAAGACAATTTGCATATTTGTCATTATTTAAAATAAAACCTGGACCAACCATTCACTGAGTTGCTCTAAACCGTGCTTAATTTAGTGCAACCCAGTCTGTATTTAGAATATGAAATTAGTTTTTTTTTTTTTTTTTTTCCAAAGCATTCATGTGAATATATCATATGGCTTTCTATGACTTTCTGTTTCTTCAGACTTCAGGACAACTACTCCTGTACAAAACAAACCAACCACCTTCTGGAGAAAAAACTGCATTGTGTGGTAAAGCCCAATTTAACCCTTCAGACTTATTTAATTGTTCCAACCTAAAGAATTAAGCCCATTTATTTGAGTGGATTCATAATTGCATAATATTAATAGACCATTGATTTACATAAAAACTTTCAAATTCATAACAAATTATTATTGACTTTGACTTTACTGTCTGTTTTGCTATACTTCAATTTAGGCTCAAAGTATGGATGGAGAGCGAGAGCGACTGAACGAGCGAATCTCAGAGCTCACAGAACAACTGTCTGCAGCAAAGACAACCATCCAAAGTCTAGAGACCATTAATGTGAGAGCTTGATTTTGTTATAATTAGTAATATCAAAGACTATAGAATACCCAAGACGTGTCACTTGTATAGTTTTGAATGGGGAAAAATGCAACGCTCAATATGGCCGCTCTATCGAACAAAGCCCCGCCTTCTGAGCAAAAGAGCCAATCCCTTTTCGGTAAAGTCAGCGCATCACTGCAGCTGCTGTTAGAAGTTCTGGTTGCTATAGAAACAGTCAGCGTTCTGAAATGTGCGCTCAGGACTGCGCATGCGCACTTGCTGATCTAGCCTGAGAAATAAACTTTTTTTAATGCTATTTGAGCAAAATAAACAACATTTATGATACAGTTGTTGTCAGATTTCAAATATGTAATTTAATTGTAAGCTTTGCAAACAGTTTTGGAGAATTTGATGATTCCCCATTCAAAGAGATAGGAGCTGCACTTGCATGCCCAAGAGGCATTTCAAAGATGGCCGCCGAGTGACATGACTTGCCTTAAAGGGACTTTGGTAATATTCATATTTATGTAGATGCTCCTTCATAGTACATTGTAACTTCTACTATTTCCATTCAAAAATGCTGAATATGATGAACGTAAGGGGCTATTCTACAAAAATAGATAAAGACTGTGAGAGAAACTCTTTTGTATTACATAAATTCTTACGTACAGTTATTAGTTCATTCATGCTTATTTCAAATATGTCTTTACTGAGAACGAGTTGACTTAATTTAAGACATTCCTGTACCTTTAGGTGACATCAATGCTGCAGGATGCCCTGGTGAAACATTTGAAGTCTGATGATCCCATAACTCCACTTCCAGTCGCACCACCTCCAGCTCAGTTCATGGACAGTAATCATTATGACAAAGTCTCCATGCACGCCGATGACCAATCGCTGGGAACCCTCCCAGAGGAGGAGGAATCGGACTGGTCAGAAATGGGAGAGGAGGCACAAAACTGCATCCCGAGAGGTTCGCAGGGAAGTCATGGAAATGCATCGTATTTCCAATGGCAGCAAAGCCAAGACTGCTGGGAGGGGGTGAACCAGTATTCAAAGGGAATCATGGATACAGAGAGCGAATCTGGGGGCGAGGAAAGCAAATGTCATCAAGATCATCACGGCCTACAGATACCGCATCTCAAGTTCACCTTTCATCCCGAAACCCTACCGGTTCCTATCGAGGATGTCAGCCTGGCTCGCTTCAAGCAGAGTCCTGATGGTCCAGAATGCGATGGCTACCAGATCACAGAGGTACGTAACCTGTGCTCTCCCATTCGCGTGCTCTCCGCTAGCCTGGAAGAGATCCACTCCATTGGGCTTCTGAAGCAGCAAGATCAGCAGCAGGATCATCACGGCCATCTGTGGAGCAATAAATCCATGATGGACCTCCACCAGTCACAAGCTGGCACCAGACAAGTGTCGTACACAGATGAGATTGTATGTAATTGGAGAGAAGCGAACAGCCGTGGTACTGGAGAGGATAGAAATGGGATGGTTGGTCTGGAGTCTGCTCAAAAAATGCTCAACCACTTTATTCATGATGGGGAGAGTACACATTTGTGATTAAAGGGACATTTTAGAATGAGGAATGTTTACTATATATTGATTATTATAGAACTTATGTAGAAAATATTAGTAGTGAAGTACAGGTTAGCCACTTCGACAACTTACATTTTATCATGGTGCATGAAAAAATAGGAAGAAAATAGAGGGGGGAAATCATAATGTGTTTATGTTTAATTAAATGTCAAAAAAGTGGGATTTTAAGTTGAGATTTTGTAAAGTTGTAACTTCCCACCTGCTATTAAATTTGATATAATTTAAAAAGTATTAATATTTTAATTTTTAATGCTTGAGTTATGGAACATTAATAAATTAGTCTTTCTAATCTTTCACCAAATGTAACTTGCTCCACCTCTAAAACAACTGTCAACTGGCATCACTTGTTAATAATGCTAATGCTAATAATAACCAAATAGCTATTTAGGCATTGTTTTGGGCTATTGTAAATAAAATTGTATAAAATCTTACTAATAGTTAATGCAGCAATTTAATGCTGGTTGATGTTTATTAAAAAAAAGGAGATTTGAAAAAGAAGAATTAGCAATGGTATATGCCAAAATAGTTTAACTTGGCTTTTAGCTTCGCTTCCAGCAAATAGAGGCTCAAATAAACATGAAGATCAGCTGTACGCTCACAATTTAGGACTGCTTGTGTTCTGTTCACCTTCTAATTAATTCCTGATGGATAAAATCAAGCCCCTGCCTTTTCCCCTGGAATATGCAGTTTCAGTATAGGAAAAATATCTCATTAGAGAAGTAAAATGGACTACAAATACTATTTCATTGAAGATGTTTAGTTTAGGATCATAGTGAAAGATATTTCTAAGGTTCTCTCCCAGCATCTGATTGTCCATCTTGATTTTCTCTGTGTTGTTGAAGTATGTAGTTTTTGGGTTTGGTACATAAAGACAAAACACTGCTATATTCATCAAATAATGAACAAAAGCTAAAAAAAACAAAAAAACAAAACAAAACAAAAAAAAAAACAACAACAACTGATCCTATTATTGAATATATCCTATTTATTCAATATAATGCTTTGTTTGAGTGCATGTGCTAATGTATTTGTAATTCTTCTAATACTCTTACTTCTGTATTTTACTCTACTTTATTTCTATATTAGTTTTATTTGGGTTTGACAACCATGGCAGCAACACGAAGAATTATAAATATGTAATACAATTGTTAACGTATAACTATAAAAACTATAGTTAAAGGAGAGAGTAGGAAGTGAAAAATGAAGGAAATGGGAGTCATTATAAGACTACTTAACATAGTTTTTTTTTTCTTTGTGAAAGATTATAGGAAAAATGTTACCCATGTGATATAGTTCATCCCATATACACTTTCTCATTAGAAAAATGTGAATGTATGTTTAAGATTGTCTGTAAATGTCTGTATGCTATTCTGTAGTTATACTAATGACAATAGAATAGAACATTAAATAAAAAGCACATTGCATTCTTTTGACAAACTCTAGGAGTAGCAGGATGTTGTAATTGAATGTCATTTTGATTTGACTTTTTTGTTTGTTGAAATAGTGATAAATGATACACCAGCTTGTATAATGCATTTTTCTGTGTTGTCTTGCTGTTGAAGTTTGTATTAATGTCTGTAATTATTTGCATGTTGATATAATTAAAAGTAGAACAAAGATTAATGTTGGGAATTTCTTATCTTGAAGGAGAAAATAGTCATATTAATGTGCATTGTATGTATTTGGATACAATTTCACCTGATTTCTTATACCTGACAATTAAGATGAAGATAAATAAAGATAAATCCATACCTAACAGAAAAGAAAGCTGAAATACATATTATAGTACTATATAGAGTAGTGTTTGGTAATGAATATTTGATTTTTATTTTTTTAAAACCTTTTCACATATATAGTTTTTTTTTTTATTTTGCCCTGCAGTGTAAATAAATAAATTATAAAAAGTAAAAAATATTTAATGTAGTCTCCCAATACATATGAAGTTATAGAAGCTCCATGCACACAACAACAAATAAATGTTGTTTAAAATAATAACAAAATTACAGTACATGGAGTGTAGCATGTCACACCACAAAACATTAAATAATTCATATTTCTAAAAATGTTTAATGTTTCAAAATATTTCTTTAAATAAACCACCACAAATGGACCACAAACGGGCTGAAAAAGTCGATTTAGTGAAAAAGCAGAATGACCTGATTCTATTACATTGCTATTATTATTATTATTATTATTATTATTATTATTATTATTATAAAAAGATACTAAGGGTCCCATAAAGGCTGTTGAATCCTTAAAGGTTGTTGAATTTGTTGATAAATAACATTTAGCCATCTGATTTGCCACAAATGGGTTAAGGCTAGAAAGAGCAGAAAATCAATAAAAAATCTATGATGTATGATTTACAGTTTCTTTTTTTGGCACACAGTCTAAATGGTGGTTTAGTTTTTACATTTAAGTACAAGAACAGGACCTGCCCTTTCATTTACATGAGCCACAATTTAAAATGAATGAGTTGTTTGCGAAGGGTTGAGTTGGCGCTGAAATTATGGCTGCTCTCATGGCTCAATGAATTGATTATCTTCACTTCTGAACCGAGAGACACTCTAGAACTAGACTGAACTTTGAAGGAAGGCAAATCACAGCCCTTCCAATCTCTTCCTTGTCATTATTCATCATCTTTATCCTCTACAAACCTGACGCAATGCAGTGATGCACCACTGGCTTTGCTGAGCAGACAGTGGCCTTGTTTCCCATTGGAGAGGGCCGTTGTAATAGGATAGTTTAAGGATTACAGGTAAGACGCCCAAGACCTCTAACTTTGGCCAAATCCAGTGTGTCTCACCCAACCATGGGCATGGAGGTGCAAGGGCACCACTCTCACCATTGAGTGGGCATCTGGCTCATTTTAGCATCGCTACGGGGGGATCACCACCAAAAAATCTGGACTGACCTTTGCTAACGGATTAAGTGACCACGACATACAAAATATCGGCTGCGTTATTTGGATGAAATTGAATTGATCTCATATTCTAACAAAGAAAGGGAACATAACGGATTTACACAAAGTTACCTATTTTTTTTCACAAAACATTTGAAGCTCAGCAGTTTCAGCCTGATTCTCAGCACCTCTTTCAGAGAGTTCACATTTTGACCACGTTTGAACACTTCTGCATTTTTTTACTCTTAACTAGTCTTCCTTTTTCTCAGGTTTACACCACAATACTCTTTCACAATGGTTGTGGGTAAGATGAAGTTCACTTTTCAGAAAAGGGTCAAGTTGGCCCAGGGTTTATGGCTGCTCTCATGGTTGGCAACTCTGGGTGGAGCGGTTACCTTCACTTTAGGATGCTTCCTAAAGACTGAGCTTCGAAGGAGGGGAGAGGTATCCATATAACCCTCATCTTTTTTATTTGTTTGATGTTTTTTTGCTGTTAATTTCATGCATTATGCAATGACGCACTGATTCATTTTGAACTTCAAAACTGGCATTGACATTCAGTGTTTAACAATTAAGTAACGTTTTGTGCTGTTTGCGTGTTTTTTAGTGTCTTTGGTTTAGTTTATATAAGTTTATAGAATCTTTATTGTAAATTGACTTAATAAATTGTAAGACATTGTAAATGTCTTAATAAATAAATATGTTAAGGGCTCAAACGTTTCAGAAATATCTGTCAGGGATTAACCTATGTGAATATAAATATTATCTAAGCCGGTCATAATAGGCTTAAGGAGCTGTCCTTTACAAAGGAGCTCTTCAACAGTCTAGATGGGTCATTATCAACCTATTGATAAAGACTGGCATCGGTGTTAAGCAGGACATATATGATTGTGTAGTTTTTCACACCAATATTTTTATAGACACCCACATGTATGCACATAGCACAATACTACAAATAATTTTTGCATGTTCTTCATTATATATTAACTAATTGACCAGTCCAAAAATGAAAATGATAATATTTTGTGTAACAGAAAATAAATTCTGATTTACCATAACATAAGCACTAGCAAATTAATCAGTGAAAACAGCCTTAGATCTAGGCTTAAAAAGAAAGAAAGAAAGAAAGAAAGAAAGAAAGAAGGAAAGAAAGAAAGAAAGAAAGAAAAAGAAAAATTCTGTTCAATTAAAATATACTTTAATTTAATAATAAATAATAAATATTTTTTTTCAAAATTATATATATTTTTTTCTTTAAAGGAAATTTTAAGAAAATCCCTTCCTGAAACTTAGTGCCTTACTAACTGGTTTACTACAGTCCCAATGGATTATCAAATTTACCTTAATCATAATGGAAACTAAGCCACAACTTCCTGTTAATGTATCAACCAAAAGCTCTCTCATATTCTCCAAATGTATATGGGTTATTATGGGTAATTTAGGAGTTATTTTGCTCTGTATTACATATAATCTAGTCTAATAAAAAGAAGCTAATTTTAAAAATAAAAAAATAAATAAATAAAATAAATAAATAAATAAATAAAAAAAAAATACAATGTGCACAGTGAGCGCAATGAAATCTAAACTCAAAATGGACTGACATCAACATCTTGTCCTTTAGGTAATGGACAACACAGACATCCACTGTGTGCCCAACACCTTGATGATTGTGGGTCTGGCTTCGATGGGCACCAATTACTTTGCCAGTCGAATCTGCCAGGATGCCCTAGATCCTGGGCGTTTCCCACGATGGAAGACCTTCCTGAAGCCCTATTTTGGATGCTCGATATTCTTCACCTACCTCATGCTGATTTCAGTCATCTTGAGTTACGCCATGAAGGGCAGCCTGGAGAGCTCCCTGAAAATCGGCTTGAAGAATGGCATCCGCTTCTACAAGGACACAGACACTCCTGGCCGCTGCTTCCAGAAGCAGACCATTGATCGCCTTCAGATGGAGTTCCAGTGCTGTGGTAATAACGACTACAAGGATTGGTTTGAGGTGCAGTGGATCAGCAACCGTTACCTGGATTTCAGCTCTAAAGAAGTTAAAGAGTGAGTGAATGGGAATGTCAATTCAAAGTATTAAAAGGATACAGTAGTTTATCCAAATATGAAAATTGTGTCATCATTTACACACCTTCATGTCGCTCCAAATGTGTATGACTTTCTTTCTTCTGCAGAGCACAATCTTTTATTTTCCACATAATAAAGGGTCACCCTTTAGTTTGGGGACCAATTCTCACTATTAACTAACTATTAACTATGACTTTTGCCTCAATAAACTCCTAATTTGGGTATGGGGTAGGATTTTAAGGGATCTAAAATATGGTCATGCAGAATAAAGCATTAATATGTGTTTTATAAGTACTTATAAACAGACAGTATGCTAGTAATATGCATCTTACAGTAATAATCAACTAGTTAATAGTACGAATTGGTCCCTAAACTAAAGTGTTACCAAGTAAAGAAATGTATACAGGTTTAGAACAACATGAGGGTGAGTAAATGAGAGAATTTTCATTTTTGGGTATAGACTGTCCCATTACCATCTGTATTTGCTCTATTTAAGACACCTAAGGACACTTGAGGAGAACTTGAGACTTCAGACATCGATTATAAATCACTTTCAGGCCAATATGGCTCAGTTAATTCTGGGAAAAGCTTTAACAGCATTCATTTTCAGATGCCACTTGGTTTGATATTTTGTTTCCAACGCAGTGGCACTCATGATTGTTAAGAGTCTTAAGTGTCCAAAACCATTCATTCTCAGTATAGTCACAAAATCAGAGACCATCCACAAATACGACCACAAGTGTTCAGAAAAATGCATTCAAGATTCATGTTAATACCTGGTGTGAACAGCAATCTGTCTTGGCTAATCACTTGCTATCAGATCACAAAAGACAAATTCTAATACCAAGTTCAAATAGGGACTCTTAGCTGTCTTTGTAAATACAACAATCTTTTGGGTGAGTACAAAGCATGAAATAGGAAAGTTTTAAGTGAACTATTGGCAACTTTATGAACAACAATCTCATAAGAGTTTGCAGTGATTCAAAGTTCTTTTCTTCCGTTTCCTTCTCAATCTTCCAGCCGCATTAAGAGCAATGTGGATGGCCGTTACTTGGTTGACGGTGTGCCCTTCAGTTGCTGTAACCCTAGTTCTCCCAGACCCTGTATCCAGTACAAAATCACCAACAACACCGCCCACTACAACTACGACCACCAGACCGAAGAACTCAACATCTTCATTTGTGGTTGCAGAGAAGCCCTGGTCAACTATTACATGGGGCTGATGAACACTATTGGAGCTGTAGTTCTGTCTGTCTTTCTGCTTCAGGTATACTGTTAAAGGTTTGCATGTACACAATAGACGTAATCAGGGTATACGCCATATTTATTTTGGCATAAATGAAAATGAGACTCCAAGGGATAGAAATAAATTTCTTCAATCACCTTTCAAGACAATGTAACCCACTGTAGAGACATTGAACAGACCACCGGTTTGTTTTTATTCACATCAAATATACTACCCTGACTAAGATCGGTTAATTTGTTGACAATTTAATTTGTCAGTTTAGTTCCCTTGAATTCCTTGTACCATGTATCATATGCTACAAAAGCTAAATTTGGGAACACTTTACAATAAGGTTCAATTTGTGAACATGAGTTAACTACATTAGTTAACAAACTAACAATGAAAAAAAATGTTCTAAGCATTTATTTATCTTAGTTAATGTTAATTTGCATTGCATTAATTACAGTGACTGAAATGCATTTTTGCTAACTGGATCATTTCAGAAGTTAAAAAAAAAAAAAACACAACAACAACACACTAATAAATTGCAATGCATACAGCAAATGATACATTTTGTATTTTTACAGTTCATGCCTGGGAAATGACTAGCAATATGCTTACATTTCCACCATGAATGGTTGGATATTTGAATGACTGAGCAGTTTCTTAACAGAAAGTTATATTATATTTCTTCCCATGTCATACACCTAAAAGAGGCTGATTGTGTAATATTTTTGCTAACTGGATCATTTCAGAAAAAAAAAAAAAAAAAAACCTAATAAATTGCAATACATACAGCAAATGATACATTTTGTGTTGTAGGGTAGGTTAATATATAATATTAGATTAAACCCATAATATGGGAAATAAACCCCCAAAAGTCTTGTATTTTTACAGTTCATAGCTTTTTTAGACATAGATTCCACATGTATATTTACTTATATTTTGTTGTAGGCTTGTGCGTGTTACTTAAATTTATGCATTTAGCAGACACTTTTATCCAAAGCAATTTACAAAGGAACAACAAAAGCGATTCATCAAAGAGACAACAACATTCGTAATATGCAATGACAGGTTTATTAGACCAGATTTTACTTCTATAGACCAGCTATTCTTTACCCATTTTCTCATATGCTATGTCAATTGCATCTTGTCTACAGAGCTCTGTGTTGGCCAGTGTGCGCCTCCTGCAGACGTCTATGGAGGCTGTCGCTGGACAGGAGAATGTGGAGATTGAAACCGAGGGCTACTTGCTTGAGAAGGGAGTGAAGGAGACCTTCATGGAGTATGTGGATCCTGTGCTGAAGCTCCTGTTGTTGAACCAGGTAACTCCTCCTGAAGCCAAACAGGAAGCAGGGGCCACTGGAACAACCACCACCAGCTAAAGAGTCAGATTTATCTGACCACTGAAATGTTTCCAGTTGGAAGCTGAGAGTGCTGACAACTAATCAAATAATTCACGTTTTGGTATTTTTATATATCAGTTTTAATGACCTACATCTCAAAGAGTTGTATACTTCATTAATACACTAAAATGGTTGTTTCTAAAATAAATGAACAGTATCAACATTTCACCCAATTTAATGAGAAATCTTTCTTTTGATGAATGATTCCACTGTCAATTCTGCAGCACCCTACTCCTCACTTACGTTTTATGGCAAATATATGATATTGCTAGTCTTGGGGTGAGTAAACGTCTGTTCATTCCTGTCAGGGGAAACGGTGCAACTATGTCTGGGAAATGACTAGCAATATGCTTAAATTTCCACCATGAATGGTTGAATATTTGAATGACAGAGCAGTTTCTTAACAGAAAGTTATATTATATTTCTTCCCATGTCATACACCTAAAAGAGGCTGATTGTGTAATATAGGTTATATGTAAATGATTGGAATAACAGAAAGATGCAAATCAATACCCTTGTGAAAAAGAAGTGCGCTTAACGGTAGTGAATGTGCACTTGTAGTGTACTTCAAATCTTAAAAGTATATTTTTAAAAAACTGTACTTGCAGGTAATATAATATTAATAAATTAAAAAGCCACTTAGTCTACTTTCACAACGTTTCTCACTTAAAGGGATAGTTCACCCAAAAATGAAAATTCTTTCATCATTTACTCACTCTCAAGTAATTCCAAACCTGTATGAATGTCTTTGTTCTGCTGAACACAAAGGAAGATATTCTGAAGAATGTGGGAAACAGAGCAGTTCTGGGGCACCATTGACTTCCATAGTATTTTTCTTCCTACTATGGAAGTCAATGGTGCCCCAAAACAGCCTAGTAACAAACTTTCTTCAAAATATCTTTATTTGTGTTCGACAGAACAAAGAAATTCATACAGGTTTGGAATTACTTGAGGGTGAGTAAATGATGAAAGAATTTTCATTTTTGGGTGAACTATCACTTTAAGTACACTTTTAAAAAGTGCACTTTGTTATAATGTCAGGTTAGCTTTTTTCCTGCTTTAAAGAAGTACACTTATTTTGATGTGTTGACTAGCCTACTAAACCATGTGTAAAGTATCTGATTTTAATTTAACTGTAGTGAGTTATTCGGTATTACTAAATTGCAACTTCATCATTACAAGACTGTAATTACAAATTAATTTAAATACATGACATATATGTTTCAATAGAAATTACATTGAAGTATATTTTAGTTTACATTTAACACACTTTAACTATAGACAACGGCAGTAATTATGAAATTACATATAAAGATGTATCTAAGTGGGTCAGAAAAGCACTCGTAAATTCAACTAATTTCATTTAAAATAAATTTAAACTACATTTTCATTTAATTGTAAATAACATTCAGTTTATCCAAAAACATTACATTCAGTTTGCACTTAAGTCAATTATTTTAAAGTATATTATTTCTGTAATTAGTACTCTTTTTAAAAAGTATGCTAAAGTGAACTTCTTGTTCACAAGGGTAAGCCCCTTCTAATCATTTCAATCTTACACTGTGTACTACCCAGGCCTGAGAAGATAAAGCTTTCTCTTCCAAAACAAAGTTTTTGTTCTAACCATCCACGACCTTGACAAATGCTAAACACATACTTGGTTTCTGTGTCTTTAGCTTCACACTGGGTAGCCCCGCCCACAAAGAAATCTCTCTGGCCTAAACTCAATCTCCACATTGCCGTACTGTATATTAAGTATGTTCTAATAGGTTTTGATTGCACTGTATTTTCGCTTGCAGTGTGGACAAGCAAATTATTTGATGCTGGAAATTATTAATGAAAAATATGTATTATAAAATATAGTATAATATATCTGAAGAAACACAATTTCATGTTTTCATATTCTCCATTATTATTTTCTCATCCAATGTTAATTGCATGTTGTAAACATAAATACTTCACTGTCATTTTTTGTTTTGCATTCAGCATGGAATTAAATGCATTGTAAATGTTAAAAGATGGTGTAGATGATGCTCAAACGCTCTGCTATGAAACACTGTACTGCACTCGCAGAACTGTCAGAAAACTGTCATGTCTAATAAAATCTGACATTTTGAACCACTTTGTTGTGTAGTGATATTTTGTGGAAACAGATGCATACTGTATTCCCCCACTTCTGTCTGTTTATTGATTCTTTCTTTCAAATTTCTACACATCTACACAATAGCATTCAGGTGTAATTATGCACATAATAAGCAAGCAGAAAGATCTGCACAATCGCATGAGCCAGGTAGACATGCACCCACTTTCTTATAAATAGCTGGATGTCAGAGACAGATAATGAAGGATGATGACTGATGGCATCATGTGGAGTGAAAGTCCAGTGTGTCTGTGTCCTTTATCCTGTAACCTGTGCTAATCTCTTAATACGCAAACTGCTGAACAAGCACTCGAACTCACTGCATCCGATTATACCTAACAAAGCACGTTAATACAGGAGGGAAGATGAATGTCCAAATGTATGTATATATGTCAAGTGCTCATCTACAATTTGTCAAATAAAGATACTTTTAGAAGACCTATATTATATATTGATGTTGTCATTAACAATATAATATGGGAGACGTTTTAACAAGGCTCTCGATAGCTAGAATTTTGAGTTAAATGTCCAGTTATACAAATGTGTGGTTTCTCTAGCAGTGGTTATCAATGTTGTTTCAAAGACATCATTCAAAACTGTAAGACCAAAGAATACATTCCTATCATCCAATATGAAAATTCCAGTATCACTATATACACTGATCGGCCACAATATTAAAACTACCTGCCCAATATTGTCTAGGTCCCTCTTCTGTTGCCAAAACGGCTCTGATGCATGAAGGCATGAACTCTACAGGACCTCTAAACATATGTGGTATCTGGCACAAAGACATTAGCAGCAGATCCTTTATATCTTGCATGCAAGCTATGAGGTGTCTGCGGGACCAACGGATTTGTTGGTCCAGCACATCCCATAGATACTGGTGAATTCGGTAGGCCAAGGCAACACCTCATATCATTCCTGCGTGACATGGTGCATTATCCTGCTGAAAGAAGCCACTGTCATCAGGGAACACCATTGCCATGAAGGGGTGTATGTGGTCTGCAACAGTCTTTAGGTAGGTGGGTCATGTAAAAGTAACATCCACCTGAATGGCAGGGCTCAAGGTTTTCCAACAGAACATTGTTCAGAGCAAAACACTGCCTCTGCCAGCCTGCCTTCTTCTTATAGTGAATCCTCATCTCTTCCCCAGGTAAACGATGCATGTGCCCCCGGCCATTCTCCTGATCTATAAGTAAATGTGATTCATCAGACAGGGTAATCTTCTTGCATTGCTCCATTGTCCAGTTCTGATGCTCACGTGATCATTGTAGTCGCTTTCAGTGGTGAACAGGTGTCATCATGGTCACTCTTGACTGGTTTGCTGCTACGCAGCCCCATACTCAGCAAACTTTGATGCTCTATGTGTTCTGACACATTTCAATGTTCATAGACAACATTGTTTTTCAGAAATCTGAGCTACAGTAGCTCTTCTGTGTGATCAGACCAGCCTCACTCCCCAAGTACATCAATGAGCTTGACAGTGGTTCAATGGTTTTCTTGCATACTGGGAACACCCCACAAGTCTTACCATTTTGGAAATGCTGTGACCCAGTCGTCTAACTATTTAGCCCTTGTCAAATTCACACAAATTTTTCACTTGCCCATGAAATTCAAGATCTGACTGTTCACTTGCTGCCAATCCCAGCCCTTGACCGATACCATTGTAATGACCAAATCAGTGTTATTCATTTCACCTGTCAGTGGGTTTAACATTGTCACTGATCAGTATATACTATATAAATATTTTATATACATATACACTACAATACACTACTTAATGGTGCTCAATTATCAATAATGTTTCTTACTACTAACAATGCCAAAAAGGTATTGATGAAGTATTGCTGCACTGTCAAGTTGAAGAGGTGATGCATGCTTTAGGGATGCGCATATTTAATAATTGACACACATATATATATATATATATACACTTTGACAGCACTAATATTAACTTTGACTTATATTAACTTTGACAGCACTAATATATATATATATATATATATAATTTATATTATAAATAAATATATTTAATATATAAACATGCCATATTTTTCTTAAATATATACATGCATGTGTGTGTATTTATATATACATAATACACACATATATTTTGTAAGCAAAACTTTTATTTTGGATTTGATTAATCATGATTAATCGTTTGACAGCACTAATAATACAGGTGCATCTCAAAAAATTTGAATATTGTGAAAAAAGTTACTTGTTTTGTAACATTTCAAAAAGTGAAACTTTCATATATTCTAGATTCATTACATGTAAACTAAAACATTTCAAAAGTTTTTTTATTTGTTTGTTTTAATTCTGATGATTAGAGCTTACAGCTCATGAAAGTCAAAAATCCAGTATATCAAAATATTAGAATATTTCCTAAGATCAATCAAAAAAAGGATTTGCAAAACAGAAAAGTTCAAGTTCTTTAAAGTATGTTCATTTATGCACTCAATACTTGGTCAGGGCTCCTTTAGCACAAAAATTCCAGCGTCAGTGAGGTGTGGCATGGAAGCGATCAGCCTGTGGCACTGCTGAGGCACTATTGAGCCTTCAGCTCATCAATTGTTGGATCGACTGTTTCTCATCTTTCTCTTGAAAATATCCCATAGATTCCATATGGGGTTCAGGTCAGGCATGTTGGCTGGCCAGTCAAGCACAGTAATATCATGGTCAGCAAACCACTTGGAAGTGGTTTTGGCAGTGTGGGCAGGCAGGTGCTAAAGTCCTGCTGGAAAAGGAAATCAGCATCTCCATAAAGCTTGTCAGCAGATGGAAGCATGAAGTCCTCCAAAATCTCCTGGTAGATGGCTGCATTGACTTTGGACTTCATAAAACACAATGGACCAACACCAGCAGACATCACGGCACCCCAAATCATCACTGACTTCGGAAACTTCACACTGGACTTCAAGCAGCTTGGATTCTGTGCCTCTCCAGTCTTCCTCCAGACTCCAGACCTTGGTTTCCAAATGAAATGCAAAATTTACTTTTATCTGAAAAGAGGACTTACAGTCCAGTTATTTTTCTCCTTAGCCCAGGTAAGATGCTTTTGACGTTTCTGTTTCAGAAGTGGCTTGGTAGCCCTTTTCCTGAAGACGTCTGAGCGTGGTGACTCTTGATGCACTGACTCCAGCTTCAGTTCACTCCTTGTGAAGCTCTCCCAAGTGTTTGAATCGGCTTTGCTTGACAGTATTCTCAAGCTTGTGGTCATCCCTGTTGCTTGTACACCTTTTACCCAATTTCTTCCTTCCAGTCAATTTTGCATTTAATATGCTTTGAAACAGCACTCTCTGAACAGCCACCCCTGTCAGTAATTCCCTTCTGTGACTTGCCCTCTTTGTGGAGGGTGTCAATGATTGTCTTCTGGACCATTGCCAAGTCAGCAGTCTTCCCCATTATTGTGGTTTCAAAGAACAAGAGATAACTGGAATTTATACCGTTGGGATGGCCATTTAATTAAACTCAAATATAAATATTCTAATATTTTGAGATACTGGATTTTGACTTTAATGAGCTGTAAGCTCTAATAATCAAAATTAAAACAAAAAAAAAATGTTTGAAATGTTTTACTTTACATGTAATGAATCTAAAATATATACGAAAGTTTCACTTTTTGAAATAAGTTACAATAAAATTAAATTTTCATGATATTCAAATTTTTTGAGATGCACCTGTATATATACACTTGTGCTCAAAATTATTCATAGCCTTGGTAAATATGATCAAAGAAGGCTGTGAAAATAAATCGGTATCGTTTATCCACTCGATCTTTCATTCAAAAATTAAAAAAAATTCTAATCTTTAATTGAAGTAAGAAAAAGTGAAAGTGGGGGAAAATCACGTTATGAAATAAATATTTTTCTCTAATACACAATGGTCACAATTATTGGTACCCTTAGAAATTCTTCTGATTAAAATATCCGTGAAGCATATCCGTGAAGTTGTCCACCCTTGGCTTCCTGTTTCACAGGATTATAAATATGAGGAACACAAAGGCCAAATTCCCTTAATCATTGATCACAAGGAATAACACATTGTCACGATTCCACAGGGGAGACGGAAACAAGAAACGGGGAGACGTGGAATAAATCAAAACAAAGTCTTTAATTAAATCAAAACAGGTAAGTTCAACACAGGCTGGGAACACTCACGCGACAGACAGGAAGGACGTATAATACTGGACAGGAAACACAGCGCAGAACACACTATAAATACACGATGTAACTAGATAATTAAAACACACACAACTGGAACATAATTAACTAATAATGAGACAATGACAGGAACAGGAAACTAACCAATTATGGGCAATTATGGGAGCACGTGGAAACAAGGCACAAGACACACACAAGACCGACAGTATTCCCCCCTCCCGAAAGGCGCGTCCTGCACCGTACAACATCCAATGGGGAGGGGGGGGGCGCTCTGGAGGCCTCAAGGGACACAGACACACAGACAGGACAGACGGCCTCCAGGACGGCGCCCGTTCCGGGACTCACAAGGGATCAGGGAGTTCAGGCGGCCATGGCGGGTCAGGAAGTTCAGGAGGCCATGGCGGTGCAGGGAGCTCAGGAGGCCATGGTGGTGCAGGGAGCTCAGGAAGCCATGGCGGTGCAGGGAGCTCAGGAGGCCATGGCGATGCAGGGAGCTCAGGAGGCCATGGCGGTGCAGGGAGTTCAGGAGGCCATGGCGATGCAGGGAGCTCAGGAGGCCATGGCGGTGCAGGGAGTTCAGGAGGCCATGGCGGATCCACCACCGAGGCCGTGGTGCCCCCCCAAAAAAAATACTTGGAGGATCTTATGGGGCTGGACTGGGGATCAGGAGCCCTCTCTGGGCTCGATTTGGGAACTGGAGTCTCCCCTGGGCTCGATTCGGGAAGTGGAGCCTGCCCTGGGCTTGACTCGGAAACAGGAGCCTCTCCTGGGCTCGATTCGGGAACTGGAGCCTCTCCTGGGCTCGACTCGGGAACTGGAGCCTTTCCTGGGCTCGATTCGGGAACTGGAGCCTCTCCTGGGCTTGACTTGGGAACTGGAGTCCTTCCTGGGCTCGACTCGAGAACTGGAGCCCTTCTTGGGCTTGACTGGGGAACAGGAGCTTCCGTGGGTTATCCTCCAGAACATGAGCCCCAATGGGGCTAGGCTCAGAATCCGAGAACCATTCTGGGCATGACTGGGGCTTACCAGCACTCCGTGTGCTGGTTGAGGTATCAGGGGCCCTCTCAGGGGTAGACTCGGGAACCGCTTCTGTCGGGGCGTCCTGAGAAGCAGGTGGCTTGGGAATGGCCTCCTTGGCCATGACAGGAGAAGCTTCCTGCTTCAGCGGAACCCCCACAGACAAGACATGACCGACAAGACCGACTAAAAAGGGTTCCGGAGGACTGGAGAAGACTACAGGGGATATGACCGGACTTGGGACAGGCACTTGGGGGTGCTCTGGCAGGCGCTTTCGAGGAGTGGGCACTGGAGGGCGCTCTGCCAAGCGTGTTGAGGAGCGTCTCGCTGCAGCCTGCGGTGGACATCCAACCCCGCCCACATCCAAGCGCGACGTCACAAGCCACGCCCGTGTCCAATTACGTCACATTCTTATTATTTTGAAACAGGAAGAAGCATCGAAGATAAGTCGAATTTACTTAGCTAGCAGTAACATACATGTGTGTATGTATGTGTGTGTGTGTGTGTGTGTGTGTGTGTGTGTGTGTGTGTGTGTGTGTTATCCAGCAAGACAGTGAAATGATGCGGTTCCTCAGCCAAGATACTGAGCAAGGGTTCTGTGATCAGTGTCATTAAAAGTATCATATGTGTGGGGAGAGGTAAATACATATGTGAGAGGGATAAAGTGTGTATATGAGTAGGTGAGAGTGTTATGTATTATAAAAAAAAGGGTTATTAAAAAAATTGCACATTCAGTCAGAGTTCATCATATGTCATAAGAATCAGTGCACTATATATTTATTAGTGCACTGATTCTTACAACATAAAATGAATGCTGACTGAATGTGCAATTTTTTTTTTATAACACTCATCTCACTGACTCATACACACATTTCATCCCTCTCACATATACAGTATGTACTTACTTCCCCACACACACAAAAGACTCACTCACATACATATGATATTTTTAATGATATACACTGATCACAGTACCCTTGCACAGTAACTTGGTTGAGCAACCACATCATTTCACTATGAATTGCTGGATAACTCTGTGTTTGTGACAAATTATCTTTGTATTATTCTATATTAATGGAAAGATCACATAATGGTTGTCAATGTTTGTTTGTCATGTTTTACAGCATTCTACGCATTTTTGGTCCTAGCCTGATGCAGAGCAGTTCTGCTGGGATGAGGGGTCCCTGCTGCAGTTTCACCAGTAAAGAAAATTACTCATTACAGTTCACTTGGAGGACCACATAAGCCATGCAGTGGTGTGTGGAGGTATGGTGGGAGCATTTCTCTAGATACTGTATTGATTTATTTTTGTGGTTTAAAATCATAAATATTCTTGTATGTAGAATGATGAGGTAAATACTATTTAGTGGACAAATATGCCCCCCAACACACGTATTCTCTATTTTTAACAGGAGCGCCAAGAGGACATAAAGTGGAAGTTTGTAAGAGACATTGGTCCAGCGTGGTGCTAGATACAGAGTCACCGTGAGTTATTGTGTGGGGAGGTGAAAGGGCCTGCCTTTCTCCAGATGGACAGTAAAAATCAACAGAATGCCATAAAAGATTACCTGGGGTCGAATCGAATGAAGCAAGAGATGTCTTTTTATTCATCTCTCAGGACCTGAAGTGAGACATTCACATTGACTCCATTGTGAAAAAGGCCCAGCAGAGGCTGTACTTCCTTCACCAGCTGAGGAAGTTCAACCTGCCACAGGAGCTGCTGAAACTGTACTTCTCCGCCATCACTGAATACATCCTCTGCACTTCAATAACTGTCTGGTTCAGCTCAGCTACCAAATCTGACCTCAGAAGACCACAGAGGGTAGTCCGGACTGCTGAGCGAATCACTGGTACACCCCTCCCCACTCACCAAGAACTGTACTCATCCAAAGTGAGCAAAAAGGCTGGCAAAATCACTCTGGACCCCTCACATCCAGCACACTCCCTCTTTGAACTGTTACCGTCTGGTCGACGCTACAGAGCTCTGAGCACCAGAACGACCAGCACAGGAACAGTTTCTTCCCTCAGGCCATCTACCTCACAAACATTTAAATGTTCTCCCCACTGCAATAAAACGTGTGCAATACCCAACTATCCATACTTATATTTATTATACATATGTTTTTGATTTAGTATAATCATATATCTATCCACATTCCCTTGCAAAATTTGTATATAGCAATTCTGTACAATACAATATATTGTATATCGTCCTTTTGTCTGTTGTGTATTGTTTTCACATATTTATTTTTAATCACTTGTTTATTTTGTTATCTGATTTTTGATTCTGATTGTTTAAGTATCCGGAAGAGCTGGACGTATTCATATCAAATTGTTTTGCTGAACAAGGCTTGAAAGTCCAGGCCATGTTTCTGTGAATAATCTAACAAGGCAAGGAATCTCTCTGTGTAGCTTATGTATGTATGTGTACTGCATTTCAAGAATTGTTTATCTGATCATTCAGCTATTCATTTATGATAGTTGGAACATATCTCTTATAGAATAATAAAAAAATAATAAATATAAAAATATCTAATGAAGCAAGGGATGTCTGTTTATTCATCTTTAAATATATGGAGGACCTGGACACACTTCATATGAAGTTTTGTTGATGAACAAGGCCTGAATGTCAATGCCATGTTACTTGTATAATCTATCAAAGCAAGCAATTTCTGTTTAGCATATGTATGTGTAGCCTACTGCATGGAGAACTGTCAATCCTATCATTCAAATGTTAACAATTTATGACAAGTGGGGAAGTCGTGGCCTAATGGTTAGAGAGTTGGGCTTATAACCTGAAGGTTGCCGGTTCGATTCTCACACCGGCAGGAATTGAAGGTGGGGATTGTGAATGAACAGCACTCTCTCTGCCTTCGATACCATGACTGAGGTGCCCTTGAGCAAGGCACCGAACCCCCAATTGCTCCCCGGGCGCTGGAGCAATGGCTGCCCACTGCTCCGGGTGTGTGTTCACGGTGTGTGTGTGTGTGTGTGTGCGTGTTTGTTCACTATTCGTCACGGAAAAAAAAAATAAATAAATATAAAAAAATAAGTGGAATACATTTTTAGAAAATTAAATGACAATTATAAATTATAAAAATGTGTTGACTTTTACATTAACAAAATCTAATTGTCCCCTTTAAATTTGATAAATCTAAAAGGTGTCTCATTGCATAAATGAATAAGGTAAGGTGTAGCAGTTTTTATTACAATTAGCCTAATTTAATCTACCAATGCAAGTGTTTTACAGGCTGTTGTGATGACCAAATGAGCTCCGTACATTAGACATATTAAATATATTAGATTTAAGTTGTGCCATTTTAGCCTAGACATCCTTTAAAGAAAACGTGTATTAGTAAAACGAAAGACAACATTATTTTATTTAGATCCCCGAAACGGCCGTAAATTGGTTCGACATAAGGTTACTTCCGGGTTTGCCCAGTACGGGGATGGGGAATCACCATAGAATCACAAGAGGTGACATTTATGATAGGGGCGTGGTTTCTGACGTAACGCATTGGCGTGGGCGTGGCTGTATTGTGTATGGGCGTGGTGTATGATGTCACTTTTGGATGTGGGCGGGGTTGGATGTCCACCGCAGGATGCAGCGAGCCCTACTTGGTTGCTAGTGATGGAAATTTTGATTCTTTCCAGGGATTCGTTCATTTTCAGTTCGTTCACCAAAATGATTCGTTCAGATTCGTTCACTGATTTGTTCAGTAAACATTTTTTCAAATTACATATATACGCCAGCAGGGGGCGAAAAAAAAGTGTCTTATGTGTATCATGTCTAAAGTCAACGATTGTATTGCATTACCACTTGTTGCAAAAAACTGATTTGACTTTATTAAAATGTGTAATCTACTCATTAAATAAATAAAATAAGGTTCAGATGACCAAAACATAAGGTTTTCTTGCATACCCCACCTCGGGTACTCGGACCACATCTCTGTTATGCTAATCCCAGCATACAGACCACTTCTCAAACTCACCAAACCGGTTCAAAAGCAGATCACAGTATGGCCAGACAATGCCACCTCAGCACTGCAGGACTGCTTCCAGGACACAGACTGGAACATGTTTAAAGAGGCGGCCACCTACAACAACCACACAGACCTGCAGGAGTACACCGAAACTGTGACTGCTTACATCAAAAAGTGCATAGATGATGTGACAGTCAACAAAACCATCACCACACGTGCCGACCAGAAGTCATGGATGACAGCAGAGGTTCGTGGGCTGCTAAAGACCAGAGATGAAGCATTCAGATCAGGAGATAAAGCAGCCCTCAAAACAGCAAGAACCAATCTGTCTCATGGCATCAAGAAGGCAAAACATCAGTATGCTAAAAAAATCAACAATCACTTCACAGACAGCAGAGACACTCGGACCCTGTGGCAAGCCATTCAGACCATCACTGACTACAAGCCCCTGCCACAGGCCACTGACGATGACACATCCCTACCAGAGGCACTCAACCACTTCTACTCACGATTTGTGATACAGAACGACACACCTGCACAGAAACTACTCACATCTCCAAACGACCAGGTACTCTGTCTCTCTCCAGTCGACGTAAGGAAGACCCTATCCAGGATTAACCCACGAAAGGCTGCGGGCCCTGACAACATACCTGGAGATGTAATGAAAGACTGTGCTGCACAGCTGACGGATGTCCTAACAGACATCTTCAACATCTCGCTGAGCCAGGCAGTCGTCCCCACGTGTCTCAAATCCACCTCCATAATTCCAGTACCAAAGAAGTCACCTGTGTCCTGTCTGAATGACTATCGTCCCATAGCACTGACCCCAATCATGATGAAGTGCTTTGAGAGGTTAGTCATGCAGCACATCAAGTCCAGTCTCCCAAACACGCTGGACCCACTCCAGTTTGCATACCGTCCAAACCGTTCCACGGACGAAGCAATATCCACCACTCTCCACCTAGCTCTTACCCATCTAGAACAGAAAGACTCTTATGTTAGAATGCTGTTCATTGACTTCAGCTCAGCATTCAACACAATAATCCCACAACAGCTCATCCACAAACTAAACCTGCTGGTCCTTAACACCTCCCTCTGTAATTGGATCCTGGACTTTTTAACTGCAAGACCTCAGTCAGTCCATGTCAGCCGCAACACCTCCAGCACTACCACACTGAGCACAGGTACCCACAAGGCTGTGTCCTCAGCCCGCTGCTCTTCACGCTGCTGACCCACGACTGTACTGCCAAGTCCAGCTCCAACCACATCATCAAGTTTGTTGATGACACAACTGTGGTAGGCCTCATCAGCAACAACGATGAAACGCACTACAGAGAGGAAGTGGCACAGCTGGCTGAATGGTGTGGTGCTAACAACCTGTCCCTCAATGTGGGTAAGACGAAAGAGGTTGTGATGGACTTCAGGAGAAACTCTGTTGACCACCCCCGCTGACCATCGACGGCTCAACCGTGGAGAGAGTCGGCAGCACTAAATTCCTGGGAGTACACATCACAGAGGATCTCACCTGGACCACCAACGTCACGTCACTCAACAAGAAGGGACAACAGCGCCTCCACTTTCTCCGCCGGCTGAAAAGGGCAAGTCTCCCTCCACCCATCCTCACCACTTTTTACAGGGGCACCACTGAGAGTGTGCTGACTACCTGCATCACTGTCTGGTATGGGAACTGCAGTGCTGCTGACCGCAAGACCCTACAACGGACAGTGAACACTGCCGCAAAGATCATCGGTGCCCCTCTCCCCTCCATCCTGGACATTTTCCTTTCACGATGCTCCAACAAGGCCACCAGCATCGTGAAGGACCCCACCCACCCCTCCCACAACCTCTTTCAGCTCCTGCCATCAGGTAGAAGGTACCGGAGCATCAGAGCTCGCTCTGTCAGATTGCTCAACAGCTTTTTTCCCCAGGCTGTGAGAGCTCTTAACTCTAATCCCCCTGTCCCCCTCTGAAACTGTGGTGGCTTCTGCCGCTGTGAAAAATCACTCTCAAAGTCTTGGGGTTTTGATGCCAGAAGATAGACTTTATTACAAGAACAAAGCCGAGAAGTTTTCTGCAGAAAAAATCTCCCGAATGCTTTTGTGTTGTCTCTTTTATACAGCTCTTCCCCCAAGGCGTGTTCCATACATTTCATAGAGTTAGTTTCCCTTATACATACAATCTGATTCCTCCCTAGAGAGAAGGGGCTCCAACACGTGATATGGTATAGAAAGAAAGACCCCTTATACTCTTCCAGATGTTTTCTGTCTGCATGTTCTAGCCACGTACGCACATTCCTTGTCCGCTCACCCTAGCCAAGCAGGCACATTTTACACAGGGGCCTTAGAATATAATGGAAGATTAAATAGATATATTAATGGCAAGATTCACCTTGATTCTACTTGATTAATTCAGATCTTCAACTATAAAAATCTCCTTCATTCCTCCCTTTGAGACTTTATTAAGTCTCACAATTGCTTATGTCTACTCAGAGTGCTACTTCATAATCCAGTCTTTTCAGTTAACACTACCTAGTGACTAAACAAGTCACACCGTCTTATCACCAATGACCAGATGATGCAGCAGCACTCTGGAGGAGCATCAGAACCAAAAAGTCTTCCTCTAATTTGAGAAAGTAAAAAGATCCTGTCTCCTTAACCCCTTATTTAAGATAAAACCATGTTATAAGCATGAGCGTGCATTTGGTTCAGCGCTTGCCTGTGGTTGTCACAGTTATGTATAAAAGACATAAAAACACATTCAAAACATAATACATTGAATATCAAAAGAAAAATAGTTCAGATCTGTTGATCTTCAGCCCAGATACTTTGCAGATCATAGAGGGCCAGCCTTGGGCAGAGGTTAGGCTAACATTTACACCCAGTGTATTGCCCATTTTTACACCTCTTTTTCATACTCATCAGAGTCACTGGAACTCTCATCCAAAGTTTGCTTATTTAAGATCAGTTTGTTTAGCAATCCTTCATAGTATTCATCCAATTTCCTTTCTGTGATAATTTGTTGATTATTTGGGACTTTTATCATTTCAATTTGTTTAACAGCAGCATTGACGACTAATGTTCTTTAATACGGGTAATACACAGCAAAATAATAACCTTCCTATCAATATAGCAGCTCCTAAAAACATTCTTAGTTTAGCAAACCATGCTTCCCATGCTCCAAATTTCAGATCGAACCAATCCCAAATTCGTTTGTCTCTTCCTGCATTTGCTGTAACTTTAGCTCTACCAAGATGGCGGCGCGATCAGACGCAGCGGCCGCTCCAGGTCCCAGAGACGGTGCTTTTATGTCTTTTAATGTCGTCTGTTCGTCTCCAAATAGTGTCGATTTACCGTTAATTCATCGGGAGATCACTCCGAGATACATATACGATCGCCAAAGCCTTTTGGATATCGACAAGACATACAAACTCTCGCCGGCGACTACTGAGAAGCTACGAGGCCTTTGTTTACTGCTGGAGCCGGACCTCGAGACCGCGGCCTCGCCTACTGACGCTACCCGCACAAGGCGGCGTCGCAAGCGGTGTGAGAGAGGACGGAAGCGCGGTAAGCGCGGAGGTATACGGGCTAGGCTGAGGGCTAACCCCACAAGACCGGCTCTTCCAACACTCATGCTCTCAAACGTTCGCTCTCTGGAAAACAAACTGGATTTAATTCAACTCAGTCGGTCTACACAGCATGAGACAAGGGATTGTTGTGTGTTTGTTTTCACTGAAACATGGCTAAACGACAACATCCCGGACTCCGCCATTCAGTTGCACGGACTAACTTGCTACCGAGCGGACAGAAATTCATCACTGTCTGGTAAGACTCGCGGGGGTGGCTTGTGTGTGTATATCAACAAAAAATGGTGTAACAATGCTGCGGTAGTGACAAAACACTGTTCATCACTGGTGGAGTTTATGTTTGTGAAGTGTCGACCGTTCTATCTGCCGCGGGAGTTCACGGCCATTGTTATTGTCGCGGTTTACATTCCTCCATGTGCAAACGCAAAGGACGCGCTTCGCGAGCTGTACAGCGCCATCAGCGAACAACAAACAAATAACCCCGACGGCTTTTTCATCATAGCCGGTGACTTCAACCACGCAAACCTAAAGACAGTTTTGCCAAAGTTCTACCAACATGTGAACTTTGCAACAAGGGGAAACAACACACTGGACTTTGTTTACACAACAGTTAAGAACGCATACAAAGCCGAACCCCGCCCCCACCTCGGGTACTCGGACCACATCTCTGTTATGCTAATCCCAGCATACAGACCACTTCTAAAACTCACCAAACCGGTTCAAAAGCAGATCACAGTATGGCAAGACAATGCCACCTCAGCACTGCAGGACTGCTTCCAGGAAACAGACTGGAACATGTTTAAAGAGGCGGCCACCTACAACAACCACACAGACCTACACGAGTACACGGAAACTGTGACTGCTTACATCAAAAAGTGCATAGATGATCTGACAGTCACCAAAACCATCACCACACGTGCCAACCAGAAGCCATGGATGACAGCAGAGGTTCGTGGGCTGCTAAAGACCAGAGATGAAGCGTTCAGATCAGGAGATAAAGCAGCCCTCAAAACAGCAAGAGCCAATCTGTCTCATGGCATCAAGAAGGCAAAACATCAGTATGCTAAAAAAAAAAAATCAACAATCACTTCACAGACAGCAGAGACACTCGGACCCTGTGGCAAGCCATTCAGACCATCACTGACTACAAGCCCCTGCCACAGGCCAGTGACGATGACACATCCCTACCAGAGGCACTCAACCACTTCTACTCACGATTTGAGATACAGAACGACACACCTGCACAGAAACTACTCACATCTCCAAACGACCAGGTACTCTGTCTCTCTCCAGTCGACGTAAGGAAGAGCCTATCCAGGATTAACCCACGAAAGACTGCAGGCCCTGACAACATACCTGGATGTGTACTGAAAGACTGTGCTGCACAGCTGACGGATGTCCTAACAGACATCTTCAACATCTCGCTGAGCCAGGCAGTCGTCCCCACGTGTCTCAAATCCACCTCCATAATTCCAGTACCAAAGAAGTCACCTGTGTCCTGTCTGAATGACTATCGTCCCATAGCACTGACCCCAATCATGATGAAGTGCTTTGAGAGGTTAGTCATGCAGCACATCAAGTCCAGTCTCCCAAACACGCTGGACCCACTCCAGTTTGCATACCGTCCAAACCGTTCCACGGACGAAGCAATATCCACCACTCTCCACCTAGCTCTTACCCATCTGGAACAGAAAGACTCTTATGTTAGAATGCTGTTCATTGACTTCAGCTCAGCATTTAACACAATAATCCCACAACAGCTCATCCACAAACTAAACCTGCTGGGCCTTAACACCTCCCTCTGTAATTGGATCCTGGACTTTTTAACTGCAAGACCTCAGTCAGTCCGTGTCGGCCGCAACTCCTCCAGCACTACCACACTGAGCACAGGTGCCCCACAAGGCTGTATGCTCAGCCCGCTGCTCTTCACGCTGCTGACCCACGACAAGTTTGCTGATGACACAACTGTGGTAGGCCTCATCAGCAACAACGATGAAACGCACTACAGAGAGGAAGTGGCACAGCTGGCTGAATGGTGTGGTGCTAACAACCTGTCCCTCAATGTGGGTAAGACGAAAGAGGTTGTGATGGACTTCAGGAGAAACTCTGTTGACCACTCCCCACTGACCATCGACGGCTCAACCGTGGAGAGAGTCGGCAGCACTAAATTCCTGGGAGTGCACATCACAGAGGATCTCACCTGGACCACCAACGTCACGTCACTCAACAAGAAGGGACAACAGCGCCTCCACTTTCTCCGCCGGCTGAAAAGGGCAAGTCTCCCTCCACCCATCCTCACCACTTTTTACAGGGGCACCACTGAGAGTGTGCTGACTACCTGCATCACTGTCTGGTATGGGAACTGCAGTGCTGCTGACCGCAAGACCCTACAACGGACAGTGAACACTGCCGCAAAGATCATCGGTGCCCCTCTCCCCTCCATCCTGGACATTTTCCTTTCACGATGCTCCAACAAGGCCACCAGCATCGTGAAGGACCCCACCCACCCCTCTCACAACCTCTTCCAGCTCCTGCCATCAGGTAGAAGGTACCGGAGCATCAGAGCTCGCTCTGTCAGATTGCTCAACAGCTTTTTTCCCCAGGCTGTGAGAGCTCTTAACTCCAATCCCCTGTCCCCCTCTGAAACCATGAACACCTCAGCCCTCCCACCCCCCAACTCATTAAAAACTGTTGACAATTTTACTAAGTGCAATTCTGAATGTGCTACACACAGGTGAGTGGGCTATACAAACCACCTGTAGTAACGCACTCATCCCACTATATGCACACTAGACACTTTTTACGAACACTCCCTGCCACAAAGACTCTTAAGAAAATATATGTCTACTTGAACATTGCACTACAAAATAATACACATTTACTTGAGCATTGCACTACAAAATCTTTTTGCACTATGCACTGTCTCCCACAAAATCTCTCTTCTGCACAATAATTTAATGTACAAAATATATATTTTTCTGCACAATTTCATGTACATATATCTCTTTCGCACAATTTCATGTACAGTATTTATGTAAAGTTTTTGTACAGTCTCAGTTTGTGTATGTGTGGACAACTAGGAATAGCAGTTATAGTATTTTTAGTATATGTATAGTCAGATAGTTAACTGTTGTATAGCTCTATTGTTTTTAATATACTTGCATTGCTGTATGTTTATCTTAGGTTTAACTAGTATGTAGCACCGTGGTCCTGCGAGACACGACATTTCGTTTCACTATATGTCCACACATGTAGCAGAATGACAATAAAGCTCGGCTTGACTTGACTTGACTCCAAATTTTTTAATTTTAATCATCTTTTCACTAAAAGCTCCTCCCGGGGCAGTATTATTTGGTATAACAGTGCAACATTGATCTCCAAACATAATACAGACTCCTCCCTTATCAGCTAAAAGCCAATTCAGTGCCTGTCTGTTTTGTCACGTCATTCTACTTGTTGCGTACACTTGGTCTCCTAATAAGGTTAACGCATCGTCAGTATAATTAATGAATTTTAGTTGATTATAATAAATGTAATTAACCCACTTTACATTTTTGTTAGGTGTGATCTAAACAAATATTGATTCAAAACCTGCTTTCACTTCATCTCTTGCCTTGAATTCATTAGGAATCCCTCTCGGTTGTCCAACTGAGTCTACATATCCCTTGGTGTCCGGCTCATAACCTCTTTTAATTCTGTTGTCTTCCTTGTTTACCCTCTGTTCTGGTCCCCATTGTGCTATGTTAAGTTTTTGAAGTACTCGTACTCTTACGCACATACCTTTCCATTCGACTGATAAAGAAGGCAACAATGTCTCACCTCCACAGATCCAAAAGTAGTCTGCTATTATTAATGACTGGTCTTCATAAATTTCTATAGAAGGTAAAGATAGTTAGATTTTTACATTCTTCAGTTGTTATTTTATTTCTTTTCATTGTTCCAAGTGCTAAAATTTCTGGAGCTCTAGAAGGAAGTCCAGATTTCCAAGAATTTTTCTTATCTATATACCAAATAATAGCACATTTGCCCTTGAACTTGCCCACATATTGTGTTCCCTTTGGTTTAGGAAAACACTCATATTCTTGTTTACAATCTACGCCATACCATTTCGGAATCTCTACTTTCTGTTTTTCAATTTTTATATTTCGGCTGACGTCCGAATACACCAAGCTCCCCAGAGTGGTCTAAAAAATTAGTTGTTAATTTAGGATTTTCCAAAAATCCTAGACATTCAGCAATATAATATGGTCTAGGAAAATCTGTTAAATAACAAAAGTTTCTCCCAAATTCGGCACACTTTTGGTAATCATGTGGATTTGGTAAGGTTAGTACTTTGTTTAACGGAGATTTGGAGCATAGCAAGCAATTTTCTTTCCTTGTTTCTCTCGTAGTAAAAGCTGCCCATCTTTACCATTCATTATTTTGAGCTGTTTCCCATAATTCATCATTTTGACTAACTTCTGCGTCCCCTTGTATATTATAATCTGTGTCTCTTCGATTTATTGATTATCATTATCACTATTATTCAATGGTTGAAAAGTTAATTGAAGGGAGGTCTGGTTGCTTTCTATTGGTTAAGCTTGGATTTGCATTAGTAAGTGCACTAGGCATAAGATGGTCTTCAGACACATTGTCAAATTTGTTCTCCTGCCTCTCCTGTAATTTCAGCCAGCAAAGCTTTAATGTCCCACCAGTCAAAAGTTTGCCCATTGTCTCTTCTTCAAATACTCTTATCCATTTTCCTGCGCCTTCATGAATATCAGGGAGGCGAGTGCCTAGCCTCTTGAGGTCTTGTGAAGCCCAGGGAACCTATTGTCCCTGTGCACCTTTGATTAAAATTGAGAGTTGTGCAGCCAGTGGTCTGAGTGTCCCCTTTTCTCTGCCCTGTTCCCATTTTCCTGTATCAAATAACTCCTCTTCACCATTCACTTCCTCATTACTTTCGAACAACTCACTTCTCTCTCTCTCCAATTTATTTACCTCTTGGATCTTTTTGCTGATTCTCTGATTTTCTTTTCCATCTCTTCTTCCATAGCCTCTAGTTGTGCTTTAATTTCTCTATCTTTCTTCTTTATTTTTTCTAACACTTCCTCATATTCTGTTTTGCCGTCTTGGTTTGTTTTCATCATTTCTAAGGCTATGCGTGCTTGTTTATAACAATCCATAGGTAAATATCTTTCACTTTCCCTTTTCTGTTCCCTGCTCTTTGTTTTTACAGCTGGTTCCTTTTTTCCTCCAACTTTACTTATCTTTCCATGTCCATTTCTCCCGTTACCTCTACCTTTCCCTTGAGAATTGGGAACTCTCCCTCCGAAGGCAGATAGGGGGTTAGTTTGAAAAACAACATCTCCTTTTTGCCTGCCTTTCTGTCTGCCTCTTTCATTCTCTTCCTGGCTAGTTTTATACCTCTTCCCTCTAGTTTGTTGTAGATTGGAGACACTGGCTCCAATATGGGCAAAATGCTATTTTTTGGGTACAATTTCTAAAGACAGTTACTCTTTGCCTCTTTCTATAAAGCATTTGCCTCCCTTTCACCACATCTAATCTGATTTCACTAGATTTTTAGATTTTAGAAGGGATTTCAAGCGGTGGGTCGCAGAGTGGAACAAGGTGGGTCACTCAAAGTCACTTGGCTGTTGCTTAATTTGCATTTCAATGACACACACACACATACTCACACCCAGTTCAGTCTAGGGCTGCATGATATACCAACATTAATTATGAATTGCGGTATTGCTTAGTGCAATTTTCGAATCGCAAAGGCCGCGATTTAAAATGTGCTGCGTGTTTTGGAGTGCGGGCATGCACTAGTTGTAATATTAGTGAGAGTCTCTGAGCGATGGTTCACTATTAAGAGGCCCAGTTTGCATTTCATCTTCACCAGGGTGACTCTTTGCGAGTCGTTGCAATGGTCTTTCCCTCGTTGGCAAGGGAGGGTCATTACTAGCACGCCCTTCATCCCTCACTTCATGCTGTGTAGGGATGCTGAAAATGGTTGGCGTATTTTAAGGAAAGAGAGGTGGACCCAGATGTCACTTTGCACCTATTTTGCTGATCAATGCAAGATTCTTCCTTGAGATCATGACTGCACACTCACTGGTCCTTAAAGGTGGAGCAAACCATTCCCGGGCCTTGACAGAACGGCTGCACCTGTAGGTGGAATCTTTCAGAGTTTTTGTTAGTGATATCAAGCATGCTCATTTGCTCATCTGTCCAGTTATCCTTCTGGGTGTGACCTGTGGAAATTTCATGTGGGTTGATGGTTGTCCTGGCCCCCTTTTTTTGAGCTCTCACAAATTCATTGCTATCAATACAATGAGCATAGGTCAAATACCCATTTTCTCTAATGTAATAAAGAATTTGGTTTTAGTTATCTCTAATCTTACTATTTTTCCATTCATTACAAATTTATTCTCAACAACTTGCTAATTCAGTTATCTCTTTGTTTTATAAACTGAGTTTCACTATTTCACTTGATAATTTCTTCTAGGTCTATCTTGCTCAGTAGCATAGGTATTTTGACCTGGAAAACCCTCAACCCACGTTCTTTATGTTAACAGTCAGAAAGACAATATTTTATCCTTTTGGCACAGAATCAGCTCCCTCATGATATGCTGAAAAGAAAGTTAGATGTGGGGTGGACAGAGCAAGCTTGCTTGCTTTGCCTTCCCATGTAATGCGCTGCGCAAGTGTGGCACTGTTTTTCTTTCTGCCACAACAATAACCTAGGTACTGACCGGGAAACTTAACCAAATTCATCCACGGTCATTATTCTACTGGGCATTATTTGCCCTGTGGGCCCACATATTAAATTTTGCATACAGCTGTTTTGGCAAAATAATTGATTTGCCTCAGTGTCTCGTCAGACACCTTCTTTCACTCCACACCACCATCATTCATACTCTTTCACACCCTTTCACACCCCCCTTTTGGCCAAAAACGTATTTTGTTTTGATTTCAGCTGATTGTGAACTGAATGGTTTTAGCTGTGGAATGCCATGGATTCTGAATAGGACTTTACGGAGCGTAGACCTGGTAGCATTCCACATAGTGTCTAAATGTCATATTCAACTGGACAACATCAGTCATCATAAAGTTTAATTTAACACTGCAGGTATCAACCTCTTTTTCTTCTAACATAATCTAACAGGTTAATTGGTTTTAAATAATTTTCTTAGGCATTGTGCAGTTGAGAGAACTAAGTGAAATTTCTCAAATGTCACTTGTCTAATTTAAATTTTAGTCATATGATTTTGTTATTGCTCATGAGCTACTTTGAGAAGAGGATTGGAGATCTCTTCATAATCTAGGATCCATGGCCATCAACATTTCTATCCTGTTATCCCCGGTGATGACAGCATTTATGATTTCACGATTTTGGACCATTGGAGTTCAATTTATTTTTTATTATTACTTTATTCAATCTAGCCCTTTTAAATTACCATTAAACAAAATGGAGTGACCAATATTTTTATTTTATCAGCTCTATTTTTTTCTATTAGACATCGTCAACTTTTTTTTTCTTTTCTTTCCAAGAGTTCAGCATTGTTGTCTATAATTCAGTTGTGCATTTTCCCTTAGTTGGTTAATGAAATAGCCCTCTCTATGCCAAATCCAGCTCCCTTTTTATCTGATTTGTGTGCCAAGCACCACTTCTGTCTGTCAAAATTCCTTGTTCTTTTCGACACAAGGCTGGACTAGTACCTATTGAAAAGCAAATTGAGAATGTTAGTTAAAACACAGAATTCAAAGAACTGCTGTGAGACCAGTAAGTAATCAAAATTAATAAAAAATTAATAAAATAATTAACAAAATTTGAAGCAGTCTCTATAGTGATCATTAAATATGCAGCACCTGTGCGAGCAAAGGGAAGGGATGGAAGTGCTTCTGGTTAGATCATCAGTCTTTAGAAGCTGTTTGGTTGTTGCACTGGGTCGTCAGTCTGTGATGGCACTCAAAGGCCTGATGTTGTGGTGTATGGTCTCCGTTGTTCCTCCGCCTCTTCTCAGTCTGGCTTTTGATTGATCCTGCCAGAGTTTTGCATTTCAGGATGTTCTCTTCACCCCTAGGAAAAGTCTCAAGTGAAAAATTCACCTTTTCCTGCTTTAAGTCAGCCTTTCTCCATGCAGAAGTGTGCACTCCTCTTTCAGGAGGGGAGTTGCCAGTCCATCAGCTCCTCCCTCTTCTTCTCTCTGCAGCTTCTTTGTCTTTGCTTCTTTCGCCTCTTTGCCCAACAGACTCCAGTTCATTGCTTCCCTTTGTTAAGGCTCTATTCCAACAGGCATCTGAAATTTTAACTCTCAGAGACTGCATTAATCAAACTGAACATTTGTAAACTCTGATCAAATTGTGCCTGAACAATCAGCTCTTTATCTTATTTTCACTTTTCAACCATCTTTTTCAATGGTTCCTTAATAAAAAGGTTAAATAAAAATAAATAACTAAAAATAAATAAAAAAGTCATCTGGTTAAATACAGCAGTTCCCTTATTCTATTTTAGTAAAGCAAGTTCTTCATTGCAGAAAAACAGCAAGCAGTTTCTTCTTTGCACAATGCAGAAAGTAGCAGTAATCTACCTTTATTATATACTACAATAAAACAAAAGAATTCTTTCTTTTACACCAGCATGACATGCGTATGGTAAACTAAAGACCTCCATCATAATTTGTCTTCTATATTTGCATACATGGTTCAGAATAATCAGTAATGGTGAATGAATTTTCCCAACCAACATCAAATAATTCATTTTATTTAGTTTAATTATTTAATCAACAAGTTCCTTTATTATTGTAAAATGTCTATGGCTTTTGATTTCAAATTTCAATGAACTTGGTCAGCCAATCTTGCTCTCATTTAACATTTCACTACACAAGTTATCTTTAGTTGACTTAAATCCAAATCTCTGAAACTGTGTAAAGGATTAATTCTCTTACTGTCCCCCAGGGATAACAAGATACAAATTTTAAGACGTCTTCGACATAAGATATAAAGTTTTAAGCACGTGCAATATTTTTATTCATCTATTAAGATATTTCATTAAAGCATAAATGTCTATCTCATTTTAATTAATCTATTATTATTTCAATATTCTGCAAAGTCCATATCTTGGAACACTTTTTTCTTCAAATAACATTCATACAAGTCCCTTTATTCAGACAGGTCTCATCCTTTCATTCTGCATCCCTTTTTTTATAGGTTCTTATGCTTTCATATTTTGTCTCTTTTTTCTTGGGCCCATTCTTTCATTCATTCCTCTCGGGTGTAACAAGAACTGCGCCCGTCTCTCCCAGGGAGGGGCACGCACCGCTTATTCACCCAATACGGAATTTTTCTCCTACAACCATAGTTTTTCACACTGACATGTACTTGGACACAAACACAGTTTCAGACATACAACAAAACAAAACACTCCACCTCTCTGTGAGTGACCTGCAGCGGAACGCTCACTCGTTTACTGTTTTATCCACTTGCTCTCTCTCTCAGTAAAAAAGCAGCACTCAGCCAGGAATTTTTGCCTGCCCGTGCAGTCCCCTATAATCTCCCTTACACCTTTTTAGGGCGGTATCTGCAGGTCTTTTTGCCTACCCGTGCAGTCCCTGTATTTATAAACAGGCGGTATCCGCAGGCCTCTTCTCGCGCGTTTCCTTCACTATATCTGCTTCACGTTTATTTCTGTCCCTGCAGGCTCAGTCTAAATAAACACAGACCATTGCTAGCAATGTATGTCTGCCTACACCATCTAGGTTTCAATTTAGGCTACCTATCAGGCCTTCCTAACAGTAAACCAGATAAATGCATGCAGTTTTCTTCTGGAATCAAAACCCTTTTTTCTTTTGCTCTTTAAATTTGGAAGAGCAATCCTGAGTGTCCTTACCACCCCGTGCTAACTGGCAAACATCACAGATTTATATAAGCAAAAATTGCCTACCTTTAGTGGCCACAGAATCTGCCGTTTGCCAAGCCAGCCCGAAGTGGTCTTTCACCCTCTGCTCCTTTCCGATCCTGTTCGTGACGCCAATTGTGGTGGCTTCTGCCGCTGTGAAAAATCACTCTCAAAGTCTTGGGGTTTTGATGCCAGAAGATAGACTTTATTACAAGAACAAAGCCGAGAAGTTTTCTGCAGAAAAATCTCCCGAATGCTTTTGTGTTGTCTCTTTTATACAGCTCTTCCCCCAAGGCGTGTTCCATACATTTCATAGAGTTAGTTTCCCTTATACATACAATCTGATTCCTCCCTAGAGAGAAGGGGCTCCAACACGTGATATGGTATAGAAAGAAAGACCCCTTATATTCTTCCAGATGTTTTCTGTCTGCATGTTCTAGCCACGTATGCACATTCCTTGTCCGCTCACCCTAGCCAAGCAGGCACATTTTACACAGGGGCCTTAGAACATAATGGAAGATTAAATAGATATATTAATGGCAAGATTCACCTTGATTCTACTTGATTAATTCAGATCTTCAACTATAAAAATCTTCTTCAAAACCATGAACACCTCAGCCCTCCCACCCCCCAACTCATTAAAAACTGTTGACAATTTTACTAAGTGCAATTCTGAATGTGCTACACACAGGTGAGTGGGCTATACAAACCACCTGTAGTAACGCACTCACCCCACTATATGCACACTAGACACTTTCTACAAACACTCCCTGCCACAAAGACTCTTAAGAAAATATATGTCTACTTGAACATTGCACTACAAAATAATACGTTTACTTGAGCATTGCACTACAAAATCTTTTTGCACTATGCACTGTCTCCCACAAAATCTCTCTTCTGCACAATAATTTAATGTACAAAATATATATATTTTTGCACAATTTCATGTACAGTATTTATGTAAAGTTTTTGTACAGTCTCAGTTTGTGTATGTGTGGTCAACTAGGTATAGCAGTTATAGTATTTTTAGTATATGTATAGTCAGATAGTTAACTGTTGTATAGCTCTATTGTTTTTCCTATACTTGCATTGTTGTATGTTTATCTTAGGTTTAACTAGTATGTAGCACCGTGGTCCTGCGAGACACGACATTTCGTTCCACTATATGTCCACACATGTAGCAGAATGACAATAAAGCTCATCTTGACTTGACTAATTAACTTAATTGTTTGGTCGGACTTTTACACATTCATAAATCGTGGAGTTATGTTCTGTAGCCTATGTTAAATATGAATATATGTAAACAAGCGTATATGTGCACAGTACCTGCTGCGCTTTGCATCCACTTTCTGCTGATTGCTGAATGAGACTGACTCGCATGCTAAAATGACCGACCTACCCGGTACACATTCATTCACAAACGACATGTCATGAACCAGTTCGTGAACGAATTGAACGAACTGGGACATGTCGTTTGTGAACGAATTGAATAAACTGGGACATGTCCCAGTTTGTTCAATTCGTTCACGAATGAGATCTCTCTCTCGTTCAGACTCAAAACAGCGATTCAGTCAGTGATGGGCGTATTCGTTCAGTAGATCCAACCAATTACATGCCCCTTCACAGCCCGAACTGGAATGCTATTCGCTGACGTGACGCAAATGAGACCTAACCAATACTGTCACATTTTTTAGAAAAGTGCATGACATGACTCAAACGTAATGAAGTAATTTTTATTTAAAAGAAGAAAACTGTTCAAACATAAAACAACAATAAAAAATAAATATTACAAAATGCACACAAAACACCAGTGCTTACAGTAGCCTACTCTGTACAGTAGTCAAGTAAACTGTTCAAACTGATGCACCACTGGCAGACAGAAAAGAAACACCAGGGTCTGGATTGTGGCACCCAATCGGTGTCATCATTCACTTCTCAGAAGATCCAGCAGCACTGTCAGGGCCTCCCTGCTCAGCTCAAAACCATTAAAAACCTGTCCAGCGCTGAGACGTTCAGCTTTATCCTGGAGGGGTCTGGTCTTATACAGGGGTCTGGTCTTATTTAGGGAAAGGAAAAGAGAAATTGTTTAGAGCTATGACAAAGTAATTGGTAGAAGTATTGAGATACTTTAGTAAACTACTTGTAGGAACTATTAATACCACACTGGGGAAAAACTACTAGTCATATTTAAAACCTTAGTTATAGGGATAGTTCAACCAAAAATGAAAAATTCCAAACCTGGAACAACTTGAGGGCGAGTAAGTGATTACAGAATTTTCATTTTTGGGTGAACTATCCTCCAATTATTATTATCTTGTATTAATATAGTATAATAGTATATACTATAGTATTATCTTGCATACTCTAATATACTTAAGGTATTGGGAGTAAAAGTAAAGGTATAGGCCTACAGTATTGTTCTGAAAAAAGAATTCGTCAGGATGGTTGTGTTAATATTACTGCCGCACTAGTGTGTGTGTGTTGCATTTTACTTCTGAATATGTTCAAGGTTGTTAAATTTAAAGTTGCCTACTTCATATACTGTTGGGTTTAATCTACAACAATGCATCATGTTGTAAAAGACCATATTTTTGTGGTGTTGCTGCGCAAAAAAAAAAAAAAAAGAAAACTTAGTACTTCATATTTGTATGAGAATGCTTAAATATACTTCCTTGCAGTCCACCACTGATTATTTTGAAAACAAAAGCAACAACATTGTCAGAATATTAACAAATTGATGTCAACTATATCAAAGGCTGCATCTGAAGGACTCGGACTGGCCATGCAGGGCACTGGTCTGTTGTCACAGCTGCTGCTGAACATTGAGCTGTTCAATGCCCTATTTATTTATTACCGTTTTATTTTTTTTTATGCTTAACTGCCTAAAAAAAAAAATCCGGGTTGCAAACCTGTCTACGTGTGCATGGTCAAGACAATGAACTATTAAAATCGCACCCGTGTAAGATATCAGTCAGCATTTGAACTGCTGTGTGTGTATTTTGTAGTTTTTTCATTATTCAAGTAATCTCCAAGCAATACCTGCATTTAAAGTTGTAATCCGGCAATTAAGGACGCAGCAAACCAGTGTAATTTACCTGGCCTCTGTCTTGGCTAAGCCTGAGGTACATCACCGTCTCCTCCATTGTGACGTAAAACATAAAAACAAAAATGATGAATTCTGGCTCTACCTGTTCTGTCAGGAGGGCAGCTCTGCTCTCTCACCGTTGCTATGTGACAGGAGCAGTAATCGGGAACGCCTGGCGGCGGCATTAGGAGACCCTGCGAAGGCGGAGCATCTCAAGCACTTCAGAGGGTCCTTCGAAGTCCATGCACAACGAAATGTGTACACTCAATATTGGGGCAGCTTTTAAATACACGACGTAACTAGATAATTAAAACACACACAACTGGAACATAATTAACTAATAATGAGACAATGACAGGAACAGGAAACTCACCAAATATGAGCATAGAAACACTGGGAGCACGTGGAAACAAGGCACAAGACAAACACACGTTGTTCAAATGGGTTTTAAAAAAAATTCTCCTTGCTCATCCAAAAACAAACTCCAGCATATTCAGTTGTCAGACATGACTGGAACTTCAAATGGGACTGGCTTCTATGGTCAGATGACACTAAAAAAAAGAACACTCAAGATGGGTTTGGTACACACAGGGATAAAAAAGTACCCCATGTGTACAATGAAATATACTGCTGTATCTTTAATGCTGTGGGCCTATTTTTCTGTATGTATGTATATATATTTGTTGGTGGGTTTTTGTTAAATGTGAGCCAAAATCATCACAATTAAAAGAACCAAAGACTTAAACTACTTCAGTCTGTGTGCATTGAATTTATTTAATCCACAAGTTTCACAATTTGAGTTGAATTACTGAAATAAATGAACTTTTCCATGACATTCTAATTCATTGAGATGCACCTGTATATATACAAATGTAAATACTTTCAGAATATATACTGTATGTGTGTGTGTGTATTTAATCGTTTGACAGCACTATATATATATATATATATATATATATATGTGTGTGTGTGTGTGTGTGTGTGTGTATGTAAATATATATAATTACATCAGATAACGTTCAGGCTGTCATATGGTCATGTTACAACAGATGTTACAATGTGCCCCACCTATTTCACTTCCATTTTTTTTTTTTTTTTTTTTTTTACATAAAGAAAAAAGTATACTATACACTGTAATTATGAAACAAAGTCACACAGACTATTTGTAGACAAGTGTGAAATTAATGTGGAAAAAATATGGATTTACACAAGCTGAGAAAGTCAAAAAGTGTTAGGTTGTGCTCCGCTCTCCCTTACATTCATACAAGCGTTTTTTTTTTTTTTTTTTTTATAAACCTCTGTTATCTCTTAGCAATAACTCGCTTAATCGATACTTTAATGATAACAGTTCAAAATGACCTTACACATGACATAGGAATTACACACATACTGAGATCCAAAAAGGGTGTGCAAGATAAAAGCCCGGCTGTCGTTAGTGGGAGAGGCTGTCCTTTAGCACGGGAGTTGGCAAGTTGGATTGCACCAGTTTTTCTCTTTCGCCACCTACACAGAGAACCAACCCACCCAACCACACGTCTGATGTACTCTGAAACCGATTCCAATAGCGGCACTTCGGCTTTACTATCGGAAAGTCAGAATCATTTTAGCGAATCGGTTCGTTCGAACGATTCACTAATGTACCAATTCACAAAATGATTAATCAATTCGTTCGAGGCATAACTCAATAAGGATATTTACGTCATGTTTTATAACGAAACAAATATATCCATATACAGCAGATCGAGTTTTATGTTTCCAACCTCACCTCACACATTTTTAAACAAAATGAACACAACCAAGTTCACAATTCGAGTGCTTTAAAAAGCGAATCGATTCTCTCAAATCAACCAAAAAAAACAGTTCAAAACAACGATCGGTTCGCGATTCGAACAGTACTACTTAGGCTTCCGTAGCTGAAATGATCCTTACTACACTTTCTTCCAGGCATTTATCGTTCAATTCATTTCCTTTCCAAAACAAACGCATATTTTAACGCGAGTCAGACATAACTACACCCGGAAGGAAGGAGCAAAGGACTAAAATACGCCCGTTCAGCTTTAGTGAATCCGCTGCTAGCAACATTTTAACGTGATCTGTCATGGTTGATAGTTAGCACGTACGCTATCAGGGTATAGCTCGTTAGCAGAGCTAATATCGCTTTATTTGAAGTGTGTCTTTGGCAATACAGCGGTAACGAGATCAGCTCAAATGTGAGCAGTAGCACTCGATGGACTGCGATCTTCACTGCAGTAGCGGACGACCTCACGACAGTTGTGTCGAAGTTGGAAATACGGAAATAACAGCCATTTATGGCCCACATTATAATCAATTAGCTGCAGTTCAAGTATTAAAAAACCGTAACGTTATATCGTTGCCTTGTTTTGAAAGGTATTAAAGTATATGGCTGTGCGCGCGCCTATCAAAAGTGGAGATTAACATTTTTAGGTCGTGCGCGAAGATTAGTGTTCACAGCAGGATGTCAAAGGGATTTGTGAGCTGAGATAAAAAACAAAAACATGTCATTTTCCCTATCATAACGCAAAGTTTCGCTTTTTTTTAAAAGAAATCCATGTGTCGACATTTGCCGTAAATAATATAGATGTTTGTGCATTGGAAGAGCAGGCTGTCAAAATCACTTTACTGATCAAATACTCTAGAAATCAGACGCATCATGTCAGGGGACAGTAGTGGTAGCGGGGAGGACTCCGACCGAGAAACCCGCCGTAAAGTTTGCACCGTTAAACACGAGATCACTAATGGTAGGTGACTGAAAGATTTCACCTGGTGTGTTGTGATTTCTTTACAAAAGTGGTTGTACTGTATCTTGGTGATGCTCATACCAAGGTGTTTTCATGGCATTTAATGATTACCTTAATCATATATCATGATATTTACATGGAACTTCAGGGTACTTCAAATAATGCTAGTATTTAAAACATTGTTTTACCTCTGTGCATTTCTAAAAAAAAAAAAAAAAAATCATTATATGGTCAAAATTATGTTATGTATTGGTGTTTTGTGAGAGTAATATTTCTCAGATCCAGCTCTTTTTACCCTAAAGTACTGTGGGTATTTAAAAAGAATTGGTGTGTTATCAAATATCTTGGTATGATATTATTACCTTATTACTATTACTTGGTATTTCAATGAATACCCATAGAAACATTGTAAAAATGTGGTACTTTTTGATATATCTATCTTTTCTGATATCTCTAATGTTAGATGTTGGACATTTATTGCCTGATTTTCTTTCTTTCTTTGAAATTCTAGCTCTATTTTAGTTCTTAAAAAAAGCAATGTTATATTTTCAATCATATAGGTTATCGGTCATAAGAAAAATATATTTGCCCAAGTGTCTATATCATTGCATCTGCATGTACTATATACTGTATCAAATGTGACCCTGGACCGCAAAACCAGTCATAAGGGTAAATTTTTTTTTTGAAATTGAGATTTATACATCATCTGAAAGCTAATAAATAAGCTTTCCATTGATGTATGGTTTGTTATGATAGGACAATATTTGGCCGAGATACAACTATTTGAAAATCTGGAATCTGAGGGTGTAAAAAAATCGCCTTTAAAGTTGTCCAAATTAAGTTCTTAGCAATGGATATTACTAATCAAACATTAAGGTTTGATATATTTACGGTAGGAAATTTACAAAATATCTTCATGGAACATGTTCTTTACTTAACATCCTAATGATTTTTGGCATAAAAGAAAAATTGATAATTTTGACCCATGCAATGTGTTTTTGGCTATTACTACACATATACCTGTGCTACTTAAGACTGATTTTGTGGTCCAGGGTCACAAATGTATTTGATATAGTAGTGTACTAATATGTCTGTGTGTGGATTTAAAGGTTTGAGAGTGAGATTTGTTGTGTACATACATTCACTGTTTGTCCCTTCTCAGCAAACCTCACAGGATACACTGAGAAAGTGGGCATGGAGAACTTTGAACTTCTCAAAGTGCTTGGCACTGGAGGTGAGAGCATTGCACTGAACTTACAAATGTATTTCTGTTGCATGCTACAGTTTGTTTTTATTGGTTTGTCCATCCCGTAAAGGTCACTGACAAAGTTTATACTTAGAAAAATCATTTTGCATAATTATGAAAGCAAGTAGTAGATCAGGACATTTTTCCTGTTGCTCCCAATATAAATTATTGGCATTTAGAGGTAAACAAGTACACCTTTATGAGATTACAATCCACAAGTTCTCTGAAAAATGGGCTGTACACTTCAGGGTAATAATCAGCTAGACCACTAGAGACATCAGACCCGTAATCAGACCTGCCCAAACAGCTTGTGCATGTTCAATGTTGGCTTATTAACAACATATGAATTTCAAGAATCATTTAAGTAATATTTGTATACTTTTGTAATTCATAATACATTTTATTTTCCAGTTTAATAAGCATATGCAACTGTAATTAAGATGTTCATATGCTGATTCGCATAATGTGTGGCTCTTTCGGGTTTTTAAAACATTGTTTAAGTGGTTTAAGCATTGAAATGACTCATGCTTCTTGGTTGAGTTGTCTCTTTAAATAGCCACATCTCTGTTTTTCCTTTTCTTTATCAGCTTACGGGAAAGTGTTCCTGGTCAGAAAAATCAGTGGCCACGATAAAGGCAAACTCTATGCCATGAAGGTTTGTGCCGTCTGTTATCAAACTTTAATTTTTGCTTGTCCTTCAGTTAGTAAAAACAAACAAACAAAAAAGCTCTTAAAGGTGTGTGCTTAACAGTTTTATCAAATGATATATAATGGATGAAGAAGATTTTTTTTAAAACACTGCGCTCTGGTTCTTCGAATAGAAATGTACAATATCTACTATTGGGCTGATAAAATCAAAACAAAGTTTTTTATTCAGTTTTGTTTCTTTGCCATTTCTCAAAATATAATCTTATTATGAAATAATTTTATGATCTCTGTAGGTTCTAAAGAAAGCAGCCATTGTTCAGAAGGCAAAGACTGCTGAGCACACTAGAACAGAGCGGCAGGTACTGGAACACATCCGCCAGTCACCCTTTCTGGTCACCCTCCATTACGCCTTTCAGACGCAAACCAAACTGCATCTCATACTAGGTAAGCACAGGATACAGACTTCATTCTGATTCACTTGTACATGCTGTTTTATGGATGGTATCTGTTGTGTTTCTAGTAGGATTGGGAGCTTCAACGGCATGTACTGTATCATCCAGCAGTAGAAATATGTTAACTAGTAATTCTACTATACCATGGTGTGTCTGTGGCATGATTTAAAAAATTCAGGCAGAACATTTAGCTTACTTGCAAGCTATATCACTTTCATTGTACACAGCTGTGTTGATTTTAATAAAGCATTTAGCTCTATTAAGTGTGAACAAGATGTCAATGTAGGATCTATACTGCCCATGCTTGCTTTAAGCAGTGCTGCATAGATATGTAAAATAATTAGTAATAGTTCAACTGCACTCACAGGTGTTTATTAACTATTTTTACAATGGCTTTACATTGGATGTAACTCATACGATTCCAGATGTTACGTAACACTGCTAGACCAGGGTTAATTAACTAAAACTAAAAATAGGAAAACCATTTTTGTTAATTGAAAGTAAGCTAAGCTAAAATAAAATAAAACAAATTTAGGAATTAGGATAGGAATTAATATAAATTTAGGCATTAGAATTGAAAACTGAAATAAATTAAACAAAAAAGAACAAAAAATGATATAAAAAAAATGACAAAGCATAAAATTACAAAAAAAAAAAATAGAATGAAAATATAAAAATAAAAGCTTAAATATTCAAAAATTCAAAATATAAATCAACGCAATAGTATAAATTATACTAAAATAACTAGCTGCAAGATTAATTATTCATCTGTTAAGAAGTTATGAAGCATATTAATGTCTGTTTCAAATAAAAATATATAAAATGCCGGTTATTTATTCTAAAAATAGGCATTACTTTATAATTGGGTAAAATGTATGTTTTTGAGTTCAGCAAAATTAACTATGTTGTGCTGTTTACCATTACGGTGATGTAAACTTATTAATACACTATGATGTAAGACATTGGTCATCATGCCACCCACCCCTAGTTATTTAGCTCTAGCTATTTGTCTTTTAGTAAACTGGTGTTTTTTGGAAAATGCTGTGAGTGTGTGTTTGTTTCCGAAGACTATGTGAGTGGAGGAGAGATGTTTACTCACCTGTATCAGAGAGATCATTTCTCAGAGGATGAGGTGAGGATCTACGTGGGAGAAATTATCCTGGCCCTGGAGCATCTGCACAAGGTACTAACATCTACTGGAGTATCTGCTGCCCACGCTTTCATTGATAAGCACATACACACTTATGCATATCTAAGTTAGTGGAGTTCAATTCACTTATACAATTAACTACATATGCTTAAAACCATACATTTAAAAAAAAATATTTAATTGAATATTTTTAAGCCTAAATTATTTGTAAATTAAATGTAGATAGGAAAAGAAGTAATTTGTAATTATTGTTTGGGAGAAATATAATTATTTATAATTATCCAACTTTTATAATAATTTTTTATTAAACTGAGATTGATTAATATCAAACTGCTGTATCTATAAAAAGAGATTATGATGAGATTTATTGTTTCAATTAAGATATCAATATTATACATTTTACTGTACTTTATTTGATGTTGTGTTTTCAGCTTGGCATTGTGTACCGGGACATTAAACTGGAGAACATCTTATTAGACAGCGATGGTCATGTGGTTCTGACAGACTTTGGGCTGAGTAAGGAGTTTCTAGAAGAGGAGGTGAGAAAATAAAAACTAACAAATAACTGTAAACTGTAGTTTGGATTTATTTTTTTCTTCCGTTGTATCCATGTTGGAATGCAGTGTGCAGTTCTCATGCTGCTATGTTTTGTTCATGTGTAGAAAGAGAGGACTTACTCATTCTGTGGCACTATAGAATACATGGCACCGGAGATTATCAGAGGGAAAGCTGGCCATGGGAAGGTGAGAGGAGAGGAAATTACTTGACAAATCTCACAGAAGTAGTTCATACAGTGCCCTCCAAAAGTATTGGAACAGTAAAGACAAAATTGCTCTGTTGGCTGTGGAGTCAAGACATTTACAAATATGATTAAAAGATGAATATGAGACAAAACTACAGAATGTCACATTTTATTATTGGGTGATTCAACACATAGATGTTTTACCAGCTAAGAAGTTCAGCACTTTTAGAGTTTCATCCCCCTATCTGATGTGAGCATAAGTATGTTTTAAAGTATATTATTTCGGTTATTGGTGCTTCCAGGCTCTCTCTCTCTCTCTCACGCACGCGCAGTTTAAAATCACCAAATAGTTATGAAATAGCCTATGACAAGTACAGAGAGTCTCTCTCTTGCCCCCACCCACCCATGCACGATAATATCGTGTATCGGCGATCTCACAGGCTGGCGATATGACGATATGAAAAATGACCATATCGCCCAACACTAGTCCAAGCCCTATGTTATAGAAATGTATATAATAAATATTTTAAAAATATAATGCGTACTATATTGATAGCCCATTTTAAAAGTTCAAAAGGTGTTTTTTTTTTTTAGTTTTATTTTTACCATCTCCCACTCACTGTAGTGGAGCAGTGACGTAATATTATTCTTAGAATGTTTTCAGCATTTCAGTAATAAATGTATCTGTATTTAAAGCGCATGCATATTATTGTAAAGTACATTAGTTACCATACAGGGCTTGGCAGTGGCCGAAAATGATTTACAAATTGTCTCAGATTTTGGACTGAGACAAAACCAGCAGGTAATTCGGCTGGGAATTTTTATGCTGGTGTTAGAAGACAAACACCAACGTTTTGGATTCGAATGGCAATAAAATCACCGTCTGGCGCTTGTAAATGTTGAAATTACCATACGTCCCCAAGAGAAACAATTACTGTCTGAATAGGTCTATTGACAGGATTTTATGAGATTCACCAAATTCTGATTAATGAGTGATAAAGCATGACGTGTATGATTGTGGTACTAGTTCCTTCCTTCCTGTCTGTAGGCAGTGGACTGGTGGAGTTTGGGGATTCTTATGTTTGAGCTGTTGACGGGAGCATCTCCGTTCACTCTGGAGGGAGAGAGGAATTCTCAGAGTGAGGTGTCCAAGTGAGTCTCGCCCGCACATGGGCAAACCTCCATGACTCTAATGATTTTCTCCACATGTCCAGATACACAGTGAACTCCCACAGTGTTTAAACTCCCAGTGATAACAACTGTTGTTATGAGTGAATCAGATAAATTAAATGAACTTTCTGTCTCTGACAGGCGCATCCTGCGCTGTGAGCCTCCATTCCCCTCGATCATTGGCCCCTTGGCTCAGGATCTCCTGCGAAAGTTACTGGTGAAGGACCCTCATAAGAGACTGGGCTCTGGTCCCAGAGGAGCCGAGGAGATCAAGTCTCATCCTTTCTTCAAGGTTCTCTCACATTCCATCTTTTTTCTTTTTGCTTTTCAGCTGTTTTTATTCCTCACACTTTAACACTGTTTAATATAGTTGTAATCATTGTAGTGATGTAGAAATTTTGGCAACCCGAAAATGGATTTCAGTTTCGATCAAAAAAGTTTTGGAAGGGCCCAAATCAGTGACCAAAATGGTGACATTTAATTAGCGCAATTTGACGATGTGTCTTTTCCGTTCACACAACATGGATATATGGCTATAACAGGTTGTAAAATGTTCAAATGTTTATTTTTCAGTAATCAATTTGAATAGAAATATTATTATATTATTACAAAGTTACAGCTATATACAACTCATGGATTTCCATTTTGGCTGAAAACTTTAATTTACGTTTCTCTGTTTTGGTAAAAAAAAATAATTTTGGTGCCTCACTGCTCTTAATCATTTCTCACCCTCATCTCATCTTTTCTATTTATTTTTCTAGTGGTTGTGTTGCAACTCATTTTACTTCTGTGATGTGATAAAAAAAAATAAATAAAAAATTAATGTAGGGCTGTGCAATTAATTGAAATTCAGTTTCGATTTCAGCTTCAAACGATTATGAAAATACAATAATCGAGATAAAACAATTATTGCTCCCCATTCCACCCCCTTTTCAGCGGTGCGCTTTTGCTCCTCCATGAAAGCCCAATTTCACATGCAGCTCAGTAAAATCATGTAACGTGACTATCATAAAAAGGGATGTGCTTGGTTTATTAATGTTTATTTGATGGCGTGTTTTTAAAAGCGTGAAAGAGAACTTGCGCTGTTCTGTGTATGCGCTCAGAGATGGAACACAATTTGGACAAGTAAAGTGAATGTTTAGATTAAACTGCATGCCTAAATGGTCAAATACATGCAAAAATATGTCAAAATGCGGCGCTTGGTGAGTATTCATGTAAACTTTAGTTGGTTATGTCTTAAATGAACGTAAACAGTTGAGAATGAAAATGTGTGTAACAATATATTGGATCTGTGCAGCTCTTAAAGCGAAAACAAGTAATATTCCTTCTGCCGTCTCTGATTAATATTAATCAAACATAAAAAATACAAAGCGAAAAATCACTCACTGCTCTTGAATGAAGGACTTTTGTAGTTTTAATAAGAAACAAAGCATGCTTAATTTTTACAGTGAAGACTATGCTATTTTATTTTACATTGAATTAACCTATTCAATTTCTGTAGTAGGAATACTTTAGACTTGCACAAAATTATTCAGTATTTTTATTTTTGCAAAAAAAACACAGTTTGTTTCATTTGTATCTTTTTTTCTATTGTATTTGACCTTTGCTTTTTTGTTTTATTGTATTAATAACTGTTTATTTGTTTGTCAATAATTATTTAAGACTGACTTTTTTTTTTTTGTTTGTTTTTTTTTTAAATTAGGCCTATATAAGTTACCCTAGTATTCTGCTGTGGTATTGAGAATTGTGAAATTTTGCTCCCATCTAAAATGTAGATGTCGTATTAACCTTATTTACAAAAACGTCTATTTCATATATATTGCTATCTTTAAATTAATCACTCATATAAAGTTTTGGACCCACTAATAATCGTGTTAAATAATCGTGATTACAATATTGACCAAAATAATCGTGATTATGATTTTTGCCATAATCGAGCAGCCCTATAAGACAGGCTTGATTTTATTCATTCGGAACTGATGGGATTGTGAAGTAGCTTTTTTATATTACAGATGGTTTTAGGGGTTGAAAAACAAGAGGGCTTGGTGATGTCTGAAAAGAAAAGTAATTTCAGAGATGGAGCAAGTTATTGAATTTCAATTAATTATTATAGGATAAACATTAATGGATAAAAGATCAACTTTAAAGGGGTCATTTTATACACTTATTTCTTAAAAAACTTGAAAAAAATAGTTTTACATGGCTCATTTTTTGTCCTCTCTCTTAGTCTCATCCATTTACATGCACAAATGGCCTGTTAATTTCCACGTAAATGCCTTCTGCAATGATTGGCTAACCTTTTTACTCATAAAATTAATAGCAATACATAATTATGGTTTTCAGATTTTTCAGGCCTAGATCAATATAATTTCTGTCACTCCATCCTTCAAAAAATATTTTTGTAAAGACTGTATTAATGCTGTTAAAAGTCTGCATTAAATCAAAATTTAAATGATTTCCTAATGCAGATTACTTTCTGGATTTATGAAGTTATGATATTAATGGATATGGATAAATTAAGTCCCGTCCATTTTTTCCTCATTCAGTAAGCTGTTTCTCTTGGAAATGTGTCACAGTATGTTAGTAAAGTAGGTCACATCACCCACTTCTCAAAGACTGAAGGAACCTAGACCTTGGTTAATGCTGTATGTTTATTAACGAAAAGAAAATCACAGATCTTTATAACAATTTTTTAAAGCTTAGCTTCAGTAAATGCTTTTCTTTCCCAACTGAGAAAGTTAGAGTGTGTTTTCAATGTACATCATACTCTTTTATTGTAAGGTGTAGTAAAATGTTATTTTCTCTGAAATTAAAAATTTAAGCCCAAAGTTATTTTTAGTTTCACAAACAAAAGTGTCCAAATATTTAGTATTCATTCTGAACACCATATCTATCGTTTCATCATTTAAAAGCCTAACAATCTTTTTTTATATAAAATATTTAATCTGAAAAATTTTGAATCTTTAAAACAAACAAACAAACAATTCAAAAGACACTTGATACTTGATCTAATACAATGACAAGTGGCTTTAGTGTCCACATACTTTTCAGGGTCACTGTAGATTGTCACACATCTCATCTGATTGATTTTTCCAGGGTTTAAACTGGTCTGACTTGGCTGAGAAAAAGGTTCAGAGTCCATTCCGACCAGAACTACGTAATGAGCTGGATGTGGGTAACTTTGCGGAGGAGTTTACAGGAATGGAGCCGGTCTATTCCCCTGCTAGCACACCACCTAGTACAGACCGGCTGTTTCAGGTACTCGCACATACAAACACACCTGTCCCTGTGTCCCTTTCATGGAGACAAACACGTGCATACAGTACATTGCATCCCATTTCCTGGCACAGCCCTCCATTATTAATATCAACAGATAGTGTCACTTCACACATACATACACAGATGCAGTACAGCCTTGTAACTTAATACCCAGACAAACACACACTTTATTGTAACACCTTCTCTGTCATGTATACCCTGTTCCATGATGTTTTTATACAGATTTTACACATTCCTGGTGGAAAATACAGCTTAAACCAATCTTAACTGACCAAAACAGACCAGTCTAACCAGCTAAACACCAATCTAACCAGTCTGGAAGACCAGCTAGACCAGCTTAAAGAAATAATTCACCCAGAAATGCTACTTACATTCATATAATTTCAAATCGACATCCATTTGTTTTTCCATGAAGCATTTTTTTTAAAGAATATAATATTCTTTCAGACTAGGCTAGACTTTTCAGCTAAGACCAGACCAGTTTTTTCAGAAGGGATTTTAGATTTTATTGTTGGCAGAATGAACTCTGTAGTGATTCTGTCCTCTCTTTCTCTCAGGGCTACTCTTTTGTGGCTCCTTCAATCTTGTTCAATAAAAATGTGGTGATGGCGGATGTTCTGGATGCTCATGTTAATGTTGACAGGCCTGGTTCTGCTACAGTTCAGCGCAGTGCTATGCTAAAGGTACACGGCACCTTGAAAAAAATCTTTTAAAGAGAATTTTCAAATTTATTTTTTAGGTGGTAAAAAAGGTTAAACAGCATTGTTTCTTCTGTCTTTTTCAGGACTCCCAGTTCTTTCACCATTATGAGCTGTGCCTGCAGGGGGCTCCACTGGGCGAGGGTAGTTTTTCTGTCTGCAGGAAGTGCAGACACAGGCAGAGTGGCCAGGAGTATGCTGTAAAAATCGTCAGCAGAAGGTAGAGACATTAAGTCAGATTTGTTCATTGCCAGACCACATTTATATCATTGCTTGCGGTTTCAAAGTCATTATTTGAGATTTTCCACAAATTAATTAAGATATGGGTTGAGCATTAAGAGAAAATAAATTTTTTTAGAAATGTAAAACAAATTGATCAAGAATAAATAATTTCATCTTCTCAGCATGATTTAAAAAAAAAAAAAAAATAAGAAAAGTACCTTTTTCTCATTTTAGTTGAACATTAATGTTTGCTCTAAATATTCTGAAATATTTAGACTGTTTTTGGAGAATTACAGTGACTTTTAAACAGTGTTTGCTTCACCATTATTCAGCAGCAGCACGAGAGAGAATTTTTTATATGTTTGAGTTATGAGATTGCATTCCAATTTTAATATAATGAGAGACTGGGATGCTATGAAGTAATAAATCAACAATATTCATTATTGTCCCAAGTGACTACTAACATAGTTACCAAGTCAAAGAATGTGTTTAATTCACTAATAATTGCAAGGGATTATTCATATTTATAAGCACAGGAGAACTTCTCATGAAAACTTTCAGCCAACACACGTGCACTTACAAGAACTTGTTCTTGTTGTAAAGCCTTGTTCGTAAAAATGTTCATATGCAGATTTCACATACACATTTTTGCATATAGACAATGTCTGATTTAAGGCAACAGTTGATCTTGGACACTGTGAAAGTTCTGCTAATATCCATCCGACTCAAAACTAACCATTACTTTTATGTGTATTGCTAAAAATGCAAATTTCAAGAAATTGGTCCTTCTACAAACAAAAAATCCTGTGGAAAACAGGATGTGGCCAATAACGAGCGGCGCTCGTTCTGAGTGAAGTCTGTGAAGTTTAGCAGAGAATCGCAAAGCTAAAGCTCATACACTTCTGACAGCAAAATGTAAATTTTTCTATGGCTTTCTAACATTTACAGATGGAGAATAAACCTGTGAAATATAAGTTATGCATTAAGGAAAACAGCACATCTCAAACACATAAAACAGCGCGAGTAGCCAAGCGTCTCTGTTAGCGGCACACGCAGCCTTTCTGTCAGAGCATCTGACGGGGTGAGCGCGAGCCACTTTAAACTCAAACTATGAACTATAAAATACTACATCTTACGAGTTTATTTATTTATTTATTTATTTTTTTTTTTTAAGCCCTTCATATAAAGCTTGTCACATGTTTAGAACAAACTGTAGTATGCACTTTCTCCGCAGCAGTTCAGTCTGTGTCCTCCCTAGATATTTTTTTCAGATGCGCTCGTATCAAACTACTGTATATCGATACTAACGGTATTGCTTCATACTGTATCGCTTGTAAAGAATATATTGATATATCGTACAAACTCGATATACCGCCCAGCCCTACCAGTACCACATGGAAATTGACAGTTGCACAGTATATTTGATACTTTTTGAAGTAATAATGATGTTTGCAAATAATGTGCATTATTTTTCTGTTTAATTTACTTACAAATATAATTTCCCCTCCCCATAGCGTAGTAGAATGGGCCTATACAGTGTGTTCTCAAACACCAGCCATGAGACATTTTTTTCCAACAATGCTCTAGTCTTAGCACTAGAGGTGTTTTATATTGACAAAAAGAAATTGATATCTTGATATTTTCTGGGGTTTTGTCAGTAGACAATATTTTCCTGAGTGTGTTTTTGTGCTGGTACCTTGGATGAAATCTGGGCTGGTATCGTGGACCACTGATTCCCAATGCTTTTAATATTCTATTCTGTGCAGTGGTTAGTTGACATCAGTGACAGAAATTAACTTTTGAATTAAGGGGAGGATATAGTATATGATACTTTTGCATGATATACTATATGCTCCCCAAAAATGTTTTTGAAGGACATTTTTTTACCTTTATAAGGGCAATTTTTTCTAACCTTATTAGATGAATACATCTCTTTTGTCAAATTCTTACAGTTAATCAACCAATTCAACTAGAATAATAAAATATTATAGGGCTGTTATCAACAAAATCCATTTTTGCACTGCAGTGGTGGTGCAGAAGCTGCATCTGAAGTGGCATTTTGTTTAATTGGATCAAAAATAGATGATAGAATGTCTCTTTTGAAAGTGAAATGTCCACTTTCAAGCACTTTTGTCCTGATTTCTTTGAGGGAAGAGTCTGTGGGCAGATCGCTTATTTCGCTTCTGCTCCAATAGCTACAAAACTACGCTGTATTAGAATCAGGACTGCTAAGAGAACGTTGTGCAATTTATATTTTTTACCTTCAAACCAAACTTACGAGCCAGCAAAGTTTAAATCCTGTCTGGCTAGCAACACGCTTCAACAAGACATCCCATAATGTTTAAGAATCAGGTCAGTGTGCAGCGAGTAGGGCAGGCTGTCTTTTGTGGCTGTTTGAATGCATTTAACCACATGAGCATCTGCACTATGATAGCAATCTGATCAAATGTGTTTTTGACTACTTCTTCTCAAAATGTTTCAGACCCTGTTTACACCTGTATGTAGCATTGTCCACTTGTGATCGGATTGACAAAAATGCATCTTAACACCATGTGTAAACAAGGCCTAAAATGGCTCATTCATTTAGAAACTAAGCAAATAACTGTCTTTATAAATGGGTTTTTGAATCATTCAAAAATGCAGATTCATTCAATAATGAAACACCCCTATGTGTTGCTCTGAGATGAGCAAGCATTGGCTTTCTAACTGTGTTCTAATAGACTACATCATGGCATGTTTTTGTTTGGTTTTTGCAAAGCGACACACTCGATAATGTCAGTTCGCACATCATTAAAACAACAATTACGACTTTATCATAGATGAAACATCTCGCACATCCTTACTCATAGCCTTTCTGCCGTTGTAGGATGGAGGCCATGACTCAGAAAGAGATCGCAGCACTACGCCAGTGTGAATCTCACCCCAACATCGTCACACTCCACGAGGTCTATACTGATCAGGTATGCCTTTGCACTACACACACATACACACAGTACCTAGCTATCAAAATGAACACATTCTGCTGTTTTTAAGCAAAAAATAATATGTATACATACCTGGTCACATGTGTTACATACTGTTAGTTCTCTTTTTATGGATTTTTAATGCCGCATTGCTATATATTGCTAGTTTCATTTTTTGTTCCCATTTTTTCTGTTCCATCTCTTGCAGTATCATACATATCTGGTCATGGAGTTGTTGCATGGTGGAGAGCTGTTGGAGCGAATAAGGAAAAAGAAGATGTTTGCTGAATGGGAAGCCAGTCAGCTGATGAAGAGTCTGGTGTCTGCGGTCAGCTACATGCATGAGGCTGGAGTCGTGCACCGAGACCTCAAACCAGAGGTAGAGAGACAGATACTGAGAAAAAGAATTAGAGATTTTTTTTTCTAGGGCTGAAGGAACTCACTAGCTACACCTTAGCAGCCACTGCAGTGTTTCCCATTCATTAAGTACACAGCCACAGTCTAATCTGTCCCGCCACAGTTTCATAACAAACCGAAAATATATTTATCAGGGTTCCCGTGGGTCCTTAAAAAGTCATAAATTTACTTGTATCAAATTTAAGGTCATAAAAAGTCTTAAATTGTTCAAGAAAGTATTAATTATGATTTCAAGAGGTCTTAAATTTGGGTACAGACCAGAATTGCGATACAGCTTAATGTGAAGATTAAACTTCAAAAGGCTATGATTTTATTAAATAAACATGAGAGCTGCACGTTTCAAAGTCTGGTGCTGCGCTGCTTTGTGTTCTGCCGTTACCGGGAAAACCGTTCCGAAAGCGCCTCCTGCAGGCAGAGAATGAATGTGCATGTTCAATAAGGCTGTTGTTGTGAGTAGGGTATTCCTGCAATACCGGAGGCTGCAGTTTCAGGACCGCATTTCTAGGACCTTATAGTTTTTTTTAAATTATTTTATTTTATTTATTTATTTTTTGTATGCGTGTATTAGCGGCTCATACTATTTTATAGCACTTGCTATTAAATTCTTTTTATTATTATTTTTAAGGAATTATGTAGTTGTTTAATTGTATACACTTAATTATTGTCCTAACCAACTCCTAACCCTAAACATACCCGTTGGTAACCCTCTTAAAATATTTAACCTAATTTATTTCAATATATTCTATATATATTCTGGTTTTAAATTCAGTTTTCTTGGAAAGGAAGACTTGTGTCTGTGCGAGACTTAAATTCATTCGCTGCAGCGCTTCGTGTCTGATGTGTGACCCACTAAAAGTGCAGTAAACGGTAAAACAATTGCAGTACAAATTCGTGTGATTATTAGTACTTTAATAAATGTAAAATAATTTGAATACAAATACTAATTTACAACATCCAGCCGCAGAATGAACTGTTTTGCACAGCTAAATAGGCTAAATGGAGATTGCTACATTAAAAATAAGATAGAATGATAAAAAATTAATAGTTTCCATAGATCTAGTCTTTGCATATGTTTGTTTGATGTTTGAATCAGGTCTCCTCTGTTGGAATAGATAGCGCTGTCCCAAAAAATAGGGTCGTATGCAGTTCTAGAACTGCAGCCTCTGGTATTGCAGGAACATTGGGTTGTTTTTGTTCAGATCAATGCGAATATCGACCCGTGTTCTTACCCTGCAAACACGCAGAGCTGTAAATGTCATTATAAAAATCTAAACAATAAAATGTGTTTGTATGTTAATTAATATAATTTATTTATAATTAAGTTAATATAATAAATACTTTTGACTATTTTGACTTTTAAAGGCTGAAATGTGAAGTGTATCATTTTATAAAACTTACTGTTTTTGTGAGAACTTTTATCTGAACTGTAAATCATGCTTTTTACAGTCATTTTTTTCACAGACATTGCTTTTTCACAAAGCTAAAGTCAGACTATTCTTATACAATCTCATTTAAATCAAAAACTGCTCATGCTACATGTATGTAGCATCTTTGTTTGTATCATGATTAAAATGCAGTGGTTGCCTCTAATTTTAAATGGCTACAGATTTTATTTATTTATTTATTGCATTTATGAAATGTTTAGTTGTTGTAGTAGTAGCAACTATTTCATGACCAGGAAAAAAATATTTATGGCTGTTAAATTTTCTGAAGTCACCAGCCATTGGCAGGTGTGGCAAGAAGTTAGTTTTAGGCCCTGCTTGCAAGTGTAGAAGTTAGGACAAAAGTATTGTAATTTCCCTACTGTAGTGTAAAGTAAAATAATATACCTGGGAAATACTAATTTTCATTTATTTTACAGTGCAATTGTTTTACAATACATGGCAATTACTGTCATGGGAATAATAATACAAAATATTGTTATTATTGTTGTATTCTATTTTGTTTGGCTTCCTAAAACACCAGTATGAATTTAATTTAGTTTAGTTTAATTTAATAGACTGAGACACTATATCACAACTAAAAAAGAAGGTCCCCTTTAAATTTCAGTCCATTCGCCAGCTTTTTTCTTCGTTCAGTTTGCACTCTGAACTTGTGTTGGAGCTTTCAATTATGAACTCTCAAAGTGCACCAGATAGATGAAGTTAACTTTAAAATGCACACAAATTTCTTCTGAAGGGCATGTCCCCGGACCCCCCTTGAGGGACCAAGGTCCACTCACCACAGTCTCACAAAATTCTTTGGGAAACACTGCACTCAAAAAACTGGCAACTACAGTAGTGGGCTAAAAATAACTCTAAACACCATTTTGTCAGTGATGTTTGCACAGTAAATGTAAAATCTAGTTTAGTCTACTTATGATGGATAGATAGAAATGATATGTCTACTTGATGTATTGAAATGTTGTCATGACATTTTAATTTTTAACTTTGATGAAATACCTTGAAAAATATAGATATTCAATACCACAGGGAAATATTAAGGGCATAAATTGGAACTGTATCGAAGTTAATTTGCTGTTGATTAGAGCTATGAAATATAGCTAAAAACTATCTGAATATTTTTCCAATTTTTATTTGATATGTATATTAATAATTTTCTGTTGTTCTCGAGAAATGTAAAAAGGTGTTTTTTTTTTTTTTTTTTGCCAAGGATAGAACAGCTTAACTTTTAACTTTACTGCAAAAATAATCAGTCGTTAACAAAATGATGATAATAATAGATATTAGGGGTGTGAATCGGCACTGGTTTCACGATTCGATTCGATTACGATTATCATGTCAACGATTCGATTTGATTCGATATCATGATGCATCACAATTATATCAAATTTATTTTGTGCATTTTTATTAAATTATATAAGCAGAATAATTAAAATAATTAAAAATTAATAATACATCAAAACAATTAAGAATTTAAACAAATATAGCTTCAAAACATATAAGCAAATATAAAAAAAGACAATTACAAGTGATAAAAAGTATCTGAGAGTGCTTTAAGTGTCCGAAAGTTTACAGACACTCATAATTATAGGTTTTTATTTTTTCTCAGCATTATTGCCGTTTAATTATTACTGATGAGATCATAGACAGTGGCAGCTTTAATAGGCTACATTCACTAATGCACAGATCTATTTCCACATATCAGATGTTTTGTTCTGTTCTGAAAACATAACTGACTGTCAATTACATCGATTTCGTATCATAAACGTATTCGGAGATGCAAGTGCATTTAACCGCAGCCGCGATCGAGCTTCAGGACATCAAACACAAAGCGCATGTGAAAGTCTGTCAGTACGTAAGTTTCGTTCATCTAATACAAACTGCATTGCAAACGGCATAAGTGAAAGCATATCTAAAGTAAAACACTGAAATAACGGCAGGTGGAAACACACACTGTCAAGCAACGCACACGTGTCTCACAGCGCATATTCTGTGCAGATGAAGCCCACCGCGATTGTCTCACGCACACACATGCCATATGTGGGAAAAAGCCACTAAGCTTGGTTTTTCCAAAATGTGCCCAGATTCCGCATCGATGCAGAATCGTCCATGTCTGCATCGTGATGCATCAATGCAACGTTTAATTTCAACTCTGCTAATAGATATAGTGACCACTTATTGCTTTTTACCAAATTAAAGAAGTTCACTTCCAGAATGAAAATTCCTGATAATTTTACTCACCCCATGTCATCAAAGATATTCATGTCTTTCTTTTTTCAGTCCAAAAAAAAAAGTATATAATTTTTTTTTTTTTTTTCCCCAAGAAAATGACTGATTGTTTTGCTAGAAAAGACCCTTATTCCTTGGCTGGGATCGTGTAGAGCCCTTTGAAGCTGCTTTGAAACTGCAGTTTGGACCTTCAGCCCATTGGCCACCATTGAAGTCCACTATATGGAGAAAAATCCTGGAATGTTTTCCTCAAACATATATTTTTTTTTCGACTTCTTCACTTCTAATAGTTAAATCCTTTATTTTGGCAGAAGACTTCAGACTTTATGTGAATGTGAAAATTGAAAAAATGTGAAAAGTATAAATTGGCACACATTGCAGGCCCGAATGCCTATTAAACTCATGGTACGTGCAGAGATTAAGTTCACATTTGCTATGAACCGAGCTGTTTTGAGAAGCAGAAAACACCAGATCATGCTTATTTAAGTGAAACTATACTATATAACTTATATACTTAATTAAAACACACTTCTGTATGTCAGCTTACTGTCAGAGAGAAGAAAGATTTAAAAAACACAGCTGGTATCGATGTATTGAAACAGTTTCAATTATTGAGAATCAATGTGTATCTAAAAATGTATATTTTTGACAACACTGATATGTAGATTTGTTGATGTTTGGACAGCAAACAGATAAATGAACACAAGGATGGACATCCTGATATTTGAATGCAACAAAAGATCAACTAAAATGCAATGACAAAATGAGCAGCCTTAATGCCATTCTCTCTCTAAATGTATAAAAGGACGCCGTCATGCGATGAGAAAAGCATTATGCTCACATCTGTTGCACCGCTAACTGGCCGTGCTCTATTCAGTATCTCGTTCTCTCATTCAAATCTCCCGTCAGCTGTGTGATCATCACTCATAGTTTGCTTGATTTCACTCTGTGATATTATACATTCAGCGCTCACTCTGTGCTCAGCTATCCATGTGCTGATTTGTCTCCGTGCAGTGGAATTTTAATGTGCCATTCACATGCAGGTAAAAGGACTGTAGATGAGAGACTGTCGACATTAATCTTCATCAGTGGGATTTTTTCCTAAATGAGATCTTTCAGCCATCACATAGACCAACTGCCTCCAATACGATATGCACTGCACGTTTTAATACATCGCAATGCATCATAATTAGATCAGCGGTGCCAAAATGTCAAATCGTTGTAACTCTGAACCTCTTGTGGTTTATTGTGTCGATGCATCGCTGTATGTCACACATTGTCCCTCTTTTTTTCACCTCCTCTGGTAGAACGTGCTGTTTGCTGATGAGTCGGATGAATCAGTGTTGAAGGTGATTGATTTTGGATTCGCACGGCTGTTTCCAGCGGGGAGCGGCAGTGCGCCCCTGCAGACCCCCTGCTTCACCCTGCAGTATGCTGCTCCGGAGCTCTTCCACAGCTCGGGGTATGACCAGGCCTGCGACCTCTGGAGCCTCGGTGTGATCCTGGTAGGTTTGAGTCTATATAAGTGTGCTTGAGGATATTTATATTTATGGATGAAGTACTGGTTTAGACTGGACTGCCATGTGTATTGTTTTATTCGGGGGAGAGGTCAGTGTTTAAAAATCGATACCTTAACTTGAATAAATAGAAAAGTAACAAAAATCTATTTTGTTACATTCCAAAAGTAAACTTAAACTACTTAACTACTTAAATCATTGGGTTAGTGTTGGGGATACACTGTACATTACAAAAATACATGAAAAAAAAATATCTGGCTTTCTGTCTGTCAGTCCATTTATCTATGTGTCTATCCATCTATGTATCCATTTCTCTCCATTCGTCTGTCGTACTATCTGTCTGTCTGTCTGTCCGTCCATCCATCCATCCATCTATCTATACATCCAAATATCCATCTGTCTCACTTTCCATCTGTCTGTCTGTCTGTCTGATAGACTGCATAACCTTGAAACTACTTCAAACCGAAAACCTTCAAATATAATCTTTTAATCTTTTAAAACTACTTCAAACCTTTGGCCATGCTTTCTCAAATCAACATCAAAGTCTGTCTGGACCATTTTTTTAAAGTCTAGTTTCTTTTTATAATTTGACAGTTTGTTCAGAAATGTAAAACCAAAAATGTAATATAAAATGCTGATATTATTAGTGTTGTTCTTTTTCATCAGTACACCATGCTGTCTGGCCAAGTTCCATTCCAGAGTGAGAAGAAAGGAATGACATCATCGCACGCAGCTGACATCATGCACAAGATCAAGGAGGGAGATTTCTCATTGGATGGTGAAGCCTGGAAGGGTGTGTCTGAAGAGGCCAAAGATTTAGTGAGAGGTACTTTTACTGAAAGAATGAAAACTTTCTTGGGTTGTGAAACATCTTGCTCCAAGGTAGAGCTGGGTAATGCCATCATCGGAAATAACCTAGTTATTAGTATTATTAGTATTACAGTGTTATACAAGTTAGATTAACCTCCAGCTTATCTTAAATCTCCACATGTAAGATGTTTAATTAATTTATGTGGTCGTTTCAAATTAATTATTGTAATTAAAGGGGTCCTATTACACCCTTTTACAAAATCTTGATTTGTTTTTTTTTTAAGGTTTACTAGAATAGGTTTTTATGCTTGATTGTTCCAAAAACGCATTATTTTTTTACATATTTTACATTATTGCAGCGCCTCTCTTCCCACTGTGTCTCAAACGCACTGTTTAGTTGTTGAAACCCCTCCTTCCAAAATACGAAATGTGCTCTGATTGGTTAGCTGTCCCAGTGTGTTTGTGATTGGCCAAACGCTTAGAGCGTTTTTCATATTCGTTTTTATTATTATTATTATTATTATTATTATTATTGTTATTATTATTCTGTGGTTGGGAATTAAGTAATTGACTTTGTGAAGTCACAATATCTGGAGAAAACACATTGTAAGTCAAAATGAGCCATTTGTTGTAGTTCTTAAAAAGTGCTTTCTGTATATATCTTGATTTGGAGTGGATTTTGTGTTGTAACCTTGCAGATCTTTTTTTATGCTCAAACAGCAAAATTACACACTAACTAATGTTGAAAATGTGAAAAGCATAATAGGACCCCTTTAAGCATTACAACATAACACTAGCTACACATAATACATATTATTGCTACTACTAGGAATGTGTTCTGAATTGACACCAATGAACAATAATGTAAGCAAAGAATGTTCATGATTATGCATGATGTGACTTTTCCCGAATTTGAAATGCATTAGCAACTTTGGTTGTACACTGATTACATTACTTGCCCACCGTGGCACCATCCCCACTGTTTTGTTGCTTTTTTATAGAAATGAAACTCATTTAGTTCAGAAAACGTACACTACAATTCTAAACTGAAAGCGTCTGTTCTGCTACATACAGCCATGGCTGCCAGGTCTGCGTGACAAAACTAGCCCAATAGTTAGCCGAAAGTAGCAATGAGCATATGTCAAATATAAAAACTCAAAATATGTAATTTCTATACAATTTATATACAATATTAGAATGTTTGCGGGTGCAAAAATCACAGGTGCGGGCGGGAGTGGAACACACACTTTGTGGGAATGGGTCGTAATGGTCAGAAATTCAGTGGGCGCAGGATTGAAAAAACAGTCATGCACAGAGCTCCTCTTTGAAATATTTTTAATTGATTTAATCAGAAAGGCTGTGGCAAGAACCACAATACATTAAGGTGCCAACAAAGCAATTTCTTGTTAAAAAAAAGCAAGACTCTTAAGAAAACATTTGAGAACCTTTTGAACATTTTTCAAGAATTAAACATCCTTCTTGTAATTTTTATTTAAGTCTTAAGTCCTTAAATTTAATTTAATTTAATTATTTAAATATATTTTTATCGACATAATTAACACAGGTTCATTTGATGTCAGAGTTTGGTTCATTTAAATGATGTAAGTGTGGTTTTCCAAACTGTGCTGTGCATCGGCAAATCATATCAGAGTCTGGGGTATGGTTCATGTGAAGACCGATGTGCCTGTTTGCTGCTGATATGGAATGCAATTGGAAATTAACCCCTATTGATGATGTATTTATTTGGGAGAGAGGAGCAATTGAACTCTGGTTTGGCTTTCATTTCTGACGTTTGGAATGCAGTACTATTAGATGCACGAAACTCGCGCACTGACAGACTTTCCCATGCACTTTGTGTTTGTTTGTCCTGAAGCTCGATTGCGGCTGTAGTTAAATGCACTCGCATTTTCGCATACTTTTATATGAAATTGATGTAGGCTACACACAGTCAGTTATGTTTTCAGAGCAGGACAAAACATCTGATATATCAAAATAGATCTGTGCATTAGTGTGAATGCAGCCTGTTAAAGCTGCCACTGTCTATGATCTCATCAGTAATAATCAAACAGCAATAATGCTGAGGAAAAAAGAAAGACCCATAACTATTGTTTTTAAACTTTCGGATACTTAAAGAACACTTATTTTAAATAAGTATTTAAAAAAAAAAAAAAGTAGCCTGCTTATATAATAATAATTTTAAAAAAAACTAAATTTTGCACAAAATAAATTTGAGATAAAATTTATATGAAAATATAGCCGTGTGCAATAATATTGAAAACTGAGAATGTGACTCATCGTGATATTGAGTTGAAATGATAATCGTAATTGAATTGAATCATGAAACCAGTGAAGATTCACACCCCTATTTTTAAGATGGCAGTACTGACATACAGAGATTTCAACTATAAACAAAAAGCATAGAAACTGCAATTTTGGTTAAAATGTAAAGTTGTAAAGATGTATTTGCACAGCAGAAGAATTAATTGGGGAAAAAATGTAGATCAAGAATCGTTTTGGAATCGGATCGTGAAGTGCCTGAAGATTCCCACCCCTAATTTCATATCATTTAAGTACCATATTTTCTGGTCAACAAATCACACCTGAATGTAAGTCACACTGGGTTAAAATGGCATTGTTGAGAGAAAAAAAGTTGCAAAACTGATGAGATGTGAGTGAGGACTTGAGAAGAAAAACCAGAAAATCTATTAAATCCTGGAAAATCAGGTGAGATGCTTACAGAACAGAATACAAAGCCGACATATGGCTTAATCCAAATTAATGTGCTCACGTATCTCTCATGCAGCACAAATTCAAATGTCCATATTCGTAATGTAACACATGGTTATTAAACTATTATTTCTTTTGTAAAAATGGATTTGTACTTCACATGTTCCAGTATCCAAGTAAAGCAGCAGCCTTCATATGCGCTAACAACTAGTGCAACTTATTTTGGTTGACTGCACTTTAGTTTAATGATAAATAGGCTGCTATGTGAAGTTAGCAATGATAGGACTGATATGTGTTTGTGTGCATATTTCTGAGCATTTTATGTGCTTGATGTTAATTTCACTTTGAAATATATAGAATACATAGCAACACCAGAAAAAAAACTAAAATTCTTTGATACATTCCTTGAACCCCCCCCCCAGCCTGTTTTGTCCCAGTACTCCAAAATCAGTAGGCAGTTCTCCTATGATTGGATATTATGCTTCCATAAACAGAAAATCCCTTTGGGTAACCTAAATGTGTGTCATTTAAATCAGATTTAAGATTACAGTCCAAATTGAGGATTCAATCAGAAAAGCCCTTGTTACAGAATCTGTTAGTTTATGAAATCTTCTGTGAAATAGTTGGTGATCGTCCATAGTAACTGAATTGCAATCTTCATGGGTTTAGAGCTCAGAGACCTGTGAAATTTACTTGCGTTCACCCAATACTTGGAGTCTCTATTGATTACCACCTGAAATAGCTGTGAAATACGTTGTAATAGTTTTATACCACTCCAAAGCTTTTGATGAGTGATTCTTGACCCAGCTGTGAGGGACCCACAGGCACTCGAACGCATTTCAGTCCAATTTCAGCACAAGTGCTTGTTATTATATGTCATTTGATCATCTAGATTGAGATGGATGAGGTTCAGTGCCCTGGTGGAAGGAAAGAGTGTGATGGTCCCTGAGGACGCTGCTTTAGTGGCTGAAGGATGCTTATATTGGCAGCCCCCAAATTAGCTTCCATCTGAAGTTTTATCTCCCTCTTCATCTTCACAGGTTTGTTAACCGTAGATCCTGAGCGACGGCTGAAGCTCTCGGCTTTGAAAGAGAATGCCTGGCTTCAGGGAGGTGGCGTTATGTCCTCCACCCCTCTCTGCACCCCTGATGTTCTGGAGTCCACCGGCCCGACTGTCCGTACCTATGTCAATGCCACCTACAAGGTCAAGTATCTGCATTTTATACTGTTTGTCTACAAAGTACAGAAATTATTTATTACACACTAGTAGTACTAGATGGAATAACAAAAATAATGATAGTTGTTATGATTGCTGATGTTCGCCAACATATTAGTTCATCTACATCTTATCTAGAATAAAATACAAAATACATTGATGATAAATGCCTCTCACTCAAGTATTCGCATTATGGCCTGGTTTCATAGACAGGGCTTAGCCTAAGCCAGGATTAGGCCATAGTTCAATTAGGACATTTAAGTAATTTTCATTCACATGCCTTAGAAAAAAGCATTACTGGTGTGCATCTTAAGATAAAACAAAGGCACTGACATGTTTTATGATCAGTCAGTGCAAGTTTTTTTCAGTTGAACCAGCTCAGATTTACATTTAGTCTAGGACTAGGCTTAAACCTTGTCTGTGAAACTGGGGGTAAAAGATTTAATCAGTCTGGTCATAATGCTAAAACATTGAATTCCAAGCAAAACATATAGGAATATATTAACAAAACAAAAACAAGACTGTATACTTAATTTTTGGTGAACAATCCATTTAAAATTGTCATCATTTACTCACCCTTATGTCATTCCAAACCCATAAGATTTTTGTTCGTTTGGAGCACATCAAATATTATATTGTAAATGGAAGCTCATATGTGCTTTCTTGATATGTGAATAAAAGCCTAAATTAAATGTGTTAATCATATAGAGTGATTCTGTTATTTCAGAAGACTTGGATTAAACTGCTCGATTAAAATTGATTTCTTTTATGATCTCTTCATGAACTTTATGAAACGTCGTCAAGTCACTATTATTTGTATAGACGGGGAAATAGCGTGTCGAAATAGTGTCATTCTCCTCTGACCAGACAAAATCAGCAGTTTAAATCTAGGCTGCAGCAGAGTCAGATTTTGCAAAGGACTCATCTGGTTCCTGTGGTCTTGTCCCGATGGCCATCTAGGAGACAGGGTCTTCACTGGGGATCAGTTTCTGGGGCTCATCTAGTTGTCCTCTCTGCTGACGTTTAGGGCTGTAGAGGTCATCTCTAGGTGCTGATCCACCATCTGATCTGGATACGGACTGGATCTGGGTGGCTGCAGTGACCATCTGATCTGGATACAGTCTGGATCTGGGTGGCTACGGTGACCTCGGAATAAGAAAGAAACAGACTAATATTAGCGTAGATGCCATTCTTCTAACGATGAAACAAGTACATTGGGTGTTTTGGGAAATGTTCCCGGTTCCGGTTGACCTAATTAATGCAGCCTAACAATCCTTTAACGGATTTGAATTATAGAAATGCGATAGTGTATTATGTGTAAGCCAGGTTAAAGAGATGGGTCTTTAATCTAGATTTAAACTGACAGAGTGTGTCTGCTTCCCGAACAGTGTTAGGTAGATTGTTCCAGAGTTTGGGCGCTAAATAGGAAAACGATCTCCCACCCGCAGTTGATTTTGATATTCTAGGTGTTATCAAATGACAAGAGTTTTGAGATCGGAGCGGACGTGAAGGACTATAATGTGATAAGAGCTCACTCAAATACTGAGGTGCCAAACCATTCAGGGCCTTATAGGTAATTAGTAAGATCTTAAAATGTATACGATATTTAATAGGGAGCCAGTGCAGTGTTGACAGAACCAGGCTAATGTGGTCATACTAACTGGTTCTAGTAAGAACTCTAGCTGCTGCGTTTTGAACCAGCTGGAGTTTTATTAAACGTGCAGAGCAACCACCCAATAAAGCATTACAATAATCTAGTTTCGAGGTCATGAACGCATGAATTAATGTTTCTACATTTGACATTGAGAGCATAGGTCGTAATTTAGATATATTTTTAAGATGGAAAAAATGCAATTTTACAAATGCTAGAAACATGTTTTTCAAAGGAAAGATTGCTGTCAAAAAGTACGCCTAGGTTCCTAACTGATGACGAAGAATTTACAGAGCAGCCATCCAGTATTAGACAGTGATCTAGGTTATTAAATGCAAAAGTTTTTGTTCCAATAATTAACACTTCTGTTTTTTCAGAATTTAGCAGTAAGAAATTGCTAGTCATCCAGTTTTTGATATCAACTATACATTCCATTAGTTTTACAAATTGGTATGTTTCATCGGTCACGAAGAAATATAGAGCTGAGTATCATCAGCATAACAGTGAAAGCTAACACCATGTTTCGTAATGATATCTCCCAAGGGTAACATGTAAAGCTTGAAAAGTAAGGGGCCTAGTACTGAGCCTTGAGGTAGTCCATACTGCACTTGTGATTGGTATGATACCTCTTCATTTACTGCCACGAATTGATGGCGGTCAGATAAGTACGATTTGAACCGTGCCAGTGCACTTCCTCTAATGCCAACATAACTTTCTAGTCTATTTAAAAGAATGTTGTGGTTGACAGTGTCAAACACCAGTAGCACTAATAGAGAGATACAACCACGATCAGGTGATAAGAGCAGGTCATTTGTAACTCTAATGAGAGCAGTCTCAGTACTATGATATGGTCTAAAACCTGACTGGAAATCCTCACATATAGCTTTTTTCTCTAAGAAGGAACATAGTTGTGAGGAACGTCAAAGTTTTGAGTGAGTAGGCTTTTAATGGGGGATGGAAATCTCTTAGGTTTCATTAAAAATATTTTCATTTGTGTTTTGAAAATGAATTTAAGTTTCATGGGTTTGGTACAACATGAGGATCAATAAATGATATAATTTTTATTTTTGGTTGAAAAAATGATCTTATCTTTAATCTGAATATTATTGATCTGGTCTTTAATCTGAATATTATTGATTTTTGTATGTATATTGAATTTGTCATTATTATTTTATACGTTCAGGGAATATTATTAATATTTGATTCAATTATGGCTGTAGTTCATATCAAATTATTCTTAAAGGGATACTTTTCCCCAAAATGAAAATTTTGTCATTAATCACTTACCCCCATGTCGTTCCAAACCCGTAAAAGCTTCGTTTGTCTTCGGAACACAATTTAAGATATTTTAGATGAAAACGGGAGGCTTGTGACTGTCCCATTGACTGCCAAGTAAATAGCACTGTCAAGGTGCAGAAAAGTATGAAAAACATCATCAAAATAGTCCATCTGCCATCAGTGGATATCCACTGAACACACCATGTACGCTGTTCTGTGTCAGCCACGCCACGAGGATGCGCTGTTTTTGTTCAAATCAAAGCGTAAATACGCGTAGAAAACGTATCGCGGCTGACAGAAGAGCATACGTAGTTTGTGTCCTGTGGATATTCTCCAAAATGGCGCTACAGTGATGCGGAGAGAGACCCAGAGGAGACGAATTATTGAATAAAGTCATTATTTTTATTTTCTTTGCATACAAAAAGTATTTGTGTCGCTTCATAACATTCAGATTGAAACACTGATGGCAGATGGACTATTTTAACAATGTTTTTCATACTTTTCTGGACCTTGACAGTGTAATTTACTTGGCAGTCAATGGGACAGTCACAAGCCTCCCGGTTTTCATCTAAAATATCTTAAATTGTGTTCCGAAGACAAACGAATCTTTTACGGGTTTGGAACGACATGGGGGTAAGTGATTAATGACAAAATTTTCATTTTGGGGTGGAGTATCCCTTTAACTCTCCTGATTGGCCACTCATTAAAAAAATAGGCAATCGCTGACAAAATAGTGTGTTGTTAAAGATTATTTGTTGTGTAATCTGTATTATGTTCAAAAACTCATATTAATGCTTTGTATCATGATATCTCTTTATTTCCACAGGCATTTAACCGGGGGAAGCGTGAGGGTTTTTTCCTTAAAAGCGTTGACAATGCGCCGCTAGCAAAACGTCGGAAGATGAAAATGACCAGTACAGGTGTGGAGACGAGGCGCAGCTCATCCTCCTCCTCATCTTCCTCCTCTTCCTCATCCGCTTCCCATTCCAAGACGCAGAATTGCCAATCTTTGAATCCCCACGAGGACCCCAAACTGTGACATCTCCCGTTTGACTGAAAAGCTGCTTTGATGTGGTGAGAGAATGTATTGCAAAAGCATTACAGGGTGAAAAAGACCTATAAAAAAGACTACGCAAAATAATATAACCTTGATATGGCAGCAAATTCAACATATATTGAAGTCTCTGCAGGAGTAAAGCCCTGTGCTGACAAGATCAACAGATCAACTTGGATTTTCAAGTCATTTGGAGGAAAGAGGATTTTTTTATTATGGTGGCTCTCTGTAAACACAATGCCAAGGAAATTATCTACATTATAAAACAGACTCCAATGGTGTTTCCTTTGTAATTTCTTTTCATAGTTTGAGACTGTAGACATTTTAATGAATGTAAAAATGTTAAATCATGTGGTGGGTATCTACTCACTTTTAGAGAGATCTTTTAACTGCAAGAGAGGATTGAAACACGTGAAACTGAGATCAGGGAAAGCTGAAATATTAGGGAATAGTGGACAAGAAAGCCACAAGAGAGCAAAGCCATATGTGAGAATTAGAGTGGACTTCTATTTTAATGTATTTTAATGATCCACTGAGCAAAGCTTTATGTGAATCATGTACAGGCTATTTACATGTCACTACTTTCAGAAGTTTTCTCGATGTTTGCATGGCTATAGTATTTTGAATTTTTTTTTAACAGTTGACCTATGAAGTCAGACCACACAAAGTCACTGAATCACCAGTTACAATGCGGGACTGGACAAGGAAATAGATCCTATCCACACTTTTGGGTGAGTCTCACAAAGACATGTCAGTTGTATTTCTCCTCAAAATCAAAAGAAAAAGTATTCTATTATATTTTGAGGACAATTAACTATTAAAAATGATTAAACCACAAGTCCTGCATGCCATATTGGCATTACTGCAATGTGGGGAAAACCCCTCATTAATTCAGATTTCTTTATTTTTAATTCAAATCAGCACACATGCATCAATATATACTTAAAATTGTACTTTACTAATGTGGGGGGAAAAAATATATATATATTTTTTTCATGTAAAATATGAAATAAAAAAAAACTATACCCAGAAATTTCTTGACCGTTTTTGTGAGATTCACCATTTTTTGTCTCGACCTTTTTACCATTTGTGTCTTATTGCTAGTTATCACATGAAGTGTGTAGAGATCACTTTATATACCATCACTAACTTACTTGATTGATTTCAAAAGGTTTGGATATATGAATCGCTGGCTTTGAAAAACAGATGTGGCATTTGCTTTTATCAGTGTACTTGAAATGTTGTGCTTCATGAATAGTGTGCACAGTCTTGTCTCTTCTACTGAGCTGAGGGATCCCGACGTCCACTGCCTGTTCAACTCTGCTATCCGTCGTAAGGGCTGAGGTTCACAAGACAGCAATCAATCCTTCACATTCTTAAGGGCTTTCACAATCGCACATCCACGCTGTGATCGAGTGACCCTCTTGCACTGTGAGGAGTGTGAGAGAAGATGGCACTGGCATCCCTCCCTATTTCCCTTTTTTTATTAACCGTCTTCACGGCCATTAGTCTTGCAATATTTTGACTTGATGTACAAGCATTCAGACATTTTAGTGTGGAGTCTTTCTGCTGTATGTGCTGTATAAATCCTCTGAACGGCACTTAGGATTCAGACTGCGTGTTGAGCTGACGGTTTTATTAAGATGCAAACAGGTGTCGAGTCCCAGTAAAACACCTCCAGCAATGTTATATAAACTCTGCTTTTCTTTTAAGAGGTGTGAAGCTGGCGGGTATGAACAGTCAAACGGATTGTTTGGCACAGTTTTTATTGAAATAACATATTCATCATTTGTTTGTGCCAAAATAATCAGTTAATGGAGGATAATGTTGTCTGTAATAGAGTTTTGCACACGAGATGCACTAGTCTGGGTTTTTTATGACTATTGTTCACAAGTGATGCTTCTGTCAGCTTTTCATTGATGGAAACAGTGAAATTGTTTGTGAAAAGACTGGAACAAATTCAGCACATTCTGATGCGTATCATCAAGGGGTTCAAATGCAGAACTTTGCTCAGCATCTGCAATCAAAGTATCTTTCAGATGTAATCAGCAAGTTACATCATACTGTGTGATGAAAATAGGTTTGACTTTAGGCCTTTTAAAGGAATAGTTCACCCCCAAAAAATGAAAATTTGCCTAAAATTGACTCGCCCTCAGGTCATCCAAGATGTAGATGAGTTTGTTTCTTCATCGGAACATATTTAGGGAAATTGAATGACGAGTGGTGTGTTACTTGTGAATTATTGTGATGTTTTTATCAGCTGTTTGGACTCTCATTCTGACGGCACCCATTCACTTCAGAGGATCCATTGGTGAGCAAGTGATGTAATGCTAAATTTCTACAAATCTGTTCTGATGAAGAAACAAACTCATTTACATCTTGGATGGCCTGAGGGTGAGAAAATTGACAGCAAATTTTTATTTTTAGGTGAAATATTCCTTCAAGTGATGATGTATCAATGAACACAGTGATTTTACACTATTGTTTTAAGCAAATTTGAATCACACAAGTCGCACAAGTTTGTCATGTCAGTGTGTTTTGGGCTTTAAAAACAGTCATTTTTTATTTATTTTTTTTAACTTGCTCTTTATATCTTTATTCACAGTGTTATGGCTTTTTGCTTAATGTAGTTTAGTTTATTTTCATTGTTTTTGTTTAATTTGTCAGTAAGAACAAGTCGTCTGCTCTTATTAGATCATGCACTGCTTTTTTTTGTGGAAGTTATACAAATGTATATTTTTGATCACAAAATTTTACTAGACATGCTTTGACATCTACAGTTTAAGAGTGAGCTTGCTATGTCTCTTTTATGGCTTGAGTTTGGTCTGAGTATATTGTGTTATGTTAGGGTTCTGATTTGCATGTTTTGTTTTTTGTTTTTTAAAAAAATATTTCCTGATAACTTAAATGTTGTTCCGTCTCTGCCAAAAAAAAAATGTTTTGTAATAAAAAAGAGAATTATAGAACAGAAATGAAATACAATTATAGGAATAAATGAGATGCATTGTTGTGCATTAAGAACACTGCTGAATCCAAAGCATAATATATAAAAATATACTACACTCTAACTTTCTTTTCCCTTCTTAAGCCAGTAATGTTTTTACTTTTGTTTTTTTTTTTGGTTTTTTTTGTTACAATGTCTTTGTTGATTTGATAGTTCAAATCCATTGCATTATCTTCGAGTGTTGTCTAAAAGGGATAGTTCACACAAAAAAATGACAATTCTGTCAGCATTTACTCACCTAGATAGATGGACAACACTTGAAAGTATGCCAGTGACTGTTGGCACAATGTGAAATGAGGAAATGAGAAATATTATTTGTCCCCGGCACCTCAACAGCCCGAATCCTTTATTCTGAACACCTTATTACAGCTTTGAGAGTGTATGCGACCAAAGGATGTAGCCACAGGCCCTTGCAGGACCATAATCCATCTTTGATGGCAATGGGGAGTTTGAGCCCAGCTGAGAATGTCACAATGTAAAACATACTGTACACATCACAGAATAATTCTGCCATTTTTTTTAGAACCAGGAAATGCAATTTCCACCACATTTTGAATTATGTATTTTGCTTGACATGCAGTTGAGTGTGTGTGTGTGAATATATATATATATATATATATATATATATATATATATATATATATATATATACACACACACACACACAGCTAGCAAATGATCTAAATACTGTTAAATATTTTCACATTTTATTAACATTTGGACGATTACAGCTTGATATTTTAAATGAAATATTAAAAAAATATTCACAAAAAAAGTTTAATTTTATTAATCATATGTCTGTTGTTTCATCTCAGGTATACTCTTCACTTCTCTACTTGTTACATAAAGGACACTTTAAAAAGATCAAAATTGTTAGAAATTATGCCACTCTGGGTCTTTAGAAAACACTGAGATGGTTTTATGATTAGTTTTTGAGACCGTGTATAGCTTTTTTTGTTGTTCCGTTGTCCCAGACCTAGATGCTGATCTCCAAAGTCCATCCATCCAATCAATCAATCAATCAATCAATCAATCAATCAATCAATCAGCTTGTCCTGTGTAGAGTCATGATCCTCTAAATCAGGGGTGTCAATTCCTGGAGGGCCGGAGCTCTGCAGAGTTTAGATGCAACCCTAATTAAACACACCTGATCCAACTAATCAAGTCCTTCAGGCTTAATTGAAAACTGCACAGTATGTGTGTTGGAGCAGGGTTGGAACTAAACTCTGCAGGGCTCCGGCCCTCCAGGAAGACCCCCCTGCTCTAAATAGTCAAACAAACAAACAAAAAACATAAAATTGCCCATACTCACAAAAACAATTCTTCTACAAAGTAATGTTCATTTAATGTATAAAATTCAGATTTGTCTTCAAAATAATATGTAAATTATTATTATATGAGTATATAAAGAGTATAAAAATAGGCCAATGGGGACCCTTTTTGATCGGTCCATGCCCTGATACTTAAAGGTCCCCTGAAATGCTTTGAAACACGCAGCGTTATTCTATGTGTTGACGTCATTTTAACTGAAACGGGAATTGGGCGGGGCATATCAAGCAGCTCCGCCCCCCTTTTAAAATAGCCAATAGCGTCTGTTTATAACACAGCTTGGGCTAAAGCCTTTCAGAGCCGTTGAGCTCTGTAAAGCCGCATTTAACAGGGTACGACAGCCACAATCACATCCATATTTCTATAAAATATAGCATTCTGTGAAGAATACAAACAGGTCCGAGACGCTTTGTGATCTGTGTGATCCGCTCCGTGTATCGTGTCTCTGGACCGGAGCAGAGTGTGTTTGCGGTGGTTAGCGTGACACAGCCGAAACCAGACTTCTTTTTTTGTTTTTTTCTCAATGGAAAGCATATTTACATGAATCGTCTGAATCGTTCCCTGTCCCCTATATAGTGCACTACGTGCCAGTCACCATACAGAAAATACTAATTCTGTGAAGTGACCGATTTCATTCTATTTATAGCGTAGGGGGCGGGCGCTTCTAATTCTAGAGAGCATTTGATTGGACAGAAAGTTTGATGAGAAGATAAAGTACGATGTGACGTCAAGAAAATTGTTGAGCCATTTTGGCGGAAGTGACGAACTGCGAGCTTTGAATGCTTATATCTTCTAAATACGAATTTGTCTCTGTTTTGGAGCACACTGGAATACAGATAACCTTAAGACTAACATATTGATACGAACACCCAACAAACTTTAATTTTGGTTTCATGGGACCTTTAACTTTCTATATATCTTAAAATCTTGAATTAATTTTCACTCTTTCATATGTGCCATGATGTAATGCTCCGGAGGCAACACTTTATTTCGCTCCTGCAGTGCTCAGGAAAGCACACCAGATGTCAGTGCGACTCTTACAGCCTCTCACAGGAGCCGGTACATTCAAAACATCGCGTCAAAATGGCCCTAATGCGAGTGTCAACGCGTCATTAATCAAAGTGATGTGTTAGCGGATCATTTGCATAGGAAATTGTGATATATGGTGCATGACACAAATGGATATGAATGGAACTGTAAATCAAAGAGATTCCATCAATTATAATTGGCCCCTTCTGGCTGTGACCCAAGGTCTACTGGTGTCTGCTAACACGCAGCGCTTATTATTTCAGAAGCTCCTTACAATGAGGCAGACATACAAGCACATGTGCGCACACACAAATGTCTTCACATCGGTGCCAAAATGAATGAAACGTCTGCTGCTTCAGCCTGACCCGTCCCGTAGTAAGTTAAAGTGTCTCGCACTTTTAGGTTTACTAGTATCTTCTCTCACTGGCTCTCGCTGCTGAATTATTGAGCTCACTGAGAGTGAGTGTGACCCCACCGGTGTCAGTAAGAGCGTTGAGCTTGATTTCATGGCATATCTTCAGATTTCTGCATGAATTTTTCATCTCGCCTTTCAAAAAAGCTTTTCATTATTAAAAAGCCAAATATGAGTACAGCACTATGGCCCACCCGGCACGCAGAGTGAAAGTGCATGATTGTTGCTTACTGTGACACCTCACTACTTTAACAACAACTACTTCTCAAACCAAAGCCCTGGAGGAGGTAAAAGACTGTCTGATGCTTCCATATTATATTATATTATAGATATTACCAGTTGAAACTGTCTCACTGTAAAAATGCTACAGTAAAAACCTGTTAACTGGTAAATGGTACATTCCCTTAATCTGGAAGGTGAAAAACTGTAATCGATCTAAATAGAATATTTCATGTAATTTTACAGTAAAATACTGGTAAATGTACAGTTTTTGAAAGTGAAAAAGAACAAGTTGTCTTAATTTACAGTGAAAAAACATAAATCAATATTCTCTGAATCCTGAGCTCAAATTTGATGGTTTTTCAGATGATATAACCGTTTCTTAGTTTTTTTTTTCTTACAAGTTATTTTACATTTTATTTTGTTAAAATTAATGTTTGTTGCAATATTTTAGCCTCTTAAGACCCTGCGGCCTCATATGAGGATGCTATATTTTAGTGAATTTCTCTGAGACTCTACATGCCACAGTTTTAAGTCTGGATGTCCTGTACAGAGCACATTCAGGGCTTTTCAGAGATACCAAATGTTTGGATGTTTCACTATGACCACTCCCTCTCCTTGGTCTTCAAAAATGTCTGAAATTAATTTAGTAACACTCTTATGGAAATATGATAATATTTTGTAATTATCATTAAAATCTGTCTAATTTTTAAATTGTGTGTCATAAATCAATATCTCAGGAAAATGTTATGGAGTTTCAAATCAAAATATGACTTTCTGTTACAAAACAGGACGTTGATTTCATACATGTCCTCATATGAGGAAAAGCATGTTTATTATGCATTTTGAGAGACATAACAAATGAATAGGGAAAGAAATTATATTTCAATATTCTATGAAATATTATATATAATTATGAAAATCTTGTCAATTATTACTCCCATTATTACACTTCTTTTTTCATTACATGTTGCCCCAAAAACACATTAATATGCTAATTAGATTTAGTTTATAGATACATTGTATATAATGAGAAAACCCGTTTATGGCCATTTTACACACATTTTGCAGAAAGAAAAATTGTATATCGAATCATTCTTTTATAACATAGTTGAGAATCATCTTTATATAAAGTTTGGTAAAAAAAAAAAAAAAATTCTTAAACTAAAAATGTATTGGTGATTTAAAAAATCAATTGTTTTTGCCTATGCATGTTCATTCATGTCTTTTTATTTTTTAAAGAAATTGAGTCCCGATGTCCTCTAGTGAGGACATAGCATAACTTATGAATGAAATATCATTTAATTTTTTTTTTTTTTTTACACTATTTGTAATGCTCTAAACCAGTGGTTCCCGACCACGTTCCTGGAGGCCCCCCAACACTGCACATTTTGCATCTCTCCTTTCTCTGACACACCCAATTCAGGTCTTGGAGTCTCTACTAATGAGCTGATCATCTGAATCAGGTGTGTTTGATTAAGGTGACATGGAAAACATGCAGTTTTTGGGGGCCTCCAGGAACGTGGTTGGGAACCACTGCTCTAAACAATGTAAAGACATAAAAAAACCTAATTTTTTCGTAAAACTTTTTTCTCGGGACTTAAGAGGTTAATGTCATGTACCATGATAGTGTTTTGCATTTGTGTATGACACAGTGAAACTTATAGTAAAGCTGCTTGTGATGAACTTTGATTCATATGGCAAAAAAAAAAAAAAACAAAAAAAAAAAAAAAAAAAAGGATTTTTGTAATTTGGTGCGTTAAGGAATAGTTCACCCAAAAATGAAAATCTGCTTAAAATTTATTCACCCCCATGCCACCCAAGATGTAGATGAGTTTGATTCTTCATGGGAACAGATTTGGAAAAACTAACATCACTTGCTTACAAATGGATACTCTGCAGTGAATAGGTGCCGTCAGAATGAGAGTCCAAACAACTGATCAAAACATCTCTTTAGTTCATCAATTAATATCTTGTAAAATGAAAAGCTGCACATTTGTAATAACCAAATCCATCAAGATGTTTTTAACTTCAAATCTTTAGTCCTTTATTCAAAATATCACTTTCTCCAGTGAAAAAGTCATCAGTAGAGAGAAATGTGCACAGATCAGAGACCGTTTATGAGTGAAAACCGTCCAAAACAAATATGTGGGTGGATTTTGATGTGAGAGGACAGTGGATGGACTTTTTCACTGAAGGAAGCATTAAAATTGATTATGGACCAGTATTCTGGCAAGAAGAGTTAAAACAACTTAAAGCTAGTTTGTTTGTTACAAACATGCAGCTTTTTAATTGATGGACTGGAGTCATGTGGATTACGTGTGTGTTATTGTGATGTTTTTATCAGCTGTTTAAACTCTCATTCTGACGGCACCCATTCATTGCAGAGGATCCATTGGTGAGCAAGTGATGTAATTTTAAATTTCTCCAAATCTATTCCAATGAACAAATAAACTCATCTACATTTTGAGTAAATTTTCAGCAAATATTTTATTTTTGGGTGAACTATTCCTTCAAAACTGTTATTTACAGACTGGTTTTGTACTGTAAATTTAAGTTCAATCTTTAAACCTCAAAATGTGGCTACCATAATTTATTTATTTTTTAATTGCAGTACAATAGATGAATACCAACAGAAGACCTGGACAATGACATAAAAGTGAGATTTTGTGCTTATATGTGCATATAGTACAGTAGGTAACAGTGTCAATGTCAATATACTTAGCCTATTATACGGTGCTTGCTGACTATTTGCAGTAACCAGCTACCATGCTAAGGCTCTCTCACAGGATAGTCAAATTACATACTACTCATATTATTTTTGTAGATTATAAAATGTTAAATATGTTTGTAATTTTTTTTTTTTTTTTTTTACAGAAAATGTTAACTGGTTAACTGTATGTTACCTTGTAATGTACTGTACAGTGAAAAATTGCAAATGGTTTAGCATCATTATATGTAATTTATTGTAAGATGCTGTCAAAAAAATAAATAAATAAAAAATTCAAGTAAATACTATGAATTACTTAAAAGTAAAAATACATTCACAGAAGTCCCTTTGTAACATCATGCATATTTTATATAAATAGTTTTGTTTCTTCTTATTTTTAGTTATCAGTAATGTAAATGGGGTGTTTTGTGATATATATTTTCTTTTATAATATTTATTGCATTATTTTAGTGTCATGTTTGTTACCCTGATGGTGTTTTGTCTTGGTGTGTATCTATACTAACATTGGCCATGTGTAGTACACTTTAAAATGACAGGTTTTGGTAGCTGAAGTAGTTTGGTAAATTATATCACTTAATGAAATATGCAATTATAAGTTGTAAAATGTACAGGCACCAATACATCATCCCAGAAATATTGTCTCTGCATTTTTTACAATTATTTTTTTTAACCATAAATTTAACAAGATATTTTTACAGGGCACATTTTGTAATGCCAAGGATACCTGGATGACCTATAGCTTTTATTTGCCAAACTGTGCAGTATAAGTATATTTAATCATTTAGCAGATGCTTTTATCCAAAGCAGATTACAAATGATTGCAAGCAGTTTATCATACAACAGCCAACAGTATTTGCAGCACTAAGTTAGAGTACTATAGAAACTATAGCTGAAGTACAAAATGCAGATAAATATAGAACATGGAGTAATTATTGATACCTTTGCTTATGATGGCAAAATGAATGGGATGGTTTACCCAAAATGAAAAATTGTGATCATGCCATTGCAAACCTGTATGGATCTTTTGTGTTCCACAGAAGAAGATACTTTGAAAAACTTTCTCAGAGAGTCCATGTTGTTCAGCCCTCAATGTTCTTCAAAATATCTTCATTTGTGTTCCACAGAAGAAAGAAATACATATAGGTTTGGAACAATAGCATGCAGAAATGATAACAGAATTTTCTGTTTTCAAGTAATCTTACAGATTTACATAAAAAAAGAAAGAAAGAAAGAAAGAAATTAACTGAGCTCTTAATTGGCATCTGTGGTTCCATGAAGAACCTTTAACATCCATGGAAGCTTTTTAGTTCACAAAAGGTTCTTTGTGGAATCCAAAATGGTTCTTCCATGGCATTGCTGCAAAACTCCTCTTTTGGAACCTTTACTTTTATGAGTGAAGGATGGACCTATTTAAACACTGTACTGTACTGAAAGGCTCTTTTGGGACAGTAAGCAACCAAACTGAACACTCTAGCAAAACCCTATCAACTGCATCAGGGAATGTAAAAGTCTAGTTACAACTTCAAACTTCAGTTACAAGTTACCTCCAACTGTTTTCACATTCTGTAGTATTTCTACCAAACAGGCAGTATACAGCATACTGCACAGTATGCAGTCAACAGTACATTAGTATTCTATTCCAAACGTAGTCAATCTGTCTCACCTGCCTCCATCTTCCCCTCGCTCACGCACCCCCACTCGCTTCTCATGCTCACTTACTGCACTCAGTGACATTTACCCAAGATACTTTAATATTGCAATAGTCAACATCTGGGAGTGGGTCTGAGACATCAAACTCTGCTACAATGTACACACACACTCACTGCGCTGCTGTCACCACATTGCTTTACTGTACCACTTATCTGACAGTCATATGGTCATAAAATCATTTAAGTTTGAACAAAAGAACCCTTCATTTATTTATTCGCCAGCTGAGGATTGTGAAACATTTAGCGTCTGCTGCATAAATGCCGCATTGGGACATTTTCGAGTTAGATTTTTACATCTTCAGCTGCAATTTTCTAACCTTTCAGATTCACTTTTGTGTCTTTATGTATGAGAGATTTCCTGCTCAAATTTAAGTTTTTAGCTCATGGGATTGCCTTTAGTTATTTAAGTCTCATTTTCAATTTAATAAGTAAGAATTTTAATTTCTTTTTAGTTCACTTTCGATTTACCAGAACACATCTTGAAAGATACAAACCATCCTTCATTAAACATAAGCCAAACAAGAACTCTTTCGGTGTGTGGCTATTTTATCATCCACCATGATAAAACTGTAATTCTGAGTTTATAAAAGTAACAGCATATCTTACCTGAACGAGCAGCATGATTTGAGGTATCGTTCATGTCCAATAATGATGAATAATGATGTGTGATAAGTTAGGGACCAAAGTTTAATATTTAGGTCCAAGCCTGTGTTCAAATCAATATTATCGATCGTAACAAGCACCACTATGCATTCATCCATTTTCCAAACCACTTGTCCTATGAAGGATTGCAGGAATGTCTATCCCAGTATCTCTGTGAAACACATTGGATGGATATCCAGTCCACTGGAGAAGCACCACAGAAATGTGTAAACATTGGCTTCTTTTTCTTCAAAATTCATCCACAGCCAAATATACATAGATGTTTATTCTGGTGTCATTAAAACTTATTAAATGAAAATGAATGCAGACTTGTGCTTGGAAAACATTAGTGATTAGTGAACCAAATTACACAAGCATCAACCCAATCAGCAGCGAAAGATCAATGAACACCAAACCAACAAGCAAACTTTAACCCTGTCCACATCGGCCCACATCCATAGCAACAACACATTTAGAGCCCCAATTTACAACACCAGCCCTCACAAGCAGCATTTATAAGTAATAGGAAAGTATCTGAAAGATAGTCAATGTTTGCCTAATGAATTCCCATTGCTTACTTGGATTAGGGAGAAAGTTGGGGGAAAAAATGGATTCCTCATTAACATTAACGACAAATGTTTAGTAGATTAACCCTATAAAGCCTACTGTATCAGATTTGGTAAACAAATTTCTAAGGCCTACATAATCAAAACTTTGCTGAAAAACCTGTTGTACACAGTCTATATCATCTTTCTAAAACATTATTCTGAGATAATTCACAACTCATTTATATGCATTTTATGTAAGTAGTCTGTGTTATAAAGTAAACCTCATTAATGTACATTACAAATTTTTACAATTTTATTTTATTTTATGTATTTTTTGCACCATTTTTCAGCCTTTGAATGAAATTGAGGTGTTTTTTCCCCTCCTTGAATATGAGCTCCATATTCTCATATCATACTACATGTATATGAGCCATAAAAGCCTGATATAATACTTAACAAACACGTCTGCATTTTTTGAATACTTTGATAACACTTTTATAAATTTCATTAATAAATCATTAACAAGCAATATATTATGCTTATTAGTTAATATATATATTCACATAGCTAGAAATAGGAGATAATGTGCTTGTTAATGTTTACTAATATACTTATTAAACATTACCTAATGATTAACAGATCATTATTGAATGTAAATTGAAATGCTCACAAATATCATTAAACTTTCAATTCATACGATCATGCATTCTTTAAAAATCTACAAATGGTTTTAACAGAAATGATACAATGATTACAAGCTCATTTGTTAATGTGTTTTTGATTGCTAACAAATGTGATCAAACTTCATTTCACATATTACCTAATGCTCTTATTTTACATTTACAAATGTTGTGGAAAAATAGCTTAATTTGTAATTAGACACTTCACCAACTATTCATGTTAATATATTATTCACTAAATCTAAAGTGGAAACTACTCATCATTTGTAAATGTTTATAAATGTTTACCAGTCATTAGTACCTTTAGGAGCAGTCACCTCAATGGCAAAAAGTGTCCCGAATGATCTGAATTCATATATTTACAAATCATTATTAATCATTTATTCATGTTTTTGCAGTACCCAATGTAAAGTTGAAACTATTCATCATTTGTAAATGTTTACTAATAATTTAGTACCTTAAGGGTATTGGATTTTAGCTGCTATAACAATGTTTGTGTAAAAGTTGGTTAGTTAAGTTTAGCTAATGCTTTCTAAAGACATAACACACATTGTAATTTGGGTGCAAAACATGTTTTCATTGCCTCAACACTTACAGTATATTAGAATACTACTTTATATAATTGAACAGGATATTCCTTGAATCATTCATCAACAGGAGAAAACAAACATATTTTTCAAGAAAATACTTGTTCATTCATCAAAACAATGTAATATAAAAGGATTGAACCGTGATCCTTTATAGTTCCCTCAAATTGACCCTTATACACTGCTGACCCCTTTAACCTACCCATACCACCAAATCTGCCCCTAACCTTACCCGTATCACACTGTATCAAAAGTTTTTAATTATTATATAATATCTGTTAAAATTATTTGTAGATTTTAAAGAAGTGCATGATCATATGAATTGAAAGTTTAATGACATTTGTAAGCATTTTAATTTACATGAAATAATGATCTGTTAATCATTAGATAATGATGAATAAGGGTAACACCTTATTTTACGGTGTCCTTGTTACACGTTGCATGTAATTACTATTATAATTACAATAAATTATGCATAATTACATGCAAGTGACCCTAAACCAAACCCTAATCCTAACCCTTACCATATAGTAAGTACATGTAGTTAATATTACTCAAATGTATAATTACACTGTAACAAGGACACCTTAAAATAAAGTGTAACCTGAATAAGTTTATTAGTAAACATTAACAAGCACATTATCTCACATTTCTAGCTATTTGAATATATATTAACTAATGATCTGTTAAGCATTATATAATGTTTGTTATTAATGAAAGTTATTATAATATGTTACCAATACTTTTTAAATAAAATGTTTCGTTCAAACAAATTTATTTATTTATTTTTTTTTCTGATTGTATTAGCCTAAAACAATACTACTATTTGGCAAGTGGTTAATAGATTCACATTTTTACATTTTTATAACATTATTATTATTATTATTATTAGGTAACACGCTACAATAAAACAATTGTCAGACTTGTGTTCATGTGTCTTGTGTTTTTCTCCCCACATGCTCCTGATGTCCCTGTGTTTCTGCCCATATTTGGTTTATCCTGTTCCTGTCCCTGATTGTGTTGATTATTTCCTTGGTCTCAGCTGCGTCTGATTAATTATCTAGTTTACTCTCCTGCTATTTAAGCCCGGTGTCTTTCCATGTCTAGTGTCCGGTATTTTTTGTCAGTCGTCCCTCTACATGTGTGTCCCTGCCTTATTTGAAGAATAAAGACTATTTGTTAATACTCCCTCGACTCTGTGCTCCTTCGTCTCCCCATTGCCTACACAGTAGGTGGATCGTAACAACAATGAATATTTTCAACATTCACTCACACACTATAAAATCAAAAGTTGTATCTGTTAATATTACAAAAATGAAGTAACAATGATCAATTGTATTTTTATTAACTAACCTTTAAAAAGATTAATAAATACTGTAACAAATGTGTTCTGCATAGTTGGTTAATGTTAGCTGTTAACTAAAGGGGACCTTATTGAAAAATGTTATTACTTCTTTTTAAGACCAGGAGCATTATTAAAGGTATAATTCATGCAAAAATGAAAATTGTGTTATTTATTCACCCTTGTGTCATTTCAAATCTGTGTGTTCCGTAGAACACAAAAGAAGATATTTTGCAGAATGTTAGTAACCTATGCCTTTAAGAAAGTAAATACTGAAAGAGTCCATTTTGATCTCATGTTGACTTTAAGGTGAAGTTGAATGAGTGTGCAGATGTGCAGGATGCTGGCCTGCTGGGAGAACAGATGCTATGGCAATGTTTCAGATATCATATGTCCAGAGAGAGAGAGAGGGAGAGAAGGAGAGAGGAAGAGGGAGAGGTAGAGGGAGAGAGAGAGAGAGAGAGAGAGAGAGAGAGAGGGAGAGAGGGAGAGAGAGAGAGAGAGAGAGGGAGAGGGAGAGGGAGAGAGGGAGAGAGGGAGAGAGAGAGAGAGGGAGAGAAGGAGAGAGGAAGAGGGAGAGGTAGAGGGAGAGAGAGAGAGAGAGAGAGAGAGAGAGAGGGAGAGAGGGAGAGAGAGAGAGGGAGAGAGGGAGAGAGAGAGAGAGAGAGAGGGAGAGAGGGAGAGGGAGAGAGAGAGAGAGAGAGAGGGAGAGAGAGAGAGGGAGAGGGAGAGAGAGAGAGAGGGGGGGGGGAGAGAGAGAGGGGGGGAGGGGGAGAGAGGAAGAGGGAGAGGGAGAGGGAGAGAGAGAGAGGGAGAGAGGAAGAGGAAGAGGGAGAGGGAGAGGGAGAGAGAGAGAGAGAGAGGGAGAGAGGGAGAGAGGGAGAGGGGGAACTTATTCAGGGGAACTTAGCCTACTTTTATTGATATCCAGAGCCTCTCAACTTCTCAGACCCCACCTAGACCTGCACACATTTACACACACTGTGCTGTGATGGGCTTTCAGTTTAGGCACTGGGTGAATTGATTCAGCAATGGCTGAAAAAAAGCCATTTTCAGTTAGTGTGCCATTTTAAACCCCCACCCCCCTCACTATTCTTCAATCCCATTAACCTCTCTCCTCACTGGCTCAATCCCTCGTTCCTCTCCTCTCATCGCACATCTCTTTCGCTCGCTCCAGCCCCCTGTCCCACTCATCCCTTCATTTCTGGTTCATTTCAGAGATCTGACCCTGTCAAGCTCTTTCGTTCTCTGCCCATCTCTTCTATCCAACATTCTAATTATCACTCCTTCTATTCTTCAGACGTTTCTCCCGTTGTTTTCAATTCTCTCATCCCCACTATTTCCTTGCTATTTTACTGCATGATTAGCCATTCAAATTCTCTGCCAAGTGCAAACTCAAATATTGTTTATAGGGATAGCTCATTTAAAATGAAAAAATCTGTCATTATTTACTGAACCTGTTATTAATTTTCATCTCAGATAGCCTTATGTTGTCCCAAGCCCATATGTTGCTATTTATTCTGTAAAACATAAAAAATAAATAATGTTTGAATAATTACACTGTAAAAAAAAAAATACTTTTTTTTTCAGAAGCTGTATAAAACAAAGAATATAGGAGTACATTTTACAAGAAAATACTGTTTCAGATTTTCTAAAATTTTCTTTCTTTGTAACTGTTTGCAAGCTTTACTAGCAATTTCTGAGCAAAAATTTTATTTTTTTCTACACCAATTTGTATGTGTAGTGCACAAATCTTACAGGCTATTTTTATGCTGCTTTGTTGGAAAACAGTTCTTTTTTCTACACAAGTTTGTACACTCTAAAAAACGCTGGGTTATTTTTTAACCCAAAATGCTGGGTTGAGTCTCTTGGGTCATTTTATCACATTTTAAACACTGTTGGGTAGTTTAAATTTTCCAGGTGTTGAGTTAAACTTGCTGGGTTGTTTTATCCCAGCGCTGAGTTATTTAACGACCTTCGCGCCTTGAAGATGTTTAAGACGTGTTAAGATATGAGAGACGACAGATTAATACAGTTTTATTAAGTATCAGACAGTGAAAGAAGGCTGAAATATGTGCATATCTGTGAAAATATAGGAAAGAATCGTTTCCGTCACTGAAAAGTGAATTTAACAAAGTGAGTCAAATGAGTTAAAATAAGTGAATACGACTTTCTGCTCTGATGTAAACGCCTGCAATTGTCCATATCGACTTGTAAATCACATACAAAAGTACGTACAATGTCGTCGGACCGCAGGTCTAAAAGAACCGACGATCCGGTTCAAATAAACCGGTTCATCAATTCTCGAACAAAGTGATTCACGGAAAGGAATCAACGTCTCAGGGCCTCGATTCATTTCAAAGCGCGCACGTTAGTGAGGTGATTTGATGCTTGTGTGGTTTATAAAGTCTTTTTACATACGTAAATAAAGGTTTTTGGTAAGTAATATAATTCAAAATGTAGTTTTTTCTTGTCAGAAAATCACATGGATACATTTGCGAGAGAAAAACTCGTCGTGTGCAGTCTTATCGAGACGTTTAACGGTAAGTTCATGTCTATTATACATTTTACAGATTTTACATAATTGATTGTCTGTGATAATCAACTAACCCTCGCGTAACTTAAACACACATAAATTTGTTTCGTGCTATAGTTAAAGCTGCGGTTTGTAACTTTGTGTTCAGAATGTACAGAATTTCTAAAATGAGCGAATGCATCATACCCATTTTCCAAATCGTGTTTTTGACTTGTCCTGAAGCACTTTGGTACACCTGGATAAAAGTGTTTATATATGGACTATTTTAAAGCTGTGTGTGTATGAACTCAATTTCATGATGAACTTCACACTGTTAATTAAACTGAATCATTGCTATTAAAACAATCTTTATTTTGTTTACTTTATTTTATAGGTTGGAACAAACATGGTGTAATTCCTTAACCGGGCAGAGTCCACAAAACCCAAAATGTTCATCTGTCATGGCGATTTGAAATTGCCAGCAGATCTCCCAGGCATTGATCATAATCAATGGACAGGTGTCACCTGTAAAGATATTCTGGACAATTTTCAAAAGGAATTGCAAATGGTATTTTCAATTGTATTTTTCCACATGTGGACGCATAAATTGTATAGTCCAATTTATAGACATAGTCCAAACGCAATTGAAAATATTGCTTTACCGTTTGCGTTTTCACTTTTCATCACTCACAGACGATTGTGCCAAATAAAAGTAAAAATAATTTTGTAATTTTTACCCCAAATCTCTTACTGTTTGCACTCTGACTGATGCACATCAGCAAAACAGCATTGCAGCTCTACTCTTATTTACCTATTTGCATCTTACCCTATATTTTATTCCTATATTTTATTAACCAAAAGCGTTTGGTTTATGGTGAATAGTGACCAATAGTGAGTACCGTTGTGGCTCCCACTGTTAGCAGGGGATAATCGCTGCATTTGGAGTAAAAACGACAGAATTATTTATTGTGTAAGGTGTCAAGAATATAGGGAGACCTGGGTTGCACTGTCTGTTCTTTCACACGCATCTCTCGGTGTGGCAGCTGCCTTTAGTTGTGGCAGGTTTTGTGGCAGCTGCCTTTAGTTGTGGCAGGTTTTGTGGCAGCTGCCTTTAGCAGTGCCTTTACCTCCATTGTTCAAAGCATTTGACACAATTGTCTGTGAGTGACGTCACCTCCCAATACAAACACGCCCCATAGTATGGTCCCACCCCTGACATGGATTGACAGGTTTCCATGTGAGGCATTGGAAATTCAAATGCTAAAGTAATTGGCATTCCATTTGAGTTTTGGCAGGTTACATGTGCGACACAGTGAAAAGGCAGACATGGTAATTAATCACACCCGATGTACTTGTTCTTATGATGAATCTACGCTAACATTAGTCTGTTTTGTTCTTATTCCGAGGTCACCGTAGCCACCCGGATCCAGTGGATCAGCACCTATAGACGACCTCGACTGCCCTGAACATCAGCGGAGACCAGGACAACTATATGAGCCCCAGAGACAGTTCCCCAGTGAAGACCTCGTCATCTAGACGGCCATCGGGACAAGACCACAGGAACCAGATGAGTCCTCTACACAATCTGACTCTGCTGCAGCCTGAAATTAAACTGCTGGTTCGTCTGACCAGAGGAGAACTGGCCCCCCGACTGAGCCTGGTTTCTTCCAAGGTTTTTTCTCCATTCTGTCACCGATGGAGTTTTGGTTCCTTGCCGCTGTCGCCTCTGGCTTGATTAGTTGGGAACACATTTTTCAGCGATATCGTCAGCTTGAAAGTACAGATACTATTTGAACTGAACTGAGCTGGACCATAAATCACTGAATCAATGATGAACTGACTTTAACTGAAAACTGAGTGTTTACTGTTGTCCTTTTGCATTATTACACATTATTTTCCTATTTAATACTGTGAAGCTGCTTTGACGCTGTATATTTTAAATATGACAGGCTCATTTCTCATAATGCATGGAAAATACAGTTGCAAATGGACTTTGCTTTTCTATTTGAACTTTGGCAGTCACTGTGCATTCGTGAAAACGCAAAGAGTAATGCAAGATTTGCAATTGTGTTTGAATTATATCACAATTTGTCACATGTGGAAAACACAATTGAAAATATAATTTGCAATTCCTTTTGAAAATTGTCTGGAATATCCTTCCATAGACAGGCCCTATAGCAGAGCACACTGCTCTCAGCTGTAGATCTTTGCTTCAAAGCTTTCTAAGTGTTTGACGATAGTTCACCCAAAAATGAAAATTTTGTCATTAATTACTCACCCTGGTCTGAAAGCTCTTGGATTTCATCTAAAATATCTTAACTTGTGTTCCGAAGATGAACGAAGGTCTTACGGGTTTGTAACAACATGAGGGTCGGTAATTAATAACAGAATTTTCATTTTTTGGGTGAACTACCCCTTTAACTACCCTAAGCAGTGCGCATCTACCTAGGAGTCTTTATATACTTGATATAAATTTTAGGACATCTTTAAATGATTTTGCATTCTCTGTCTTTTTAAATTTTAATTGTCAATGTCATTTCACTGTGTATTTAAATAGTTAAACATGTCAAAATGTAATAGTTAAACAGTTAAACGGACACGTCATTCAGAATTAATTTTCTTATTTATTGCAGCAATTTCTGTGATTTTTGCATTTACTGAAAAAAAAGAAAAAATAAAGAAAATTGCATGTCGTTTGTCACTGGTACAAATTTTAACACATTTGTGAATGTCAGTTGGCATTAAAAATAATTTTTAATGGTCTAAATAACCTGTATTCTTCATTATTTATTAATCCATGATTGTCTTAAGCATAGGCAAAATTATGAGAATAACCCAGCATGAAAATAACCCAGAAACACATAAATGCAAACATATAAATGGTAAAAAATGACTATATCTTGGGTTTTCTCAACAACCCAGCCTGCTGGGTTAAAATGTGTAAACCAGCATGCTGGGTTACTTTAATCCAGCATGTGTTCTGTCCAATATTTACCCAGCACTGGGTTGCCAATTGGGTTATTTTTAACCCAGCCATTTTTAGAGTGTAATAATGTCAAATTAAAAGTTTTCATTCAAAGTACATTTTTAAGTCATTATGCAGAAAATTAGGAGTTTATTGAGGTAAATGGCATCATTAATGGTTAGTTAATAGTGAGAACTGGTCCCTAAACAAAAGTGTTTTGTGCAAAGTTTTGGTATTTGTGATCATTATCTGTCAGTGTGGTTGCAGGCATGAATTATAGTACACTTGGTCCACACCTGTTGGTAAATACAATTATCAATCCCTAAAAATGACAATGTGAACAGCCTCATGTTTCTCTTTCATTTCTTCTCTTGTTTAGTCACCAAAGGATACACAGAGATGCGGTAAAAGAGCAAAGTGAAGTGGCACACTGACCTAAATGGGGGTTGTTGTGAAGTCAGGCATGTTAAATGGCATATTTAACCAGGCACTAACTAACAAATAGGAAAGCATTTGAAAGCCACAGTCACCTACCATTTACCATTTTAACACAACACTTGTTGGAAAACAACAAGAAAATGAGACTTTTTTCTTTTCTTTTCTTTTCTTTTCTTTTCTTTTCTTTTTTCTTTTTCTTCACTACAATCAGTTAGTAACCTTACTGTTAATTACTTTTAACAGAGGTCTCTGTAAAAAATGTAGAAAATGATCAAGCATAATTCCTGAAAAGAGTTGTTTATCATTTGAATAATTTGTAATAGCATACTTAAAAAGTAAAAATATGTATCCTCTGTTACATATAAGGGTTTTAAGACCTGTCAAGAGAATTAATTTAACCTGTTAAAAAAACCAAACCAAACCAAAAAAACAAAAAACAAACAAAAAAAAAACACAAGGTCTGGTAGAATTCTGCTTATTCAAAAGTCTGAGTTGTAACTGAGCTAAACATCAGTCATACTTTTGATTAAACCTATAACTACAGATGAATAATGTACCAATGTCTCCTTATATACTAGTAAATATTTATCAGAATAATGATTAAAAATTAATTATGATTTCTCCCATACCAGGTTTTAACTGTTTAAGTTGGCAAGGCAACAAAAATAAATGAATTCTTTTATGTTGTTTGTAAAAACAAAACCAGTATTTTGTCAGAATACATGACAACTTTACAGGCTATCAGTGGAGAAAGAGGCTTTTCATCCCAAAATAGTGTATTTAATGCATTTACAGTAAAGCTAAACCTAGACCCTTTGTATATTCCCAGTGAAAATATAATTGTGATGAATGCAAGTCTCTGATGGTCTAAAGAAAATAAATCATTCCTTTTTTGAAAAAGAAGCATGCTTAACTGTTTTGAATGTGCACTTGTAGTGTACTTCAAATCTTAAAAGTATATATTTAAAAAAATATGTTTGGAGATAATGTAATATTAATGACTGAAAAAGGTCACTTAAGTGTACTTAAAAACAGTCACTTTCATGACTTTGTTTCTTTAGACACGTAAGTACACTTTAAAAAGTGCATCTTGTAATAATGTTGAATTAAGCTAATTAAGTTTTACTTGAAATACATTTTAAACCACTTTTGTCGTGCTTTAAAGTGCACTTATTTTGATGTGTTTAACTGTAGTGTAATATTACAATATTACATTTAAAGTTATATAATAAAATCTACTAAATTGCAGGTTCATCATTACAAATGTAATTAGAAATATATTTAAATACATGATCTAAAAGTTTCAATAGAAACGATAGTAAAGTTCTTTTTTTCTTCTTCTTTTAAAGTATATTGTTCCAAAAAAAAAAACTCCTAAAGTACTTTTCTTTTTTTAAAAAAGGTTAAAAATAAAATTGATATTTAAAAGAAAATATACATTTTTTCATTAAACAGAGTCAAGCTATAAAATAAAATTATAAACTACAGTATAAACTAATTCCTATCGCTCGCATGACACAAATCTTTCCTGAGAATGATCCAGTCAGAAATGGTTCATTTGAGCAAAATCTCATTCTCACAAAACTATGGCTTTGTTAGAAATGCCAGCACATCATGTTGTAGAAAGCAGCGGAGATTTTTGAGTCAAGTCATCCTTTCTAAGGAGAAGCGCCTGGAGAAAAAGCCAGCTGATCCCAGCAGAGCCCTGAATGAAAAAGACCACACTGTGTGTGAAAGGTAGAGGGGAAAGGGTGACAGTTCTGTTAGAAGAGAGACAGAGAAAGAGAAGATGATGGAATACTCCATGTCAGATTCAAGAAATAATGAGTTATCTCTCATTCACAGCTTCTCTCTCACCGTTTTTTTTTCTTTCTCTCCTTTTCACTCATTCTGCCATCATTAAGAGCGCCTCCCCTTTATCTGATCCACAGGGCAGCGTGCAGTTTATTAAAAAATGAAGGTAATTTTAAATGAGCTGATAATACAGCTGCAGCCCCCCACACCACTGAAAGGGAAATAGATGGAGGTGGGCACATTTCTGACAAGGTTAAAGAGAGGACAATGGACGGAAGGATAGTGGGGGGGGGGGGAGTAGAAGAAGGGCAGAATGAAAGACTTATTGAAGGGGGTGAAATGTCTTATTGCATTTAGCATGGCACTGCCTCACAGCTTTCTATTAGAGAAACGTTAACATGGTCACCTTGAACTTGGTATAAATTCAGCACTGTTTAGCAAATGGGGGTTGGTCATAAAATGATGTGCTCTTATTAAAATGCAAGCATCACTGTTGGTCATATTTAAGTTTAGGGATTAGAAATGAAGAGACAGTGTCCTCTTCTCAGCGTTTCATTTAGTTTTTCAATACAACATAGTCATATTCCACTTGCTGTTCATACTTTTCCAGGTTAAATATGGAACAGCAACAACTGATACTTGAGACTATCAAGAAGATCCAATATAGTAATATTTAATATATACACTGCTGTTCAAAAGTTTGGGATCAGTAAGATGTCCCCCCCCCCCCCCCTCCCTCCCTCCCTCCCTCCCTCAAGCTCATGAAGGCTGCATTTCTTTTATTTAAAATATAGGAATAAATAGATGAATAAATAAATAAATAAAGGATATAGTTCGCCTTCAGTTGCTGGTCCCCTGGCAACTGAGGGTTAACTATCCCTTTAATATTGTGAAATATTAATGCTGTTTAAAATAACATTTTTTTTTCTATTTGAATATACTTATTCTAGAATATAATATGTTCTAGTAATGCAATGCTGAATTTTCATCATCCATCAACCATAACACACATACATATATATATATATATATATATATATATATATATATATATACATACATACATATATATAGATATATATATATATACTGTGTATATATATATATATATATATATATATATATCCCTCTATGGTACGGAAGATAATATCAATGAGGAAAAAATTATTTGTGATGTTTTTCCTACTTAAAATTGGACACTATAACAATATCAATAGACATTTTCGTTATTTTTTTATTTATTTATTTTTTAAAAGTTTGTTGCCTCAAGGCAACATTGTACCACAACGGAAAAAATGTAAACTTTTGACATTTTCATGCAGAAAAAAAGAAATATATTTATTGAAAACATCAATTTCTTTAACCAAACACTTGAACAAACAGATTTATCTAGTTTTTAATGTATTGCACATCTCATATTTAATAAAAAAGTAACATTTCATATCCAGCTGTTGCTCTCAGGCAACATTGTACCATCGTGGATCACAAGTATAAGTAAACTATGATATCTGTTATCATACCAAAACATTATAATCAGTGTTGTTTCAAAGTAAAACATGAAAAATCATCATAACCTTATACTAAAATGCACTTTATCCTTACAAACATGCACATACACACACAAGCACATGCATGCAAAATCTCCTACTTCACTAATGACACCTCATTGCCTGTGAAAGCTGAGGAAACAATTAAACTCTACAGAAAAAAATCATAATATGTGCAGATATAGTATGAGAATTACTATTTTTGCAAATGCATTATAAAATCATGCAAAAATTCTAATACATTTAGATAATTCTAACTCTTTTCCTTACAAATATCATATACTTGTATTCTAAGCTAGTATGCCTGCATGGCCTTATGCGATTCCATTACGGTACAATGTTGCCTTGAGGCAACATACAGTAACATTTTTTTGTAGGCAATTATATGTATGGAAATCAATGAAAAATACACTTTTCATTGTATATACGGAGTCATGTGACATGTACACACGTCCTGAAAGTGGAAACAAAATGGACCCCTTTGGATCATGTGACCACTTTTTTGTATGTTCATTTATTAGTATTTGACTTCTACTTCCCTGAGACAGCATTGGTCAATTAAATGAGTGTCTCATTTTATTTAAAAAAACAAAAATATGTTGTAACACGGTACCATAGAGGGATATATGTGTGTGTGTGTATATATATATATATATATATATATATATACACCCTAGTAAAAAAGTAATATATTTAAAATACATTTATTTCATACTAAGTATAGTTCAAATCTATTAACAGATTTACTGACATCTTGCTCAAGACTTACTCATTTAAAAATCATAAATACACTTTATTTGGAGTACTACTTGTGGACAATGCACATTTATTAATATTAAGCTTAAAATGTGTTTTAATGTCACTATTGATGAGGATTGTATGATTTTTGAATAATATCGGTCTTTAAATGCAAGATATTTAAAGTGTATCTGAAGCATACTTGCAATAGTTCCATTTTAGCACAATCAAATATACTTCAGTATATCTTTAGATGGACTTCAGCAGTACTTCCGCACAATTTAGCAGACTTTAAGTATACCAGGTTAGTATACATAAAGTCCAGTTGCAGGGTATTTTTATTAAGTACATACATATGTAAATGTGTTTGTAGTATACTTAGCATGAAATAAATGTATTTCATATATAAACATAACATACTTTCTGTAAATATATATATGCAAAAATGTGTATTTATATATACATAACAAATATACACAGTGCACACACATATTATGTAAACAAAAAGTTTTATTTTGGAATGCGATTAATCATTTGATAATACACACACACACACACACACACTGAAACCTGTGATACTTTTTTTCAGGATTTTTTGATAAATGAAACAAGTTAAAAAAGAACAGCATTTATTTACACTATCGTTCAAAAGTTTTGGGTCAGTCATTTTTTTCTTACTGTTTTGGTCAATAATTTTTCCTTATTTTTTCAACGAAATTAATACTTCTATTCAGCAAGGATGTGTTAAAATTATAAAAAGTGACAGTAAAGACTTTTTGTTACTATTGTCAGAAAAGATTTATATTAAATAAATTATAATTTCTATTAAAATATACATTTTACTCTCTCTCTCTCTCTCTCTCGTATAAAATAGTTTAATATAGTAAGAGTATATTTACTCTTTTATTTGCTATTAATAATAATAATAAAAATAATAAAATTAGCTATTATTACTATTAATATTTTTAATAATTATAAATATATTTTACATTGCACATTATTCAATGCATCCTCATTAAAAAGAAAACAACAACAACAACAACAACAACAACAAACGAACTTGTAATGATTTTGGATTATTTATTTATTTATTTGCAATTATTACATCCTTTATATGAAGTTCATTTATATTTTGACATGGCTGCATGTTTGATAAGTTGTAAAGCTGTTCATTGGCATCATTCATCCCTTTCCGGCTGATTTGTAGGGTGGTCACGAACCTGATAGTCACGCATTATCCCGTTGACAACGTGATCCGCAAAAAACATTTCACAGTTTCCACCTTATAATAACCCCACACTTTATGAGAGCACAATAAACTCGAGTGAACCAAAACAGACTGTGGTTCTTTGCTGGTGTTGCGGCTGGACAGTATAATGACAGAATGAGTGCTGAGACTATTTATTTACTTATTTTTACCTTATTTATTTATATTTTTATTGTGAGTCAGCAGTAATAGATTGGAAGGTGCTTTTCCAATATCCCCCCCCACCCCCCCATTTATGTTCCTTCAGAGCATCATCTCAAGCATTGCCTCAGATCTGGTGGCTATCAGCAACTGCATCTGTGAAACACCCAGCATGCTGTGCAGTGACGCCCTGTTAAATCGGCAGCTGTTCCAGATCATGTCGCATTGCTCTTGTTTGTGAGAGCGCTTATTAGAATTTAATTTGCTTCTGCCACAACAGCAAAGTCAATGACTTCTATTTCAAGTTGCCCTTCTGCATATCGACTGTTACAAAACACAGACACGGTGAGTGCATTTACATGTACACAGTCTTACATCAATTAAACTGAATGGTATAAGACAGTGGTTCCCAACCTGGGGGTCCAGTAGGGGTCAATAAAGATTTACAAGGGGTCACCAAACTCACTCTAGTTTGAGGGCCACGAATATAAATGAAATGGTTACAGTTTGATGATAAACCAAGATGAAATTCTGACAGTTCGTATTGCCGTTTAAAATCATATTTGATTTCCGGTATTTGAAAAAATCACATAAATGCTGTCCAACATTAAGGAAAATTGCTAACAGTGTCACGCAGGCGCAGATGGCAGCGTTGGTTTCATTTTGTGTTAAAATATGGAAGAAGGCAGTGAAAGGTTTTACAGAGGGAAATTACATGAATTAAAATATGAATGAATTATGTGAATGTATCAATGAAGGGAAACTGTCTTGAGAAGTTTCAATGGCATTTTGTTTTCATCTTCCTTCTGTATACCGCCCAAAATAAAGCAGTGTTTATAAGTGCAGCACTGCTTTGTTTATAGCTGTTGTAACTCTATTTCTGCTGTTCCATAAGCGCCACCTGCTGTCAGAAAGTGGATTTGCATTTTTATACAGCACGTCTGCTGTTTTTGTTCAAACGGATGCAAAAATCAGCCCCAATTTTATATATTTTTTTTATGCACTGTTGTAAATTTTTACTGGTTGATGGAAAATAAGCTGTGTGTATTCTAAAAATCTAAACTATTCGGATACTAATCTATCCAGAATTATTAACCGAGCAGACAATACCTATAATCATTCATCATTTTGACTCGTATCTTTTCTTAAAATGTTTTTAAGTCTAAAATGTGAGGTTTGTCATTTTAAAACTTTTTTTTTTGTCAAAACTTTAATATGTAATACACATGATAACATGTTATGCTGTCGTCATCCATCCAACATTTTTTGTTCATTTAAAATCTAGCCATCATTGTTTGTCATTATTTTAATGTTTCTACTGTTGTTGCATTCATTTACTTATTTCTCTTTTCTAGAGTAAATGGTAAGAGTGGAAGTGGTGATTACAAACCTCGGGTTGTATTCTTGGTGGTGGGGGTGTTATGTATTTAATAACTCATGGTTGAAGTGTGGATGTTCCCGCCCCTTTGGGTGTGGTTATGTTTCCCTGTGTGCTCTCTCACTCTCTGCTTGCTTGGCAGTTGTAATTGCCCACAGGTGGTGATCATCAGAGTATGCTGCGGAGTGTGTTGCTACAAGAGCAGAGTGAACGCTGCTGGAGAAGGTTCATTCCTCCCCTGCTCCAAAATTGTGCTGGGTGTTGTTTCAACCTTTGTCCGTCGAGTGAGGTGCAAACTTTGAACATTTCTCCGTTGAATAGCTCTTGTTTGTTACAAGTGTATTCCTGTTGTTTAGCAGTGTTGGGGCTGATACTAGACAGGTAGTGTGTCTACTTTTACTTAGGTTTTGTGTTAAGGTATTAGAAGGTATTGTAATTTTCTTTGTTTATTTGTTTATGATTAAGTGGGAAGCTGTAGGGAGAGGGTGCCATTTTGTTTTGTGTTCCTGTTTATCCCTGTTTGTGGTTAGTGAGGGAGTTGAGGAAAGCTTTTGTTGTTGATTTCTTTTCTTTTACCCATAGGTTATTTAGTACTCCTCCTGTTAGCCATCTGTTGTTTTGTTTGTTATTTTGGCCAGGCCCTCTCCTGAAGACATTTATTGCTCCCATGTTCCTTGCTTTCTTAATAAATTAAGTTTGTCAAAGATAAGTGATTGTCGCATTTTTGGGGCAGAGGACTGGGGTGACTCCTCCTCGTTTTATTAATCTCTTTCTTATAACTTTTCGTTAAACCTGTTACTCCCATTCCCCAACCCTAGACTGGGGGGAAAGGGAACGTAACAAGTCATTAAAAAAAAAAAATTTAAATTAAAATGAATGAAAATGAAAATTAATTTTCCCATGGAAAAAAAAAAAAAAAGGTTGGGAACCACTGCTTCAATTGACACCAAGTAATATTTTTATTCAGCTGCTGTTTTATTCTGACAGCAATTTCTGCTGTTTTAATTGCTTCTATAAGTCAGTTTTTGATCATGAATGTATCTAAAATGAATGTGAAAGTTTCTTACCTCTTTGTGTGACAGTATAACACTGCCATTTGCCAATCATGCCTGCCTGTAATTTGTATTACATCTCAGCCATGTGAATCAAATGATCCAGCTTTAGAAAAGAAAAGGTTTAGCTTCTAACTAAGTTCCAAAGTTGAGGATTTAAGGTTCCCTATCTGTCGGTCACTACGAGTTATGTCGTGACGACATAGGGGATTTACTTGCCCCAATCATCTCTGATTTTAAGAGAAAACGCCAATGAATATTGGCTAGTGGATTTTGCATACCTGAGCCACTTCCTGTGCACACGGGTATAAATAGGCGGCAGGTGCATCCACTCATTAGATTTTTGCTTCGGAGCTGAGTGGATGAACGTGTTGATCTCCACAAAGCCTTTCATCATCTGTCTGGAAGCTGTTCTGGTTGGCGTTACGGTGCGAACAGCGGTGTCCCTGTCTGCAGCGATTCCCCTGGGCACTTCAACTAAAAGAGCAGATTTCCTAAAAGAGCAAATCACGGTCGGTTTGCGTCTTTTTAAAGACGCCGTTCCGGCCGTGTCCTCTTGGTTGCGGTCGTTTCCTATCCTCCGTCGACAGCCACGGTCGTTGTCTTCAGTGTCTGGGCATCCAGCACGCTGAAGCTGCGATCGTGGATGGTTTATGCGCTCGTTTTGAGCGTGTAACCATGACAGCGCTGCGATCGCGCCTCTTTCTCCTCACGGGGACGGCAGGGGCTCCCTCTGTCACTACCCGCGCTGGCTTCTCTGCTACGAGCAGAGAACCATAGGCTAGTGCTCTGGGCAATCTGAGGGTTACAGTGAGAGCATTTCCGCCGGGCCAGTCCCCACGGACCTTTCACTCCTCCCGCAGCAGCTGTTCTGTGCGGCTCCCCGGTGATTCTGCTGTGCCGTCTTATGGCGTGCTCAGCGTTTCATTCGGCGCGACGATAGAGGATCAGATGTCGATAGCAGCATCAGGGGATGGCCAATCGTCCTCTGAGGATGAAGATTCGGCGGGGCTGCCCCCCTCGGGTGTCGCGGCCACTGCCGAATCGGACCCAGAGTTGACGGCCGTGCTTTCCCGGGCCGCCACGAGCATCGGGCTAGAGGCGTGCACACCTCTCAGTCCCGAGTCCTCGCGACAAGATGATTGGCTCCTCGGCACGGGCCGTGGCTTGTGACCACACCCTGCCCTGGTCCCTTTCTTCCCGGAAGTGCACGAGGAGCTGATGAAGTTGTGGACGGCCCCTTTTTATGGCCAGAAGCAGCTCGTTTGTCTCCCCCATCCTCGCTACCCTCGATGGCAGGGCGGCTAGAGGGTACGTTGACATTCCCCAGGTGGAGAGTGCGGTTGCGGTGCACCTGTGCCTGCAAAACGCCGCCACTTGGCGGAATCGTCCTCGTCTCCCGTCCAAAGCCTGTAAGCTGATGGCCGCTCTCGCAGCCAAAGCTTACAGCGCTGCGGGCCAAGCTGCCTCTGCTGGGCATGCCATGGCTATCCTGCGAGTACACCAAGCCAAGGCATTAAAATGCACGAGGGTAGTACCAACCCGAGGTTGAAGCAGGAACTGTGCTCGGCGACTGACCGCACCCTACGGGCGACGGAAGTCACAGCGCAGTCCTTCGGGAAGGCGATGTCCACACTTGTGGTCCAAGAGCGCCATCTATGGTTCAGCCCTGCTGAGTCGAGCGATGTCGACAAAGTATGCTTTCTCGACACTCCCGTCTCCCAGGCTGGACTGTTCAGCGACACTGTCGAGGACTGTGCCCAGCAGTTCTCGGCAGTACAGAGGCAGACCGAGGCCATCCAACGCATCTTGCCCCGGCGTGATGCATCATCTGCCACCGCTCCGCCGCAGGGCAAGCCCTGGTCTGCTTGTCGCCGTGGGCACCCTGCTGTCTCCCCCAGAGCCGCTCCGCCCCATGCTGAGGTAACACCTAGCCCGGCGCGTCGAGCCTCTCACAGGAGCGCCTCCTTTGTCCCAGCCGGCCCCTAAATCGTCCAGGAAGGCGACAAAGCGGCCCTGACACAGGCAACCCGGAGATGTGGGAAGCTGCTCTTTCTTGGGAGATGGCGAGGATAGCGCCACTCCTTCCCCCGGAGGAGGGCTGGGCGGGGAATCTTCTGTTTCTGTTCCGCCAGCGGTACCCACATTGTCAAAGAAAGAGCAATTTCCTTTTCCTCCGGGTCCTCAGGCTCGCGGGTCGACAATGAGCGACGCGATGCCTCCTCACTCTCGCCCACGAGCCCCCCCTTTTTGCCAGTAGCCTAGAAGTTGCGGTTGGGAGACGCAATGCCTCTCCACGCATCTCTGGCCATTCCCTCCGGGGATGCGGGGAGTTCTGCTGTGATCGGTCAGAACACGATGCCTTCTGGACTATTCAGCTCAACTCCCCTCCGCTGCACCACCGCGGGTATGTCGATTGTCCCTTTGGTTCCACTCGCACGGAGTTTGGGGGCGTGGCTTGCACTGCCCAACCCGTCCCGCTGGCTCATTCGCACAATCCGACTCGGCTATGTGATTCAGTTCACCAGGCGACCTCCCAAGTTCAGCGGTGTTCTCGAGACTTCGGTGACAGACCGAGACGCACCTGTCTTGCGTCAGGTGATTGCTGTCCTCTTGGCAAAGGACGCAATCGAGCCAGTCCCTCCAGTCGAGATGAGGCAGGGGTTTTTCAGCCCCTACCTCATCGTACCCAAGAAAGGCGGTGGCCTTTGGCCAATCCTGGATGCATCCAGCCCCAGGATTGGTTTGCAGCGGTCGACCTGAAGGACGCTTACTTTCATGTCTCGATATGCCCTCGACACAGGTCGTTTCTACGGTTTGCGCTCGAGGGTCAGGCAGGGAAGTACAGTGTTCTCCCCTTCTGGCTGTTCCTGTCCCCCTGTGTCTTTACGAAGGTCACGGAGGGCGCCCTTGCCCCATTACGGGAAGTGGCCATCAGGATCCTCAACTATCTCGAGCATGGCCCGCGTGCAAGAACAGTTGTGTGATGACAGGGACCCAGTGCTCCGGCACTTAGCCAGCTGGGGCTTCAGGTCAACTGGGAAAAGAGCAAGCTCTCCCTCATGCAGAGAATCTCTTTTCTTGGTGTGGAGTTAGACTCGGTGAGTATGATGGCGCGTCTCACTAACAAGTGTGCCCAGTCCGTGCTGAACTGCCTGAGTTCCTTCAGAGGCAGGACGGTGGTACCACTGAAACCCTTTTCAGAGGCTCCTGGGGCATATGGCATCCGTAGCCGCAGTCTCGCCACTCAGATTGCTTCATATGAGACCACTTCAGCACTGGTTACACTCCCGAGTCCCGAGATGGGTATGGCGCTGGGGTACAGTTCGCGTGACCGTCACGCCAACGTGTTACTGCTCATGCAGCCCCTGGACGGACCTTGTCTTTCTATGGGTCGGGGTGCCCTTAGAACAAGTGTCGGCATGTTGTTGTCACGATGGATGCCTCCAGTGCGGGCTGGTGCGCTACATGCAATGGGCAGGCAGCCTCGGGGTTCTGGACAGGGCCTCGATTGCTTTGGCACATCAACTGCCTCGAGTTGCTGGCAGTGCTACAAGCCTTGCGGTGGTCCGGCCGCTGCTGCTTGGCTAGCACGTGTTGGTCCGCATGGCCAACACTGCGACAGTTTCGTAGATCAACTGACAAGGTTGTTTACGATCACGTCGCATGTCGCAACTCGCCCGCCATCTCCTCCTCCTCTGGAGTCAGATGTGGTGCAAGTCACTGCGTGCCGTCCATATCCTGGGGGAGCTCAATCGTGCGGCCGAGGTGTTCTCATGACAGCCCACGTTCCCCAGGGAATGGCGACTCCATCCCGAGACAATCCAGCTGTTCTGGAGTCGATTCGAGGGAGCTCAGGTAAGACTGTTGTCTTCCTCGAGTCCTCCCGCGGCCAGTTGTATGACTCTCTGACCAAGGGCCCCTCGGCTTGGACGCACTGGTGCACAGCTGGCCTTGGTCTTCACGCAGGTCTTCACGCAACTGGCCTTGGTCTTCACGTTCCCCAGTGAGCCTTCTCGCACGAACACTGTGCAAGGTCAGTGAGGACGAGGAACAGGTCCTGCCGGTTGCGCCTCTTTGGCCCACCCAGACCTGGCTTTCGGAACTCACGCTCCTCGCGACAGCCCCTCCTGGCGCATCCCACTGAGGAAGGATCTCCTTTCTCAGGGGCCCGGCACCATGCGGCACCCGCGTCCACTTCTTGGAGCCTCCATGTGTGGCTCCTGGACGAGACGCGGCAGACTCGCTCTACGAGGCAAGCCTACGCCCTGTATGAGTCTGTTCGCAAACTGGTGTTCTTCTCGCTGAGAAGACCCCCGAACATGCACGATTGGAGTAGTGCTTTCTGTCCTGCAAACAAGGTTGGAGCGTAGGTTGTCACCCTCCACCTTGGCAGTGTATGTGGCTGCTATCGCAGCACATCACGATGCAGTGGACGGCCGGTCCCTGGGAAAGCACGATCTCATCGTGAGGTCTCTGAGGGGTGCCAGGGGGTTACATCCTCCTAGGCCACCCCCGGTGCCCTCCTGGGATCTCTCTGTTGTCCGGGCTGGACTACAGAGGGGTCCCTCTGAGCCGCTGAGTTCAGTTGAGCTTAAATTCCTGTCTGCTAGAAGACAGCGCTCCTGACCGCGCTCTCATCCATCAAGAGGGTCGGGGACCTCCTAGCATTTTCGGCGAGCGAAGAGTGCCTTGTGTTCAGGCCGGCCTACTCTCACGTTGTCCTGAGACCCCGGCCTGGATACGTGCCCAGGGTTCCCACCACGCTTTTTTGCGATCAGGTGGTGAACCTGCAAGCACTGCCCTCAGAGGAGGCAGATCCAGTCTTGGCGTTGCTGTGTCCCGTAAGAGCATTGTGCATATACGTGGACCGCACCCCGGAGCTTCAGAAGCTCTGAGCAGCTCTCTGTCTGTTACGGAGGTCAGCAGAAAGGGTAGGCTGTCTCCAAGCAGAGGTTGGCCCACTGGACAGTGGATGCCATCGCCTTGATGTACCAATCCCAAGACGAGTCGTGTCCCCTGGGGGTGAGGGCTCACTCCACACAGAGTGTTGCCTCCCCCTATGCGCTGGTGCACGGCGCCTCTCTGGCAGACATCTGTAGAGCTGCGGGCTGGGCGACACCGAACACCTTCGCGAGATTCTACAGTCTCCGCGTTCTACAGTCTCCAGTTTCTTCCCATGTGTTGGGTAACAGGTAAGTGACGGGAAGAGCTGGCCGGTGTCACGCTTGCTGCGCCATTCCCCCTCACCCGGGGATACAAACGCCTTTTTCCTCCTCCAGTTCAATTCCCCGGACGGCGAACCCTGGTGGAGTTCCTCCAGCACCCCCGGCAGTCAGACTGGGCGGAGCAGTCTGACGCCAGGCCCAGTACTGGTGTTAGCTCGCCCGGGTCTCCGGTCAGCCCCTGTACTGGGCTAGGTGTCCGTATGGCTTGATTCCCTTCGGGTAATCCCATTTGTGTATTATTCCACGGTAAGGTTTCCTCACGGTAAACCCGTATCTTCCCTTGACAGAGCCTCTGTCAGGCCCTGCTGGCAGCTCTCCTCCCTACCCTAGGTAGGATCTGCCCCAGGGTCCAGTCGTATGTAGTACTGCCCCAGGCCTGGGTCAGTCCATATCAGTGTCTCCACATGTTACCTCCCTTCGGGCAGGATGTGGCCTCCGTAGCGCCCTTCTCTGGAAGGCTCGCTTCCCCTTCGTTACTGCCAAGCTGTAACAACAAATAGGAAAGACTTGAAGCAAATCTTTCATTGAAGGTCGAAATCCCTTCTGTTGAGAATTTCTGTGGGGAAAGGAACAGCGGCTTGGCTATCTCCAGCAGCGATGTACTCACCTGTGGTCCCTGTGTGGTACCCAGGTCAGCGAATTTGCGCTGGGGTGGTGGGAAGGTTACGACCTTTGCATAGCATTTGTCTGACACGCGGTTTGCTATGCTATATGGTTGTGACGGGTTTCAGGTTGTGGCGCTTTCCATAGGACCCCTATGTCGTCATGACATAACTTGTAGTGACCGACAGATAGGGAACGTCTCGGTAACGTACGTAACCCTCGTTCCCTGATGGAGGGAACGGAGATGTTATGTCCCCATGCCAAAATCTTGAACCATCGCTGGTTGCCAGGGACTCATTCTCGGCTCCTCAGCGTAAAACCTAATGAGTGGATGCACCTGCTGCCTATTTATACCCGTGTGCACGGGGAGTGGCTCAGGTATGCAAAATCCACTAGCCAATATTCATTGGCGTTTTCTCTTAAAGTCAGAGATGATTGGGGCTTCCAAGTAAATCCCCTTTGTTGTCACAACATAATGTCTCCATTCCTCCATCAGGGAACGAGGGTTACGTACGTAATCGAGACGTTATCTTCAGTGCTGAAACTGCAGTTTGTCAAGCTACTTCTTATTTAAAGTAGATAAACTATAATCAAGCTCTTTTGAAAAAGTAATTAGCTATGCTAAAATCTGCAATCAAACTGCATTTAAGGTACTTAGTGGGACAGTATATAATTTTAATTATATAAAGATTGACTAATATCCTATAAAAATATGTAATTTAGTCAGGGATGACACTTGAACTTGAGCTTGTGATTGAAAATGTGACTAAAATTAGAATAAAATGCAAACAAATGTATTTATTAAAAAGTACTTATGGAAATTGTACAATTTTAAAAAATAAACTTATGGGCGAACTGTAATATTTTCATACACTTAATTGCAATGTTAATTTCAGTTAAATGAAAAATATATTATAGTTTAAATTTATATCAAATGCAATTGGCTGAATTTTATAGTGCGTTTTATACTCACTTACATAGAATTAAGTACATCCTTATATGTAAATTCAAAATTACTTCCATTGTTCTTGAAATATGTACTGACAATCATTTGGTGTAACCCTGAGCCTACATGGTTGTATAGGAGCACTATATATGACATAATATTGCTGTTAGATTGACTGTTGTACAGTAACAGTTTGTTTCAGTGTGTTTTGTTCAGCTGGTCATACATCATTCCATCTCATTATCTTCTCTTTCACACTGAATATTGTTAACATTCTAATTATTAACTTCATTCACTGATCAATAAATAAACAGAAAATGTGTTTTCTTGGCAGCTACAGCCATCATCAGTGTACAGAAGAGCTATACTAAAAGTATTATAGTTAGAGAAAGAGACACTTTGTAGTAGGAATAAGCAGGAAGTCAATTATACAGAATAACAACTGTCTATCAAAGAGCAGTGCACCTGTGTGTGTGTGTGTGCCCATCATGGAGTTCGAAAGCAATAGACCGAGGGTAAGAGTGTGTAATAGAGTGTGAGAGAGTGTCAGAGTGAGTGTGTAAATGGAGGACTATCATTTAGCATGGGTCAATCTAGTGAAAGCTTGCAACAGCTCTCTAAGTGTCTGGCATTGCGGCAAATTGAGCTGAATGCTTTTCTACACGCGTAAACAGAGCAGAATACAGATTAGCCAAACTGAATCTCTCATTAAATCCACTTTTAATAGAACAGAGTACAAAAGAAATGAGAGAGAGAGAGAGAGAGAGAGAGAGAGATCATATATAAATTTATGCATTGCATAATGTATAGGCCTGCTAATCAACTAATTTTTTAGAGGACTATAATTAGATGATATGCTGATTAATTAATCCAATTAATCACATCTATCAATATCTACTGGTCTGTTTTAATATTACTGAACATAAGCCATCACTGGCTTACAGTCCACAGAAATTAATTCATTAGACATAGAGACTGGAGTTTTTTTTTGACAGATAAATTTAAGAGCCATTTTGACTGGTTAAGTCTGAGTTCGTTTGGCCATTCACAAAGGGTCTGATCACTTAGCACACCTCTCTTTGTAAACACTAATTAATAAACTTAGTGGTTGAAGGCCAAACTGAGCCAGATGCTGTAGGGAAAGTGGTTGATTCTTGCGGTATCATAAATGTGAATGAAAAAATATCTAATTTGTATCATAATATCTCTATGATATGTATGTATTGTATGATATCTACACTGCCGTTCAAAAGTTTGGGAACAGTAAGATTTTTAATGTTTTATAATGGAGTCTCTTATGTTCATCAAGGCTGTATTTATTTGATAAAATATACATAAATCATTCTCATATGCTGATTTATTATCAGTGTTGAAATTGTTGTGCTGCTTAATATTTATTTGGAACCTGTGATACTTTTTTCTTTGATTCTTTGATGAATAAAAAGTTAAAAAGAACAGCATTTATTCAAAATATAAATATTCTCCATCAATATAAATCTTTACAATCACTTTTTATCCATTTAACACATTAATTTCTTTAAAAAAAAAAGAAAAAAATTCTGACCCCAAACTTTTAAATAGTAGTGTATATTGTAACACAAAATTTATATTTTGAATAAACACTGTTCTTTTTAACATTCTATTTATCAAAGAATCCTGAAAAAAAAGTATCACAGGTCACAAAAAACATTAAGCAGCACAACTGTTTCCACATTGATTTTAAATCAGCATATGTGACCCTGTACCACAAAACCAATCATAAGTAGCACAGGTATATTTGTAGCAATAGCCAAAAATACACTGTATGAGTCAAAATTATCGATTTTTCTTTTATGCCAAAATCATTAGGATATTAACTAAAGATCAAGTTCCACAAAGATATTTTGTAAATTTCCTACTGTAAAATAAATCACAACTTAATTTTTGATTAGTAATATGCATTGCTAAGAACTTCATTTGGACAACTTTAAAGGCAATTTTCTCAGTATTTAGATTTTTTTGCACCCTCAGATTCCAGATTTTCAAATAGTTGTATCTCGGGCGAATATTGTCCTATCCTAACAAACCATACATCAATGGGAAGCTTATTCAGCTTTCAGATGATGTGTAAATCTCAATTTCAAAAAAAAATAAATAAATAAATAAATAAATAAAATAAAAAAAATAAAAAATGAAATAAAAAAATTACCCTTATGACTGGTTTTGTAGTTCAGGGTCACATATTAGAATGATTTCTGAAGGATCATGTGACACTGAAGACTGGAGTAATAATGCTGAAAATTCAGCTTTGCTTCACAGGAATAAATTATATTTTAAAGTATATTAAAACTTCTGAAAGGCAGTGTACTGTGTGTATTGTGATGTCTCATAATTTCAATGCTTTATATAAAGTCTCAGCCTCACAACTTGTTATACAGGTCAGTAATGTATAAATGTATAAGAGTGTCCATGATTAGGAACACTGTGTTGGTAACACTTTATTTTAATAGTCTACTTTAGACATTAACTAACTATAAGTAATTTTGCAACTGCATGTGAACTACCAGTCATTAGAGTATTAGTAGGCTTAATATCTGCTAATACTTTATTTTGATGGTCCCTCAACAGAAACTTATTCACTATAAGTACCTTTAAGTTATTCAATTTTTTATTTTTTTTTTAATGGGGGGGGGGGGGGGGTTGTTGGTTGCAGGGAGAGAGGGGAGAAGGAATAATTTATTTTTTTCCTAGGTAATATATAAATGTCATAAATTATTCATTCAGAAATGCAATTATGTTTTGAAAAACTGCAAGACGTGTATTGAGATCTTTGTATGTATGAAATCCATTTCTAATGTTTCTTTAAATAAACAGATTGGACAAAGTTTAACTGTACTGTATTTTCTGTCTTAAGGTTCAGTCAGGTTAGAGAAATATCCATTTTCTATTGTCCATTATCAATAATGTAGCAATGTATGAAGCACAGAAGTCACTTTCAAACCAAACAGCTTTCTGTCGGTCACTGCAGTGAATTTGTGGACCAACTGAACCAATGTGAAATCGGTGTGGGGAAATCTTTTCCCCTTAAACAAAAAAATCCTGACTGCATGGATTTCGAATTGAAATGACTGTGCTATTACACAAAATTACCATGTGCTTTCAGAAGACTTTGAATACAGCACAGAACTTTTACTGCAGCTGTACATCCACTGAATGGATATACCTATAATGTGTAAAAATAGTAGGGATGGCAAGTGATATCATGTGATGAATCATTTGATTGTTTTCAGTACATCAAGCTGCTTTCAAATTGCTGAAATAATATGCAGGCTCCTAGTATTTACACTGTGTAGTCAACACAGTCTCAGTAGAAAATCATGAGTCACTCTGCTATCTCACATTGTCTCTCTCTCTCTCACACACACACACACACACACACACACACACACACACACGGAGCGAAGCAAATGTATTCTAGCTAACAGATCGTCTTCACCTGCAACCATATGTATCTATGGCAACTCCATTGCGCTCCACCTCTGCTCTGTGATCAGCAGTAAGAGAGGACAGCAGCACGAGCCAACGGAGTGGAAAATGAGCCCTCTGATTGGGATTCTTAAAGAAGGTTTGTGTGATTGGTAATTTCACAGGCCTCTGGAAGCCTGAAGGAGAAGATGAAATTCACAGCAGCTTCAAGAGCTTCAGTTTCTGATTAAGGCTCAGCTTTAGTCAGCCTATGCAAGAAATTGAAACCATTCCTTGATCCTTCAACAGAGGACCCTGTTGAAAAGACCTCCATGTCCAAGCTTTTTATCATTATTAAACAGCAGTTCAACAAGCATCAATGGAAAGTCAGTGTTAGACAACTAACATCACCAGATATGTTCCTCAACAAGACCTGTGTGGAAACAATTGAGACATTAAGAGACTTGACTGAGGTTTTTCCTAAAACCTAAGCCTCATGGGATGTGTGCAGTGACTCAACATCGTCCCTTCCTCATCAATACTGTCCCCATGTGACGCCTGTTTCTCCACCCCCAGCAACAAAGACAGTCGTCATAAGGGACAAGAGAGACCTTTTGAGAAAGAAAGAACAAATGAAAGCATCATGAGCATGTATTGTCAGTGATTTCTGCTACCTGATCCTGTATCTAGTACAAATATTCCCTCCAGTGAAGAAAACTAGACTGTGCTCTCCATGAAAGGGACCCCCTGCACGTTGCATGAATATTGATCCAGTATGAAGCAATAGCTAATCAGCTTTTGGAAAGATTGTGTTCAGCTGTCTGCTTGTAAACGACTCCTAATTAATGTCATTAATATATAAAAGATCACCAGTCATCGTCCAAATTCTTTAATTTAGAACAGTGAGCCACAAAAACAGCTTACATTTCCAAAAACCTGCAGTACTCCAACAGGAAAAAGTGCGTACGTCTGCTCAGACCCTGACGTGACGCTAAGCACTTTTCCACGCCAAAGGCAGTTTTTACAAATACTGGATTCAAGCATACGCACACTCCAAGATCAAATCTGAGCATACGCACGCTTTATAAATGAGGCCCCAGTTCTAGCATTTCCACAATGGTTAACACAACATAGGCTCATTAGAAAAACATGCCTCTATCTACATTTTTGTGAAACTCCTGAAAAATACCTATTCTGTACATGAAATTTACTGTACTGTCCAGTTGAAATGAACACTAGTGGCAGCAAAAAACCAACAGTATACAAGTGCTTTGACAAGTCTCTGTTAGTCTAGCACAGTACACATAGCTTTATTTATTTATTTATTTATTTTTTTTCATAGAATAGAATAGGAATAGGTAAATGCTAGGTTTAATTGGTCAGGTGCTGGCGAAAAAGCTGTGTCTTTACACCGTGTGCCGAATTATTAGGCAAGTTGATATTCTGGTCATATTTTTTTTCCAAGAACATTTTACCAATTCCAAACCACATCAATCTTAATAACTACTATTGACTTTGTATTTAATCATTTATAAGTGATATATAATTGTCCATGAAGGCTGGAAGTCAAAAACTCCTTATATTCAGGTGTGCCGAATTATTAGGCGGGTTTTCTTTTACAGATAAAATAAGCCAAAAAAAAAAAGAAAAAAAAAAGAAAAGAGATTTAACTCAGACTAAAAGTCAAAAATTATTAAATGCCAATGAGAAGGATGCAATACTAATGCAATAATAGAATTTGCAAAGTTAGGACATGACCATTGGGCAGCGAAATGCTCATTGGGTCAGCAGAGTCAGAAAACACAGGTGGAGAAGAAAAGACATTTGCAAAAGAATGAAGAATTAAGGTGAAGAATTAGGTGAGAAACCATCAGGAACCATTTAGTCTCCAGCGCCACTATTTTCCAGAACTGTAACCTTCCTGGAGTCTCCACAAGTGCATTGTGTCAGGTTCTCAGGGACTTTGCTTGGGTAAAAAATCCTAAAAAAATGACATTCACTTAATAAGAATTGCATGCTGTAGTGTTGTGAAATACTTTAAGACTTATTTTTCATAGAATTTATAGACAGATAAGTTTTGAGCAGTGGTGTATAAAGTACCTGAAAGCCATACTTAAGTAAAAGTACAGATATCTTACCAGAAAATGACTTTGGTAAAAGTTGAAGTCACCGTTTAGAATATTACTTGAGTAAAAGTCTTAAAGTATGTGATATTTATTGTACTTAAGTACGAAAAGTATTTTTTAAATCTTAAATGTACTTAAGTATTGAAATTAAAAGTACAAGTTAATGCAAAATGGAAAAAAAGCAAAAAAAAAAAAAAAAATATATATATATATATATATATATATATATATATTTTTTTTTTTTTTTCATTTTGTATTTTTGGGTAAGAATAAGAAGCGCTTCATCCGGTACTTAGTGTCTTTCATTCCAACATAAAAAAACATTTCTGGGATCTGCATCTGAAATTGCATTTAGAAGTATTTACAGTTTAGTATATCTCAGAGGGGACATGGATGCATTTATACTGCAGTTACAGACGCATAAATAGGCCTAATGTTTTGTTTTTAACATAAAATGTTGAATACTGATATTTGAAATAATTTAAGACATGAAAAAAACAGTTGAAATGTGAAATTAAAACCGCCAGTAGGTGGCAGCAAGTGACTGTTAATGAGTGAGTCGTTGAGATTCAACCGATTCATTCAAACGGCTGATTCATTCAGAAACAAAGCATTTGACTGTGTTAAAGGTCCCATGAAATCAAAATTGAAGTTTGTTGGGTGTTAGTATCAATATGTTCGTCTTAAGTTTATCTGTATGCAAGTGTGCTCCAAAAGAGTGACAAAATTCGCATTTAGAAGATATTCAAAGCTTGCAGTTCGTCACTTCCGCCAAAACGGCTCAATGATTTTTTTGACGTCACATCATACTTAAGCTTCTCATCAAACTTTCTGCCCAATCAAATGCTCTCTAGAATTCGAAGCGCCTGCCCCCTATGCTATAAATAGACGCTGAAGCCGCGGCTGAAATCGGTCACTTTTTCACAGAATTAGTATTTTCTGTACGGTGAATGGCACATAGTACACTATATAGGGGACAGGGAACGATTCAGACGATTCATGTAAATATGCTTTCCATTGAGGAAAAAAAAGAAGTTTGGTTTCGCGCTGTGTCACGCTAACCACCGCACCGCACACACACTCTGCTCCGGTCCAGAGACACGATACACGGAGCAGATCACATGCGCGAGTCGGTGCAGACCACAAAACGTATTAGACCTATTTGAATTCTTCAAAGAATTCTGTTTTATAGCAATATGGATGAAATTGTGGCTGTCATACCCTCTCAAATGCGGCTTTCGGCTTTCGGCTCAACGGCTCTGAACGGCTTTAGCCCAAGCTGTGATATAAACGAATGGTATTGGCTATTTTAAAAAGGGGCGGGGCTGCTTGATATGTCCCTTTATTCTATGTGTTGATGTCATTTTAACTGAAATACAAAGACAGGGCAGGACATATCAAGCAGCCCCGCCCCTTTTTAAAATAGCCAATACCATTCGTTTATATCACTGCAATTATCTTCCAGAATCTGGCAGTAAATTTTAGTCAATCTCTGCAAGACAGGCTTTTCAGGATAGGAGATGGACTAAAAATGAGCTCCTAAAAGACTGAAAGCTTCTCCAAAGAGGAAACGGATCTGCTCGTGCGTGAGGTTAAAGTACACAATAATAATAATTTAGGTTGTAATCCTTTCATTTTTAATATGTTTGTGTGCTGCTGCGCATCCCTGTGTGTGTAATAAGCAGAGTGTAAGCGCATTGTGCACCCGCCTATAGGCGCATATTACTAACGTGCCCTTTAAATAAATAAAAAAATAGTGGACCATTGACTTTCGAGCAATTATGTTTTGTTCACCATCTCAAGCAGGGCAATTGATGTCAAAAAAAGTCAAATTGACATCAAACATTGACGTCAAAACACAGGTCAAAAACTAGGGCTGGACGATTAATTGCATTTGCGATAATATCGTGATATGAAAAAACGCGATTTTTCACCCGAACAGGCTGCGATTACACTCTGTCACGTGACACGCGAGAGTAAAGAGGTGTGTTCGACTTGAAGATCGATCGGTGTATGACATCAAAGTACGGCGAGAGAAAGCATGATATATTAATATTAAAGGCCATTTCACACGGGACGTGGCAGTCGCGAGTGTCTAGTTCATTTTCAATGGGAGAGATGCGGAAAGCGGCAAACCGCTGGCGGCGCGGAGGCGGAGCGCAAGCGGTGCTCGTGCACCCAAAATCATGTCGCTTCCACGTGCACGGCGCTTCGCGGCAGGCGCCGCCAAAGATAATTTTTTTTTTTCTTTTTGTAAGCAGCAGCCACGTCGGCTTTAACCAATTACTGAACAGAATATTAACACCCAATCATAGAACATTTCACTGAGCTCATGTGTTGAAAACATGATGATATATATATATTCTTATTTATTTTTTTTGAAGTCTGTCTAAAGTTAACAGACAGTGTTTAAAAAGTGCAATCCACATGTTTACATAATGTTTATTACAGTGACTTTGAATTACCTAAATACTGAGTGTGGTAAAGCAACAGATTTGTTTTTATATTTCTGCAATTTACTTTAGTTTGTGTGATTTGTTACTGACTTTCATAATGATGTTTACACCAGGCTTATTTGTCAGTGCTTTGTTGTCATAATTATTACATGCTTACAAGGCTGGAAGTTCAACAAATCAGTCAATATACTACTGTGATTGTAGTTGTTAAATAATGTCATTCATATCAATTCACGCATCACCTAATTTCATGGTAACATACAGGCCAGGCATACAGAAAAAAACATTTATGTTTAATCTATCTAATATTGTGTTGGTCATACTATACAATGATTTAAAGAGCTTTAAAAAATAGTTGCATATTAAATCGCAATCGCAATATTGGTAAAAAAATCGCAATTAGATTATTTTCCAAAATCGTTCAGCACTATCAAAAACGCAAATCAAATTGACGTCAAAATCTTGACGTCAATTTTACATCAAAATATTGACCTCAAAAAACAGGTCAAAAATGCAAATCAAATTGACGTCAAAAACTTGATGTCAATTTGACATTCCTACATTGATGTCCTATTCTAGACTGCCAAAATAACAACAGTAAGAAATGTAAGAAAAGTTTTATTCATAAAGCAACAATTCAAAAATACAAAGGTAAACTGGATTGTGTATCCCTGAGAGGAATACAGTACAGTACAGTACATGTAAATCAGAGGTTAAAAATACTATGGATGATAATACTGTTAAAAAAAAAATAAATAAATAAAAAAAATAAAATAAAATAAAAAACAGATATATTCCAGCATTCGTTCTCACATTTTTGTGCACAATTTGTACAGAATAAGCATTAAATATTGTATCACAATGCGCCAATATAGTTGGATGTATACAGAGTAATTTTACATTTCCAAAAACAGCATACACATTATTTTTACTGTAACATTCATAACATTAACATTTTATCACATAAATTAGGCAATTTCACTTTTTTAAAAATTAGTACTGCACATTTTAAATGTACATTTCAAGCATTCTTGAGAATCAATTTATCAACAGCAGAGTAGGGGTGGCTCGATACCACTTTTTCAGAACCGATACCGATCCGATACCAAAAATTCTGAGTATCTGCCGATACCGATATTGATCCGATACCTGGGCAGTTTTTTTTAAAATCAGTGTTGAATTTTTATACCTCAATGTGTGTTGACCTGATCATGACTTTTTTTGTGTGTTACACACAATCTACTAAATATAGACAACTTTATTGTAAAGAAAAACAACAAATGAATGCATATATAATTAAAATCTATGACAAAAATACTATTATAAACTAGGTTAGTGGATAATTCAGTAGCAAAAGTTACTCTAGAAAAATCATGAGTGCACAATTTTATAAAATCTAAAATTAGTGGGGAAAAAACATTTAGTGGGGAACAAATAAAAGTGAATAAGTGTAGAACTAAATCTAAAATGATAATGTAAACATATATATTGCTCTTTGTATTGTTTTAAAATACATTAATGAAAAACAAGTAATATATTTATATGTAAATATATATACTGTAAAATTAAAAGACATTTCTTTTAAATGTATGGCACAGTAATGAGGCAGAAACACATGATAGATAAGATGAACAAGAAAGGCTATTAATAATCATTGTGCAAAAGTATTATGATACGAAAGGCTCCAAATACAGAGCGGCACAAAGAGCTTATGCGCATTCTGTGTGCTGAATGATGCGCTTGAAGCAACACGGAGTCACAGCGCGGAGTGCTTCGCATAGAAAGGTTCAAAGCACAAAGTGAAGAGATATTAATGTGTAGTGTATTAAATCTGTGCGATAGTTTATTGAGCCTTTTCTTTTAACAGTTTTAAATTTCAGTTACTGTGCTCATTTAGAACACAGTGCTCTCTAGTCCAGTGCTGTGATCTAACAGACACCAACACGATTTTGAAAACAGCACGAAGATAAAGTCCTTTTATGCAAAACCATTTATCTTTATTTACAGATCAAGTATAATATTAGGAACATTTAATAATCTTGCAGAGAGTTTTATCGTCTAGTAACCGAACGCAACACACAGTTTGAATGCTGAATGGAGGATGACAGACAGCCTTGGCGGAGAAAAGAGTTTACGTGAACTTGACTTATATATTCATCTCTACCTCACATTAAACTATGTAACGGCTTCAAAACACTTGAAATATAGTGCACAAAAACTTTATGGTGTTTTATAATGTGTTTGTGGCTTTTGTGGGGCTTAACAATAACACAAAAGTATACGCACAATATCGGATTTGGATCGGTCTCATCTGACCGATATCCCAATCCGGCAGAAAATGCCAATATCGGAGCAATGCCGATACTGAATATCGGATCGGCGCACCCCTACAGCAGACCATGTGTCATGGGCCTGAAAGTCCAACTCCTGGTTTAATTACACTCTATTCAGGTTCAACGCATGGAAATGTAAAGCATAAGAAATTGAATTCAAAAACTCACCACACAGACATCATATGGCTTTGACAATCAATGTATCTGTTTGCATCACTGAATACACGTTACACTGAATATCCAAGGCATTCACATGAGGATGTATCTACATTGGCAACAAATTCCTATTGAAGCCAAATTTTTTAAAATTTAATTAATTAATTAATTAATTTTTAATTAAGTCAAAAGCACAAACAATTCTCCTGATGTGACCTTACCTTTTTGGTGACCACATTGAAAGATATTCTGTCAAGACCCATTCACACCAGGAAAAATAACTATAACCAAAAAAATTTAATTGGTTAAAAAAAAAATTGAATCATAGTCACAACTATGGTGACTATGATTTCTCTATTACTGAACAATAAAAACAATAAAGATGTCAAGCATTTTAAGCAGCATATTATTAAACTGCCTCAACAACTTAGAATCCCTTTTTGTGGATGCTAAAATACTTGGCATGAGTCATTGTCCTTGAAGTGAGAGAGTGTGGCTTCAGGACAGGTTAGAGAAGCTCACTGCTAATGTATAGGAATACACTTACCCCTAACATAGATCTGGGACAGGATCCTGGAGTATCGTGAGACAGCATCATTCTCCTTGCTCATCGGGAACCAGAGGTGCAGCTCTGCTTTGAATTTGTGTTTGAGAAATTGGTACCATGACTGCAAACATAGAGTGTAAAAACAGATTAAATCAAAAGGAAAACCTCCAATTCTAAAAATGTATATAAATAGAAATAACTTCTGATCATTAGAACTTCTGAGATATCTTACACTTGTAAAGTCTTTTCACATACAATGTCCGTAAAGTAACTTACACAGTCATTTCCTTCCAGATTCATAAGTAAAGGAATATTCCACAAGAAAAAAAAAAAACTACACATATTTGGCCAATGGTAAGGTAACTAAAAGATAAAATTAACAAAAACAAAAACAAAAAAAGTTAGCCATAAAAAACTAAGACATTTAAACATTTTGTAAACAACATTGCTTTTATTACTTATAAAGTACTATAAATATAGTTTAAGGCCTGATTTCACAGACTGGGCTTAGACTAAGCCAGGATTAGGCAATAGTTCAATTAGGACATTTAAGTATTTTTCATAGATAAAAAGCATTACTGGAGTGCATCTTGAGACAAAACAAAGGTACTAATATATTTTAAGATCAGTCAGTGCAAGTTTCTTTCAATTGACACAGCTCAGACTTGCATTTTAGTCTGGAACTAGGCTTAAGCCTTGTCTGTAAAACCAGGGGTAAATGTATATAAGTGAAGCAAGGGTGAACAAATTACAAATATGTTCATGAAACTGACTTACATGTGTCCTATTCTTGGAGGATTTCTGATGTGTTTTTATCGGAGTCTGGTCTGAGGATTTCTGGGAAAGAAGGAATGACAAAACCAGCATGCAGTGAATTCAACTTGAATTATTATAATTACCAATGTACCTATTAAGACATATTACTTAAAGCTGAACTTACATTTCTTTTGTTGAAGGCTGCTGATGGCATTCTGTTGGTACTGGTTCAAGAGTAACCACCCCCATCTCACTAAATTGGTTGAATTGGGTCCATTTTGTCTTGTTCTTGTTATCCCCATCTACCTCATTATATGAGGGACAGGTGGAGGCTACATTTCAGCAACACAAATAAAATGTTTCAATTAATAAAAATATACATACATAAATACATACATATAATTCAGTGTCAAGCAGACTGTGCGACACATTAAAAATACAAACCTCATGCAAGTGTGACACACCTCTTGCATCGTGTATGAAAATAAAGGCAATCAGAACAGGAACATTAAATACAGGCATGAACTCACCAGAAAGGGACCATCACCATCTGACAGGCTGTGAGGACAGTTAGTTGTTTGGAGGACTGTCAAACATCTCTTTGACCTTAATAATGGACACAATACTTAAATTATGTTGTGTATTATATTTTGCCACAGTAACACTATGCTTTATATGGAATTAATTATAACCAGGAAAATATAACATATATTTGTATGCTTACTTTTCTAATACTAAATTTTCATTATGCACAAATCAAAACACATACTTGCAGTTTTGATTCATGAAAGAACTTCTCAGTTTTACAGCCTTTAGGATAGGACACTCTCTTGTACGTGGTTCAAATTCTACAGGGTTGATTTACGCTTTCTAGATAGGTGGGATATGAAAAACAATTTCACTGAAAAAGAGTTGTCAGTTTTTGAATGAGCAACTTATTCTCCTCACTTTTTGAAATGTGAGATTCCATATGACATAATATCTTTCAAATCAATCAACATCTTTTGAGTTAAATTGTTCACATGGATCCCTGTAATTAGTGGCTCACACAGTGACACAGACGATGCCTGCCATCTCTAAATAATAACATTTTTTACCTTTCCCTTGATATCAGCAACTCACATAACTTCTTAATTATCTGCAGAGAGAAACAAAAACAAGTATGTGAGTACATGAGACATGATAATTAAAAATTCTACAAAAATCCAAATATATATTAGTATTGAAACGCATCAAATTAAACCCGTTTCTGTGTGCCTGCCTGTGCTTTAGTGAAGGCAGCGCATTAATTTTGAGGTGATTAACCCCTTAACTGCCACCCCTCCCCCCCTTTTTGAAAATAGACTTGAAAGTGCACTATTTAAAGTTAAATTGTTATAATTCATAAACGCGTTTGAATACAGACATAAGGTTGGTCTCTTTTTAAAGAAGACAATCAGCAGAGTATTGCAGAAGTGAAATCATTTAAAAAAAAAAATGAAAGTAAAAAAAGTTATAAAAGTTTAAATTTACTGTAAAGAAAATGTACTGTACTATTTTTATTTTATTTTATATAAAATAAATATTTTACAAAATAGGTTTTAATCCAAATTTGGAATAAAATTAAAGCCATATGTCTAAATAAGCTGTGTTCCAAATTTGAAGTTGATATAAAAAAAAAAAAAATTGAGGTTACTATGCAATTTTGTTTAGGCATTATACCACAAACAGCCACCGGGTGCCATCCAAACCCCATTGATTTTTTTATGCATTTTTCTGTCACAAATGTATCAATTTCTCTCTCAGTATTACTCCTATCACAAAATATGGAATCTTGAAACTCAGACCTTTCCGATGATATGTATTTTTTCAAGATTACAAAAAGTTTTGATTCTATAAGACCGTAATAGATTTGGAATATGACACCTCCCACTAAGGGGAAGGAACCCCCTAAAAGATTTTAAAGTACCATTTCTATGGTAACACAATGTCCAATTTCAAAACGGTTTTCACAGGATGAATTTTGAGGTTTTAACCTTTCAAATGATATATAATATATGATGATTACTAAAACGTGATAGGAAAAAAAGGAAACTAATAGAATTTTTGTGTCAAAGGTCAGAGCTCCTGTTATGGTGAATATGTTTTGAGGTGCAATCTTGTCATAAATTTAATCTATTACTGCTCCTACATCATTTTTAACAACAAACAGTGGTAAATATATACAGTGTATTAGTAGTCAGTTAGTATGCTACACTCTAAGAAAAGTATGTAAAAAATAGGGCACAATCTACTATGTTAATAAGAAAGAATATTCTGTATTTTTTTTTTTTTTTTTTTTCGGGTTAGAGGATTGCAATGGATAATGGGTAATGTCCTGGAAAATTACTAGTATCTTTTCCATTTTTCTTACAGAGTACTAACTGATCAGCAATTGCAGGTACAAGCTACTAACAAAGTGTATCATAAATGAGCAATTATTCAATTATTATTATTATTATTATTAGTAAATTGAACAATTGCAAATAGCAGCCAACTTAATTCATGCGATGTGTGTACTGCTAGGCATTTTTGGTTTCCTCTTTTTGTGTAATTTGGATGGAAAACGTGTGCCTTTTTATTGTCAGTCACTTAATCAAAAGCTGCTAAAAGTTGCCAAATAAATTTTAAAAATTGCTAAATTTGTTGCTAGGTGCTTTCGGAAGAAAAAGTTGCTAGGGTAGTCTGGTGAAAAGTTGCTAAATTTAGCAACAAAATTGCTAAATTGGCAACACTGGAGGAGAGGGTATCCTTCCGCCGAGCGGGATTTCCTCTAATTCGAGTATTTAAATCTATCATAAATGTCCATTTACTTCAACAAAGAATGTTTGATGATATGATATTATGATACGATATTAAAAGAAGTAATTCGTAGGGAAGAATGTATATGGACCAGATTTTTTATTTTTTATTATTTATATATTTTTTAATAGTGAAAGTATTACAAATCAGTATTTTTGATAAATTTAATCACTCCACTGTTTACCTTTTAATTTCAGCATGAGTAATGTACATAAAGTATTTTTAATATTATTATTATTTTTTTAAGTTTAAGTCCACCTACAGCAGCTCCATGCACAAATTGCTGCACATCACAGTTTAAAAGATGTGCCAAATGCGTTTTGAGGCATCAGTTAAGAAAACAATTATATTTAAACTTAATCAAGCTAACGACAAATTCATATTACACCATAAATTTACATAACTCCTAATTAAACATACTAATTAAATAACATAACTAATTAACCATTGGTGTCAAAGTGATGTCAATATGACATCAATTGGATGTTTAAAACTTGACGTTGAGTTGACGTATATTGAACGTCAAGCATATTGGCCTTCATATTAAAACAATTTCAGTGTGGGATAACTCCCTATTTTTACCCAATTAACCACCAGAAGAAATTGTCGTCCAAGCTGAAATTAAAATGTTGCTATACAGCATCTTGATCAAATCTTGACAAATTTTTGACGTCAAATTGACGTGCCCGCTGGGTATGTTTTGGATGCTGCCCTTATTATGGAAATGTGCCGTTTCCTCATAGTTGGTCAGCCGGCATCAATGTTACTGGTGTACAACAGGTTTATTACTTTTCAGTTGCCTCAAAATAGCAATGCACCAACAATGCGCCTGAACACACCTCGCTTTCAGACCAGCACTCCCATGAGTGAACAGATGCGCACAAGTGCATTTGCTATTTAAACAGCGTGGCGCTGGACGTGAAAATGATAACTGTGAATGGGCTGAAACTTGAAACTAGGAAAAAACCTTGCGTTGGTCACTGAGATGTTTGACTCCACGCCATTTTTTCATGAATGACTTTTGGGACTTCACCTTGTCCGTCCAACAAAGATGTTTCCAGTTAGCTTCTCTCACAGCAGCTAAAAAATTGCTAGTCAACCGTTGGAATCCTCCTCACACAATGGACAGACGAACCTGGACTGTGTATTTGTTGGACATCATCTCGATGGAACTCTCAACTTCTCGTATATATGGATCTAATGTGAAAACTGTAAATTTATGGCATTCAGCTTTTAATGTTGTGTCATCTTTTCTAAAATCTTTGTAAAAAAATATTTTATTATTTATTTATCTATTAATATTAATTTATTTTTATTATTATTATATATTTATTCATTTTATTTTTATTTATTTATTTAAAGTCTACCAGGGGGTGGGATGGGTTGGGATGGGTTCTAAATTTGCACAGTTGCTTTTTGTTTTAAACTACTGTTCCCAGAAGAAAATTTAATAAATCTTCTGGGGGAAAAAAAACAAAAAAAAAAAACTTGCGTCTCGCCTGGCATTGCACTGCGCCAGGTGTGTGACAGGGCCCAAAGTCTTTAATTCTGCATGTGGTTATCTGCAAATTATTTTCTTCTTGTTTTCCAGTATAAATATCTAAAAATTCATAAAATTAGACAGATTTAGAAAATTTGCATGAAATATTATTTGGGTCACTCTACAGAACCGTCCACTTTTCTGTCCCTAGACTTTACAGAAATATTACAATTGAAATACACATTAGGGTTACATTTTTTTTTTATATTTTAAAATGAAACAATATGTTATTTGAACAATTACACCTTCCTGAGCCATCAATGTGGCATTATTTATTTATTTTTATTATTATTAATTATATAGAATTCCAAGTACCACAAAACTGCTTGTCCCCACAGCCATGTACAGAGGGAAAGTGCTTTATTTTGAGGTCAAAAACAGGATTTTCTACCATTTAAAATACAAAAGTCTATTTATAACTATCAAATATATGATGTAAATGGCATAAAAAAAAACAAAATGCCAAATAAATATTATAAAATATATAATGAAAATAGTGGTCCCCTGGAGTTGTGTCACTGGTGTTACCGCTTTACAAAAGTCTTTTATTTTGGAATAAAAAAAATCACACTGATGACATCACTCGACTTCCTCCTTCCTATTTTCTAAAGATCTATGAAAAAAAGGCACATGTTTAGTCCACTGTTTCTTTTCAGTTATCAGAAATTTTCTCATTTATCTCATGATTTCATATGAAGCTTTTAGCTGACGTCACTGGTATGACCTATTTATTGTTAGGGAATTTAAAAAAAAAAAAAAAAAAAAACTATAATACAAATGGTTTAAACTAATTAATTTAGTGAGTATACCATGATTGGCAACATCTGGTTTGATACCTTGCAGCAGACATTTTATAAAATGCATTTTTCATGAAAATTGTCACTGGTGTTACTGTCACTGGTGTTACCTTCCTGCTGGGTAACACCAGTGAAGATCAGTATATCAGCTCTTATGTATGTCACTGGTGATTCATTGTGTCACTGGTGTTACTGTGCTGTGTTACTGTACTGTTTTTTTTCTGTCACATTAAATAAAACACAATCTACTTATTTCTTGCATTTTCATTATTTTTCTGTAACTCTGACTACATGTGCTGAAAAAAAAAATCACGAAATAATATTTCATAAAACCTTTTAATATTGCTAAAGAAGGTAACATCAGTGACAAAAAATTATACATGTGGTCTTGAAATAATTGCACAAAAAAGCTATAAAAAATAATCAAGCTGTCATTTATATGTATTCAAGTCAAAAGGTAATCTAATAATGTGGTATAAGTTTAAATGTTAAAAAAAGAAATAAATTTAAGACATCTTGCCATACCAAATGTGGACGTTTCTGTAGAATGACCCATAACATTTATTATCTTGATTTTTTTCTTACCCATTGGCATTTTTATTTTTTCTTGTTTTGACAACTATTAAAGTGATATTTACTGTATGTTTAGGACAAAATAGAAAAAATAATAAGGATATATTCTGTAACATCAATTCTTAATATCTCACACCAGTGGTTCCAAACTGGAGCAAAAGTTGCAGACAATACTCGTGCGCCATAGATATCGTGAGTAATAAACCTGCTGTACACCAGTAACATTTAGTGATGCCGGCTGACCAACTGAAGAAACCAGCACATTTCCATAATAAGGGCAGCATCCAAAACATATGCTTGAGATGATGAACAAAACATAATTCCATAGAGTACTTTAATTTGATAATCTAACTTCTTCATCTGTATCATTTCACATATGGACAGGCTATTTCAATTATTTTTGACCATAAGCTTTTGTAATATGCTTCAGCTGATTGCAATAGAGCCACACCACACCAAGTCAGGCCATTTTATGGGCTACACTGACAGGTAAATGGGATATTATGCTGGGAAATGGAGCAATGAACTCCTCCTCTCCCTCCCTTCCTATGTCCTTCATCTCTCTTTCCAATGCTGCCGACATCCGTGCTTATTTACTGCCTGTTTACATCATTGATTGGGCCAGTGTTTGTTTTACCTGTCGCCCGACCCCATACATCAACACTTTGGAAGGGAATAGAAATGGCGAGAGGAAGACAAAGTAAAAAGAAATGCAGAAAGGAAGAATCAAGCAGAGTAATAGATGAGCTGTAGCCTTGTGGTTAGTGAGTTTGACTGAACACTTTTATCATATAAAGGCTCTTTAATTGCATTGATGGTTCCATGAAGAACCATGGAAACTTTCCATTCCGAAGGTTGTTTATAGTGGAAAAGGGATTTTAAGTTAAAATGTTCTTCACACTAAAGGCCCCGATATACTTCAAACGAGGTTTGTTTCGTTCTTCGTTTGGAGGCAAAAAGAAGTTCAAAAGGCTGAGCGACGGTATACTGTTTTCGAACATTCCAACACCCCCGCGCTGCTGGAGGTGGGGTGTAAATTAATCTAAATGTGTCTTGACGCTCGCGCGTATGCCCTAAACACAACAATAATGCAACGATGGTGTATCTAGGTCTTTTATTAAACTGAATAAATTATTACATGCTTTTATATTTTATGTTGTCATAATTTGATAAAAAACAAAGGTTTATTATTGTATGTTCTTTTGGCATTTCATTTATTGTATCCTTTTTAAATTCGCTCATCGAAAGAACAGCAGCAGCAGCAGTATGGTGTAACATTTATTTGAAACACATGTATTTGGTACTTGCTACCTTATCTTTACTCTTTCATTTAATTCTTTTCATGGCTTTGGAAATCTTGCATCTGATGTTTCTCTGCGTCGCTTTTTGCATAACTCCGGGTCGTCGACAACAAGCTTCGTTGCAATTTCTTTCTAGGAATTAAATGCTTTCTCTGAATCTTTAAAGTCTCTCCGCGAGCGATTGTACAGGTGCGGACATATTTGTGGCAGTTCAGCTATTCGACTCAGTGTATTTATGTTGCTAGTGACTTGGAGATGTTGTTCTCCTGCCTGACCTTTGTTGAATGAGAAACTAACCGGAGGAAAAAAAAAAAAAAATCGCGCATCAAAGAAGGTGGAGTTCCAGAACACACCCACCAATTGCGTAATCGCCACGGACCAATGGTAGCTCAAAGGTGTTTAGGAGCCAAAACGAACTCCCCCAGAAAGTTCCCTTTGATGAGCTGTTTCGAACTGCCGAAACGAACTCAAAACTAACTTTGTTTCGGCCTGATTTTGTTCGAAATGACGTCATATCAGTTAGTTCTTCGATTTCGTTTGAAGCATATCGGGGTCTAAAGAAAAGATGGTTCTGTTCACTGAATGTTCACTGAAAGGTTCTTTGAGGAACCAAAAATTGTTCCTCTATGGCATTGCAAGTCATCGCTTTTAAAACTTTTGGTCCCACTTTATATTAGGTGGCCTTAACTACTATGTACTTACATTTAAATTAATCATTTGATACAATGCACATATTGTGTACATACATGTTTTTACATTGTACTTATATTTTGAAAAATACCTATATGTATTTACATCTGTAATTAATTTCTGTAATTACTTTTATAATTACACTGTTGACCCATCCCTTACACCTTAACCCACCCTTAAACCTACCCATACCACCAAATCTGTCCCTAACCTTACCCATATCCCACCTCAATAGCAGCAAAAGTGTTTTGCAATGCAATATGAACACAGTAAGTACATTGTACTTATTTTTTGATGTAAGTACATAGTAGTTAAGGCCACCTAATAAAGTGGGACCAAACTTTTATTTTAAAGAATGCAGTTTGAGACATTTCCCACCACATTCTCCCTACCTATCATTTCCTTCCTTTCTCCATTGTATTATGGATTAAAAATAATAATAATAATAATAATAATAAAAAAATAAATAAAATAAAATACAAACAAATAGACGTGATTAAATGAGAAGCTAAAAGGCTCTTTGAGGATCTTTGTGTGAAATGAGAGAATGTTATGTTATCAGCTGGTTGATTAATGTAATTCTTTGTACAGAAATCCAGTGAGGTCCTCAGGGCATTTACCTGCACTAATTTTAATCAAAGTATCACAGCAATTAGGCACTTCATAATGCACTACACCGAAGAATAATAAGTTTTTGAAAAATTACTTTTTCAATTATGCATGTATGTGTGTGATGTATTACATTACAGCTCACGTGTAATTGTTTCGATGTCAAAATAATTTCTCCTTCTCTCACCATGTAATGTACAAAGAACTTCAACAACAGAGTGGTTCAATTTCTGGCTGGATTATCCATTTGTCTGAACACTGGCAAATGAGATGGAAGGGGCAGTTTTGGGAAACTTGTATTGAAATACATGGCCATTATTTTTACAGTTTCATTTAGGTGGGGACCACCAACTGTTTGGTTACCAACATCCTTCAAAATAGCTTATTTTATGTTTCACAGAACAAATATACTCATCAGATTTGGAACAACTTGAGGGTGAGTAAATGATGACAGAATTTGCATTTTTGGGCGGACTATTGGTTTATGCACTTAAACACAAAAATGTCTTCTCCGCATTTCACCTCTGCTCTAGCTTGTTTCCTAATCTTTGTAAGAAAACTGGCATTGTATACTATAAAAATAGTTGACTCTGTGACATATTGCTTATGTTCCCCTGTTGTAAATCACTGTGGATAAAAGCAGTTGCTGTTAGCAAGTAAATCTTAAATGATACAGTATATGCCATCCACAATAGCTACAAAATAAAGTCAATTCAGTATACAACCTGTTATCAATACAAAGGCATCAAAAACCGTAGTATGGTCAACCGTCTTGCATGTCACCATTAAAGGAGCTGTTATCAGTACCGCCGCTCCCTGTACGCAGAGTACGTTTGCTTAGGGCACCAACTCCCAGGGGGGGCACCATCCCAGTTGCTCAAAAAACAAACAAACAAACAAAACAAAAAAAATAAATAAATAAAAATAAAAAATAAACATAACGCGCCATTCCCGCATCCGCGCCCGCTCGCGGCTGAATGCAAATGATCATAATTGATGGACAACTATGCCCGTGAAAAGACATCAGAAATCCGGCGCCAAGAAAAGAAGAAGAAAAACAAACAAAACAAAAAAACAAAACAAAACAAAACAAACAAACAAACAAACAAAAAAAGATGAAAACGAAGCCCGTGCGTCACTTTCAGGTAGGCTACATTCATAATCCTGTGAAACTTTTTTTGGGTGTTGAGGTCAATAACGTGTTTTAATGTCGGTAATAATTTTACCACCACCAACGCATCTAATATTCTCTCCGAGGTTCCATGTTCCCTAATGAAAGTTAGCCATGGTTTTAACACGAATAAAACCAAAAAAATAAAAAATAAATAAAATAAAATAAAACCTTGGTTCTTGTATCCATGGTAACCACAAATTAACCATGGTTTTGTTACTTCAAATAATAATATACAAAAAAAGTATTAAGGTAATATTTTTCGTGGTTATAAAAACAAACCTAAGCCTTTAAAATGACTTAAAATTTATTATATAAAAACAATGAGGTAACCCTTCATAAAATAAATAAATAAATAAATAAATAAATAAATAAATAAATAAATAAACAATAGAACCAACACAGAAAATTCTAATACCATCACAAACCATTAACCATTAAAACCATTAAAAAATGGTTTTCTGTAGTGTGTTTTGGGACATATTCCATTAGAATTTATTGGTTTTAACAAGCCACCAATAGAAGGTGACCAATTACCAGTAGAGACCAACAGAACCCATTATGTTTCCATTAAAACCAATACAAGTCCCATTATAACCAGTAAAACCATTACAAATTTTGTGATGGTGTCTATTGTTTTTTTTCAACATTACATGTTATAAATGCATGTAAAGGGCGCCAAAGGCCTGGTAATTGCTTCTGTTGTACTTACAGGACGATCATATCCTTGTTTAATAGGCTATTGACCAAACATTTAATTCAGATGTCCACTTAATCTTTAATTTTTGGCCACCTTTTTGCTATAGATGACACAGCCTCTATAATTTCTTCAACAAAAAACATGTGGACATCACAACACTTACAAAAATTAACCATGGTTTTATAGTAGTAAAACTGCTCAGTTTTATTTTGTGTGATTTCTGAATGCTTGAGACCATAAAATCAATCAGACAACTGTATTAATAAAATAATAGCCATAGGTAACTGTCTAGAGCTACAATTGTAATTTGTAAATAATATAATTTAATTACAATTTATTTATTTATTTACTTTTATATTTTATTAAAGTTCTATTTTTACCCCTATAGTAGGTGTTTTTTTTTTTGTTTGTTTTTTTTTTTTACTTCCATAATATTTGAGGGAGGGGGCACAACAATACAATCCTGCTTAGGGCACCCAGTTGGCCAGCAGCCGTCGGCCCTGGCTGTTATGTATGTTGACTGGGAGTGGACATGTTCAGTTCACTTAGTTTTGTTGTGACCATAGCATATTAACTCGTGGGAATGTAATAATATGTCATGGCCATGAGATATTAATTTGTGGGAACTTCATATTAACTCGTGGGAACATAATAAAATGACATGGCCACGAGATCATTTTGTCAAGGTGACATCCTTATTTCGTGGTCATACGATTTGAAGTCGTGGCTTCAAGATCCTGTGTTGAGAGAACAACATTTCTCGTGACCATGAGTTTAATACGTAAACAAACGTGACCATAGCAACCTGGGATTATCAGAAATTTATAAATTAATATTTTATTTTGAATGTTTTGTTTTATTTACATGCGAATGAAAAGAAGCGCTGGAAATGTTTATAATTATGGCCTATTAATTACTAGCTGAAATGCAATGAAATATTATAGCCTAATATGTTAAATTCCCCTATAAGTCATATAGGTTAACCTAATAAAAGTCATTGCAACCTGGGATAATCAGAAATGGTTATTCAATTAATATTTTATTTTGAATTAAGAATGACAAAAATTGTGGAATTAAGAAATGATTAACATATTATATGTAAGCTACTATTATTATTTTTCATGAGATGTCATGTGTCTATTTATTTAACATTTGTATATTATTGTTATTATTATTATTATTATTACATAACTGCAATAAAATAATATTATAATGAAATTATTATATGGTTAGGTTTATATTTTTATATATGCTTATTTTCCCTTTCTATTCGTGTATCTCTTCACCTAACATTCTGTATAATTATTATATGCTACCATATATTTTGCAAATACTTTGCTTTCAAATACATTGCACGCACAGTCTGTATCTATGGTTAATATAATAATTCTAAATGCCACACTTTAATCATTCTTAATTGCTATAGTCACACAGGTTTGTTTATGCATTGAACTCGTGGCAACAAGAAGAATATGTTGTTGCCTCAACATAAGAAGTCATGGCCACAAGAAAAGGATGTTCCCTCAACATAGGATCTTGAGGCCACGACTTCACATCGCGTGGCCATGACATAAGGGTCGTTACCTTGGCAAAATGATCTCGTGGCCACATCATTTTATCACAGTCCCACGAGTTAATACAACATTCCCACAAATTAATATCTCATGGCCACAACATATCACAGTTGTTCCCACGAGTTAATATGTCACGGTCAAAACAAAACTAAGCGAACCGAACATGTCTCCTCCCGGTCACCGTAGTTATGTATTTACTGTGTAGCTGACATTTTCAGACTTGTAGATCATTTGCTATGTTCCAAAACAGGTACCTATATTGTTACAATGTTGCATTTTCTTCTCAGTTCGCTTTCACCAGTCAACATTTTAAAGGGTATTTATGCAAGTCACATATGAGTAAAACTGTGGGAGAAACAACACTCTCCAATGTTTTGAATTTGGACCGCGGCACCCATTTCAACCCCTTTCTGTCAATCTGATATATAGCTCCTTTCATACCGACTAAGAACACAATTGCTTTCATTTGCTATCCTTATGGGTCTCTTACACTTATAATTTTGGATAAAATGTCTCCCCACTTGTATTTATTTGTCTGTGTGTCAGTTATTAGCTGCTGATAAAATATAATACTGATCTAAACAATTTGCATCTGCCAGTTAATTTCTACAGGTTATGCTGCTATGGGTCATTTTCATTTTAGAGGTGATCGATAAGGTATAAATTTAATTTGGTCTGATTTAATTCACATCTAGATTAATGTTCACGTGTGTGGTTTGTAGTCTATATTTTCTGTGAGCCTAATTAATTTAAGTGTTAAAAGCTGCATGTTTTGACCAAGATCAGCTACCTGAATGTCACCTCTGTGAAGGTCAGAACATTCATTCATTCATACCTTCATACAATAAAATGTTAAGATGAAGGAAGAAAACATTTTTAATGCTTAAATGAGGCTCACTGAGCTCTGCCAGCCACGACTTAGACCTTTTGTATCTGCTCTGCAGTGGGGCTGCCTCTCTTCAGCTCAGCTGGTCATCTCACTCCACTCATCGTTCAAAGATGGTTGTGGCTTGCCGGTGGACATTGAAGGTGGCAAAGGAAATATTTGGCATCCATTTTTGCCTGCTGTTAACTGATGCACTTGGGGTCGAACGCCTGGCAAGCCTGCAGGAGTTACTGCCTTCTTTTTTTCTCACTGAAGGAGCCAACAGCAAATGCGTCATCCCACTCAACCCAGCATTCACAGCAGGATTCGCTGTTATGGGAGATCTTATGCAATGTCCATATCACATCTTTCTTGGGGCCATCCTCTGACTGGCTTTCCAGCTTTCCAGCAGAGTCTATTGTCTCCCTCCACCCACTCCATGCAGTCCAGTTGACATTCTCATCCTAAATGACAGTAGACTGGGAAGAGGTTTAACTGTGGGTGAGGATCAGTGAATCGGCATCAGGCCTTGAATCTCTACTAGCAAAGAAATATGACTCAACTATTCTTGCAATATTTGGTAGATGCACCCAACAGGATGCCAAATTAGCTTTCCAAAGCTTCTCTGCTTTGGAATTCTTCTCTCTGGGGCTGGTCTCTGTTCTTGACCCGAGTTTATTACTTCATTCCACTTATTTCATGATATCCGGTAGTTGTCTATGGCCCATGAGATGGAGGACTGTAAGGTTTTGTCATCAGCTGACTGGTTTCTCTTCACACTATCGATTACTAGCTTTACAACTTCACAGCTGCACAACTAGACTTATAACATAGACAAATATGGATGATCTGACCAAAGCAGTGTTTGCACTAAATGGTTCCATAGTCCATAATTGTGTGACACATATGTTTAACATATATTTGGTTGTTTCATTTGCACCAATAAAAGGAAAACATACACTGAGTAAGTCTGGGAAATACAACAAAACAAATATATGTGTAATATGTATATGGATGTAACTTACATTAGGTATGTTCATATGCCTTCTACTATGAACCCATATATAAAAAGAGTATTTTTGGGATTTCAATTATTGTCCCATATGTGTTTCTCTCATACCTTTAACATATGGAAATTTCTAAGATTTGTTGATATAGCAATGCCTAGGGGTATTTTGATACCCCTTAATAGTGGTGCACAAAGCACTTGATTGTGCTTCAAGTTTTAACACGGAGAGAGTAATTCAAAATGAGAATGGGTTGATATAGCTATAGTGTGGCAGTCTTTGCGGATGGTTGTACAGTGCAGTTAATGGTAGAAATTAGCTGAAATCTGCACAGACTGCGCTATAATTAAACTAAACAGAGTTGTTTTCGTCCATATCTTGTTTACTTAATGTACTATAATCTGGACAATGTTATACTATATGTTATACTATAAACAAAACAGCACTCAGAAAACTGAACAGGATTTGAAGCCACAAACTTGCCCAATTTTGGCAAATCCAGTTTTTACATGCTGATAATATTAACCTGGGAAAAGCAGACTGTGCACCCCAAATTGTGAAAGTTAAGTTTCTATTGGCAAATCTGATCCTTTACTTGCTATTTTCCCAATTTTATGTGTAATATGCATTAGATGTTCAGTGAACAGACTATATGGTCTATGCTGACAGAGGTACAGAAATTACCCAGGACAGCTTTAATGTGCTATAATTTTAATGCGTGTATTGTGTTTTGAATAATACGTTTGAATACGTCTAGACACATTTGTGTGTACCACCCAAACCACACACTAGACAATAACATATCTCTGTCTGCTAGATATATTTACGGATCATGACCCTCTTACTATACCAGAACAGCACGATTTTCCTTTTGTCAGCATAAGCTGAATTCTACCCCCACTTTAGCAGCCTCACTCCCGTTCCTGCTTACTGAGGCAAACATGCTCTCTCCACATCCCCCCACCCCTGGGGAAAAGGGCCTCTAGCCCATCTCTGTTTTCTTCTCTGCTCATCCTTTTCCACTCCCAGTGTTCACTATCTTTCTAGCAGAAGAAAATGCGAGTGGTGCTTTCACGTGGTTGCCACAGGGCATTGCTCTGCTGTTGCTAAGGTGTTCTGACTGAGTTCTAGCACGTCACTATGAACGTTCTGGGTAGTTGCTAAAACATTTCTAGATGGTTTCTAGCATCGACTGTAAAAAAAAAAAAAAAAAAAAAATGGACAATGCATCTCTATTTCCTTCCACTGTAAAAAAACTGAAGCCATAATGTCCCAGAAATGGCTGCTGTCATCATGTGCTGATGACATTATTTATCAAGGTCCCGCCCAAAATCCTGTATACTCACCTGCAAATACACAATCATGATGCCACACCCCATTTTTATACTAATACTTGAACTTACATCAGCATTATAAGAACTACTTAAAATGACGGAAAAAGATTAATTTGATTTTTGATTTTTATTTATTTTATTTTATTTTGGCTCACATTACATTTCTTTAAAAAGAGTTTATGGGCAAGTTTATGACCTGGGCAACGGCGAGTTTATGACCTTTACTGCAGCCAGCCACCAGGATGCGATCAAATGTGTCACCTTAACTTTTTTTTTAGGACGTATGCGGCACACCTTGCACCACATTCCAGACAGGATAAATCTGCCTCCGAAGGGCTCTTCGGAGTGAGAACAATCATGGCCGCCATATTAAAGGGTTGTTCGAAACCAAAGAGCTCAAATCTGGCCACTTCAAATGGCTCTTTGCAAAAAAGGATTTTGAAGGTTACAACTGATGGACACTTCGCTCCCATGATTCACTGGGCAGGTATAACCGTACAATGATGGCAACTCCTTAATTGGCTCGGCAACATGGCACAGAAGTACGTTTCAACAAACAGTTGTTTGCTTCCCTACCCCCTCCACTCTTCATTTGGCATACACATAACATTTCTTGTCAGTTTCTGCATTTATAAATCTCAATTTGTTCCTGTCTTTTGGTGTAGGATAAAATAGTAACACTTTAAATTAGGCAACACTTTTCACTATTAACTAGTTGCTAATAGTATTAGCATATATATTAATAGAATATTGTCTGTTTATTAGTCCTTATTAAGCACATATTAATGCCTTATTCTTTCTGCATGACCATATTTTAAATCCCTTAAAGGGATCCTATTATGCTCTTTTACAAAGTCTTGATTTTGTTTTGGGGGTGTTCTAGAACATGCTCTCATGCTTGGTGGTTCGAAAAATGCATTATTTTTCACATAATTTACATTATTACAAAACCTTTATTCCCAGCCTGGCACAAACAGCTCGATTAGTTCCGGTGTTGTGCCCAGTTCTTAACCCTGCCAGATTATTACCCCCCTAGTATTGGTAGGTTTAGGGTTAGGTGAGGGGGAGGAGTTAGGATTAGGGGTGGGGTTAGTATTAGGCAATCATATAGCGATTTCAAGGAGAGGGGTAATAATTTGGCTGGGGGTCGAAAATGGGCACAACACCGGGTTTGAAGAAGACCCGCCTTCCGAATTTTTTTTTTTTTAAATGATGCGAAAACAAACAAAAAAAAAACAATATTTGATTTTTATGCAAATAGTTTCTGAAGATTTTTTTCATAAAGTTTTTTAAACTTTTCAAAAGTTTCTTGAATAGCAGATATACAGTGTGATAGTACTGAACAACACTGTATGTGTGACAAGGCCAATGCATTAAAACCGTTCAGTTTAATCCCCGTTCTATATTAATGCGCTGCTTTAATTGATGCGCGCGCACACACACACCACTCACACACAGATATCGTAGATCCCGCTGTGCAAAAAGTAACATTCAGAAGCTCATAAACTTGTCAGCGCTGCCACGCGACTTTTATTAATCAATAATCGCTACATTGTATTTCTCAGCAACGAGGGGGGTAAAATCGCTGTTTTTTTTTTAACTAAACTCTGTTTCATCGTTTGTAGAGTGAGACAGACGCAGACAATTCACACACATCTCTCTCTCTCTCTCTCTCTCTCTCTCTCTATCGCTCTCTCTCAAAATGGCCATATTTGAGAAAAAAAATCGAGTAGTTTGCATCACTGGATATAGCTGTCGGTCATTTAACATTTCTATTGTAAAACAGCTGACTAATATTAAATGATTTGCAGCTCTTACCTCACTCTCTTTCAATGTTAAACTGACGCTTACAGTGCGTTCACACCAGGCGCGACTCACTCACTTTCTTCCAAGCAAGATCCTTTTTATTCCTGTTTCTATAAAAGTACGAAGATGTATCGTACAGCTCCGGGTATCCACATACAGCGACTATGATTTTGTCCATTGTTGTTTCGGATTTCTGCCTCTGCTCGCTACGTCGTAATCACGTCACTACTAGAGCAAGCTCCTGATTGGTTAACGCGGCGCGAATTTTCGCCAAAATTCAGATTTTTCAACTCGCGCGATTCGCGCAAATCACGCGTTACGCGCGTCAAACGCCCGAAACGCTCAATTCGTGCCGCTTCATTCGCGCGAATCGCGCCGCAGGATGTCTATTGGCGTCTTTGCATTGACTTAACATGTACATCACTGGCGCTTAACGCTTCATTCGCGTCTGGTGTGAACGCACTAGTGCTCTGCTTCTGTGAACAGTAAACCCCGCCTACTTTGATTTGATTGGCCACCTCAGTCAATTTGACATTGACAAGCGCTGTTAGACCGCCGAGGCTTTGATCTGAAGCGCCTATATCTGCAGCGGTCGCGCGCGCATCTGTAGACTAGTGCAAGTTAATTATCACACTTTAATGGTATTTATAGCTCCTAACAGGCTGTGTGATTATGAGAAGTTATCTTAAAATGTATGGCAGTATGCAGTTTTCACTATTGCTCGCGTGCCAGCGATTCCCTCTGCTGCCGTAGGTTGCCGACCCCTGGCTTAGACGGTGTTTCAGTACTGCTACGCCCCTTGCCAAAGCAGCAAGTTCCATCTGCTCCGGTATAGTTAAGGATGGTGTCAATATTGCCATATCAATTTGAGCCGGATTCAGAGCCAGAGAATATTGAACAAGAGGATCGCGCAGAACCTTTGCAGGCATGGATATTGCAAGACATATTAAAGTGGTAATGTTATTGTTTTATTTTATTTTTTATTTTTTTGGCTAAATCACATTTTAGATACAATGTCAACAGCCACTTAAAAACAACTGCATTTACTATGTACTATCTGTGACCTTAGTGCAATGGTAATATGTATTACATCACAGAAATGGCATACAACTTATACTCTGAAACGTAAATAAAACACACAACAACAAATAAAGCAGCATACTTACAGGCTGTGATGCAGATACACCAGATTGTCCCGACAAAGTGGGAACTGCTCTGTCTTTCAGCAAAAGCTTTTTGGCGAAACCAGCACTGTACTTCCTCATGTTGTGGAAGCTGTCGTCAGTAAAATGTGCAGTACATTCAAATTTCCGTAGGCGGGATTAATTTTAATGATATTCTAATGGACCGCTTTGTGAAATCACAAACCCCGGAAAACAACGCTGTAGTCCAAACGAGCCGTTCGTTGTAGTTCTTGAAAAGGGATTTATAAAAAACAAAATATCAACCTTTGGAGTGGACTTTGAGATTTGTAACACTACACACTGACTAAAATTCAAAAAGTGAAAAAGCATAATAGGACCCCTTTAATTCTACCCGATACCTAAACTTAGCAATTACCTTACTAACTATTAATAAGCAGCAAATTAGGAGTTTACTGAGGGAAAACTCTTTGTTAATAGTGAATGTATGTTCCCTAATCTAAAGTGTTACTGATAAAATTCATAGTATTTAGAATCAAATTTGATTGTATGTGTGGCCCCTGGTATCTAAATATGGCTTCTATGTAAATGTATGGGATTTGTTCACCTTTTTTATCATCCAACAGTCATAAATGGTTTTGATCACTTGGAAAAGGAGCATAACTCCTCAACAAGCCACACTATCTGAGGCATCATTTATGTAGCACAAACAGTGAAGGATGAGTTATACGGCAAAGTTAAATTCTTTAGATTGGGGAGTTTGTTCAAATCCCTAATTCTAAGTATGAGCAATAACAATCGTGATTCTTGCCTTGCAAGCACCATTAATAAAATAAAGGTTATTTTGGCCTATGGTTGTCTAAAAACCCAAAGCTTGACCGTCTTTTATTTTCTTTCTCTGAATGAATGAATAGCAAGCCAGACTCTTTTGTGTGAGAGTGCCCTTGCATTTGGATCTTAGCTCAGAGGCATCTGGGCCAACAAAGGCTGCATTATAATGTACAAAACTCAATATCGCAATGCATCTTGCATAAAAGAGGTAATATTTCTGCTTCAAAACATGCTAAGAGCAAGATAGAAGTCTATTGTTGCCTGCCTTCATTGTCATATATTCAATAAGTAAAGACTTGGCAGGCAGAGGGCAACCTCAAAGATGACATTGGTCTAAAGACTGCAAAAGACAAATAGCCATGACTGAAAGTCCCCACTGCCAGGGGGATGCTGCTAATAGACTTCGTTGTCCATTTCTTCTGCTACACAAGCACATTAAACTCAATGTCAGTATGTCATAATGTTCAGTACTCCCCTGAAAACTTATACAGTATGTCTCACAGACAATATGGGTGTATGTTGGGTCATGCAGAGCCAGACTTTTGACCATCGGCATCATGTCTGGTCCACTTTGCTGCTCATTCTGGCCAAGAATCACTGTCGCCGTCTCACAAACAAATACTTTTTAATGTGATGCTTAGGGCCAGGTAAAATTTAAATTTTAGTGCTTCTTTACCAAATTTGATGCACTCAATGTATGTGTGTTTATGTGTGAATAAAAGCCTAAATTAAATCTGTTTATAATATAAAGCAATTGAAAATTGTGTTTCAAAGATTAAGCAAAGTCTTAAGGGATTGGAATGACATGAGAGTGCGATTAAAACGATTACAGAATTGTCCTTTTTGGGTGAATCACTTTAACATGTTTTCCGCCACTGTCTGACATTTAGATTTGCCACCAAAACTGAAAATACATTGCGTAAAAGTTTCTGTGACTGTACAAAGCATGTGAATATTTAATGAGGCAAATAGCATTCATTTAAGTATTAGTTGTTTAGTGCTAAACAAATGGCTTTTCTATTCTAACACAGTATATTGTACTGCATAGTGTGAAAGCCCAAGACACATAGCAAAACAGTTTTTTTTTTTTTTTTTTTTTTTTTTACCTCCCCACAAGCTACGCCCATGGCCTTAAACTGCAAATAATATTGTTTAGATGTGATTTGCATACACATCTGAAAACAAGGCCTTACATTATAATTTTGTTATCTTAACTCATAAGTACATCTTTTGTAAATAGAATTTAATAACCATGTTGCTTTTTCTCCTTGTCTGCAGCACAAGCCATCCCAATGACCGTACACTCTTAGGAAAAAAAACATAGAAAAGCTGTCAATAGGTAGGTACCCTTTTAAAAGGTACTGCATGTACAATTTAGGTTGTAATATGTACCAATATGTACTAATATGCACCCTTTATGGGTAAATAAGGTACAAAGGTGTGCCTTTTAAACAGGTACTGCCCCAGTGACAGCTTTTGTACCTTTTTTTGTACCATGAAGCTTGCAGTGTAGCATTTAACTTAGCTTAGCAATTTTTTTTTTTCTGTAGAGTAGCTGGTAGCTTAGCTCGCTACATTTGTTGACTTGCTTGTCCAACATGGCGTGACACCTTGTAAACATGCCATTTTTTTCCCAACAGAACAACACACACAAGGAAACATCACTAGCTACTAGCTTTATCCTGCAACATCACTTTGATGCCATTTTCAATTTGCTTTAGAAGATTCCATTTCTTTACACAGGCTAAACCATTAGGGTTGACATGAAAAGTCTATCATTACAGTCAAAAAAAAGTTACAAAAGCTGTCACTATGGCAGTACCTTTTCAAAAGGCACACTGTTGTAACTATTCTACCCTCTAAATGGTGCATATTCGTACCTTAAAGTTGCATTTTAGTACCTAAAGTGTAAATATTAGTACCTAAATGGTACTTATTAGTACCTTTTGAAGGGGTACTGCCCCAGTGATAGCTTGTGTAGAACATAAATGTTCTGTTGCTTTAAATTCTCAGTTCCTAAGCTCGCCTCTACGCATGCTCAAGAGTGTTATCATAGAGAAGTTTCATGTATGTTGACTAGACGAACTCCTGGGGGGCCAAGATGGCTGCGATGTAGGTGGTTGTGTGTTTGCGCTTCAGGGAAATAAAGGTGAAGTGGTGATATAGCCAACTGCTTTGACTGTGATAACGCAGACATAATAAGTGACAAAGGCATATAATTCCCTTTTGACATCTTTATGCATGGGAAAAGGAGGAAAGAAAAAAGTTAAACAAGCTTGGCTTGACAACATGGCTTCCAACGCGTCTGATACGGTTGATCAGTTTGAGGATTCTGCATCGGCCTCTAGTAGCACTGGACTGAAGTTCCAGCGAGATACGGAATCACAATGGTTTGACACATGTCCAGACTTTGTTAATGAGGTTATTGTTGCTGCCCTTTCTGATACTCCTCAGAAGCCAGCTGCAAAAAAATCTAAACGCGCGGAGTCTAACTTTAGTGGAAATACTAATGAGGAGGTCTTGGCTGCAATACGCGAGCTGGCTTTAAAGCACGACAAGACTTTTCAAAACATTTCAGCGATTGAAGCTACCACCGAAGCAGTCTCGAAACAAATAAAAAGTCTGACAGCGACGGTGCAACAGCTCATTGTGGATGTCAGCATTCATAAAGAGGCTCTTAATCATCTGGAATCAGAGGTCCACGCTTTGAGAAAGGAATACAAATGATTGAAAGCAAGTGTAGAGGAATGCAGCCATTACAGTTGGAGATGGTGTCTAAAGTTGCATGGCGTTGCGGAAAAAGATGGAGAGGATGTCCGAAGCATAGTGCTTAACATACTAGAGAAGAGCGCTCCTGGAATTGGAGAAGGGCTCCAGGACCGTGTCGCTCACCGTCTGGGACCAAAACGAGTGGATGGTAAGGCCAGATCGATCATAATCCTCTTCTCACTGTGTCGCATCCGTGACATGATTTGGGGCGCTGCCAAAGGCTGCAAATTTCTAACTGAAAACAGACTCCGTCTTTTGTCTTTCTCTGTCTCCTGACGATAGAGCAGTGCAGGACAAGCTATGGCCTCTCGTGAAGAAGGCACGGGAGGAGGGCAAGAGAGCAAACTTCTGCAGCTCTTTTGCTTTGATTGATGGGAAGCAAGTCTTCTATTCGGATGTTACCTAAGCTAAGTTACTGACTGCACTGGCTATCTCTCTCATGTAATGTTCTAAAACGCGTAAAACGGTTAACAATATATCTGTATAAAAATTATTTTAAGTTGTGTGTAACATGAAAGTTATTAAGTTTAATCCTCCTTAATTGTTGTTATCCTTATTATTAATCCTGACTTTTTTTTTCTTTAATTGTTTTTCCCCTTGAAGCCAATATATTTTATAGGTCATTAACCACCTCTCCCTTTACATTTAGGGTAAAACTAAAGAAAGCTATTCTTTGGTTGTTTTTGTTTAAATTGTTTGGTGGTTCTTCTTATGGAGTACAAGTTCAAATCTTTGTCTATTGTAACATTGAATGTTCGAGGTTTGTGGGACAGTGTGAAAAGAAAAGCTATTTTTTTATTTTGTAAAAGAAGTGCAGCTGATCTTATCTTTCTTCAAGAAATTCGCTCAGGGGAAACGGATGTTAGGTTTTGGAGGAATCAATGGGGAAACTCAGTTTTCTTTAGTCTTGGCAGCAATCACTCGGCTGGGACTGCTAATATGTTACACAGTTTTAAAGGGACCATTTGAGAAACTCAGTTCTGATGAAGGCAGATGGGTTATTGCCGTAATCAAACAAGATAATGCCACCTTCATAACTTGCTGTGTATATGGTCACAACTCTCGTGCATCTAACAGAGTAATGTTCTCTCATCTAGTGGACTTAGGAAAGTAAATAGAAAATATATTGATGCTTATTTTATTTTAGGAGGAGACTTCAACGAATGTATGGATGATTTTCTGGATAGATACCCCCCTAGACTTGATGGTGAAATGAATAATGATGTAATTTTTTCTCTTTGCACAGATCTCTCCCTGACTGATGCATGGCGGTTCTTTAACCCTTATACGAAGGATTTTACATGGTCGAATAAAACTTTGTCTCTTACATCTAGGATTGATTTATTTTTAATTTCTTCATCTATCCTAAGTTACGTAAAAGATATTTCTCACACCACTGCCCCCTTATCAGATCATAAATTAGTTTGTATAAAGACGAGTGACATCCATGTTAATCCGAGACTAAGGGGCTATTGGAAACTTAATAATACCTTGTTAAAAGATCAAAAATTTAATTTAACTCCATTTAACTCTTTTTTCCAGGGCAAAAGCTCTGGAATTGGTTGAACAATTTTCATGTGCCTCAGTTCTAAAACTTAATACTTTGAAAAGTGAAATTATGTCAATTCATGCTATAGATGATATATTCTTAGGAGGTATCCCAGTTTAAAAAAAAAGCGTAACATATTTAGGAATTCATATCACTAAAAATTCAATCAGTAGACATCATTTAAACTTTTCTGATAAAATGATAAAAACAAAACATATCTTTAACATCTGGCTTCAGAGAGATCTTTCTTTATACGGTCGAGTTCTTTTATCTCGGTAAAAGGTTGAAGGGCTCTCTCACTTTGTATATTCTGCTCTTTCTTTGTTTGTCAACGATAAAGCTATAAAGGAAATTAATAAGATATTTTTGGATTTTATCTGGAAAAATAGACCTTATAAATTAAAAAGAGAAGTGCTTGCTAATTCCAGAAGCGAAGGTGGCCTTGATTTTTTGGACTTCGCAGATACTGTAAACACCTTTAAAGTAAATTGGTTGAGAAGATGCCTTATGAATCCAATGTCATTGTGGTTTTTTATTCCAAATAAGATATTTGACCAACTTGGTGGCCTATTTTTCTTACTAAAGTGTAATTTCTTGTCTGGCAAGCTACCTATTTCCTTATCTAACTTCCATCAGCAATGTCTTCTTTCGTGGAAATTGTGTTT